>CM046361.1:7090496-7273270 GCA_025413025.1 Ficus hispida
AACCAAAAATTCATAATGTCCGTAGCGTGTCCGAAAAGCCGTCTTGGAGATATCTGAATCTTTGATTCTAAGCTGATGATAGCCAGATCGTAGATTGACTTTCGAAAACACCTTTGCTCCTCTGAGTTGATCGAACAGATCGTCAATCCTTGGAAGAGGATACTTGTTTTTGATGGTGATCTTGTTCAGCTCGCGGTAATCAATGCACATACGTAAAGATCCATCTTTCTTTTTCACGAATAGCACAGGTGCTCCCCACGGAGAGTAACTCTGTCGGATGAATCCTTTATCTAGCAGTTCTTGCAGTTGTACTTGGAGTTCCCTAAGTTCAGCAGGTGCCCTACGGTAAGGCGCCTTCGATACTGGAGCAACTCCGGGCATTAGCTCAATTTCGAATGAAATTTCGCGTTCCGGTGGAAGCTCTGGTAGCTCTTCCGGGAAGATATCCACATACTCCCTGATAACAGGTACATCTTCCGGTGTTAGCTTCATTTCGTGCTCTTTGTCCACCATGTTAGCTAAATACCCTTGACAGCCATTAGCTAACATCTTCCAAGCTTTCATAGCTTAAACCAATCTGGTTGTTGAGTTCCGAGCTTGTCCGTGGAAACTGAACTCTTCCTCGCCATAAGGGTTGAAAATCACACAACGCTTCCGATAGTCGATCTTAGCGTTGTACTTGCTAAGGAAATCCATACCTAAGATCACATCGAAATCCTGTAGCTTGATTGCGATGAGATCTACATACAGTTCTCTGCCACAGATAATTACGGAGGTATTTCGTATCCAAAAATTGGACCACAAAACTTCTCCGGATGGCAAGGAGGTCTTAAAAGGTTGGCTTAATCTATCCACACCTCTTCCTAACTCCAATGATATAAATGAATGTGTGGCACCAGAATCAAACAGGGCAATTGCTTCATAAGTGGTGATAGAGATCTGACCTGTCACCACATATGAAGTGCTTGCTTTCGCATCACCCCTTGTGTAGGCGTAGATTCGAGCTTGAGGCTCAGGAGCTTCCAATCTACCTTGGACAATGGAAGGTCCTTCTAGTCTGGTCTGGGCCGCATGAAGCTGACTGCTTGTGTTCCTGTTCTGGTACGGAGGGTTCTGGCCTTGCTTGTTCATGTTGCAATTCTTCGCAAAATGTCCCTCCTTCCCGCATAGATAGCACGCGTTGGTCCCCATTCTGCAGACGCCCGGATGTTTTCTCCCGCACTTTGTACATACCGGGTAGTCAGAGTTATTACTCTCATTTCCCCTGTTGTTCTTCTTTTGAGGGAAATTTTGTTGCTGGCCCTGTCCCGAGAAATTTCCTTTCCTCTTGTTCCTCCCAAACTGTTTGGAACCTTGAGCAGGGTTATTGTTCTGGCCTTTCTGATTCGTCTCAGCACTCTGACGGGGCTGTGTCTGCTTAACAACGGCCTTTTCTTCCTTCTTGACTTTGAAAAACTGCGCCCTTGCTTCCCTGTCCTAGTTGATCCAATATTCTGCCCTTATCGCTCTGCTCACGCAGTCGGATACCAGGGTAGGTGGGCTGCTTCCGGCACTAACTTGCTTGGCTATGTCTGTCCGGAACATCTTCATCATTCTCCGGACTTTTTCAGTTTCGCTCGGTACCAGCTCCGGGCACAAGCGTGCTAACTGTTCGAACTTCTTAACGGCTTCCATTACCGTCATAGACCCTTGCTTAAAGCTGGTGAATTCGTCCTGTTGGGTGGCAAGGATTTCTCTGTTGTAGTACATACTACGAAACTCAGCCACAAAATCCTGCCAACTCATTGCCATAACATTTCGACACATCTGAACGGTTATCACCAGTGTCTTCGTCATTCTTAAGAGCAAACGAGGCACATAGAACCTTTTCCTGTTCGGTGAGCCGCATAAAGTCCAGGATAACTTGGATGTCTATCAACCAGTTGTCTGCGGCTATTGGGTCTGTCGTCCCCTCAAATTCGGGCGCTTTCATCCGCCTAAATCTCTCATACAATAAGTCTTCTCTTGCCGGAGGTGGATCTGCCGGTACCCCAGCAGATGCTATTGGTACCTCAGCATATTGCGGAAAATTGGGCACTGGAGGTGCCATTGGAGCTGCTTGGTCCGCGGGTAAGGGAACCTCATTGACCTGGGGTCTTCGATTTAGCTGATCCAGTTGTTCTCTCAGCTGGTTTGTCTCTTGTTGTTGCTCTAGCAACTGCCGTTGTAAATTGGCTACAACGGTCGCTAGATCCGGCGCAGGTGGATTAACTGGTGCAGCCTTGCGCGTACGAACCATCTTAATCTTCCTATTTAAATCATAAGAAAAGATATTATTAACTATCAATATCCTTTTTTTGCATTCATATCTTAACATATTGTAACAATATGAATTATGTCACAATATTGTCATACCATAATATTATATACTTATCATATCATATCATAAACATTCATCACATTCATATCATATCATTCATAATTGAGATTCCATACATCTCACATTTAACTGCCTTTTTATATATATATACAAAAAGTACATCATATTTACTTTACTTATAATTACATTTTCTTTACATCATATATACATCGTCAAAAATTCAAGATGGAAGTGTCTACCACTTTACCATCATACATAGGTACAAGCCTATTGTCAAAAATAATAAGCTGGTACATATAGTTTCAAAAATAAAAACATACATATTCGGTCTAGTGATCTAAACCTAATCTAACTCCGCTACTGTAACAACCGAAACATCGGAGCCATCATCTTCATCATCGTTTGGGATCTCCTCGGGGTCCTCCTCGAAATCGTCGCCTTCATCGAGCCATCCTCCGAATCCTGGCTCGTGATTAGGCTCCTCCTCATCATCCTCGTCATCGCTAGATATAACGATGATCGGAGGGTCCTCGGGAGCATCCATATCCTCATCGGCATCATACCCATCATCATCGGCCTCCTGTACCGGGTCGACGGGTATCGGGTCCTCCGGGTCGGCTGGGCCGGGCTCATATACTGGCTCTGGCTCGTATGCTGGCTCGGGCTCATAAACCGGCTCGGGCATATCAGCATCGTCGTCTGGTATCTCAGGCTCCACTACATGGGCATCGGCCTGTAGATCCTGTGCGATGACCTCCGCAGCTAAAATGTACCCGATCATATGGGCCACTGTCATAATCTGCGTCGGTATGGGCGTGTGCTGACGGATCTGTGCAGGTAGTCCGTTCCGCAGGATCGCTAAAGACTGTAATCCTGGGTTTGGTATGTCCATGGGGATGTGAGGCAACATAGCCTGCTGGAACGTCCGACAGTAATGGTCCATCGGCTCGTGGGGGTACACTCGCCAGTTATCGGCCATAATGTAGTACCGCTCGTGCTGCATATCTCGATAAATATCGGGATCTCGATAGTACTCATCTGCCCCATCATCCAGCACTGGTCCGTAGCGGGTAGTCATACAGACACGAAAATGTGCCCACGTACGGTCTGGCAAAGTCCCCTCGCCGATCGTCATCCACCACAATCGTGCGTCAGCTACCAGGCATCGACTAGCCAGCGAGACGTGCAGATGTGCCTCTACGTGGCAAAGGTGGAAAATCATCTCCAGATCGTATAGCCAGGCTGATAAAGCTACCATTCGGGGTGTGCCGTCAAATAGCAGGGGCCGTGACTCGTAGAACGCTGAAACCGCGCGTCGGTCCTCTTCTACGGGTGCCGGGTCCATAATCGTAAATCTAATCATACATAATCGCATAATACATATTAACATATGAAAATAAAATTATAACTTACAATGATGGCGGCGATGGCAGGCTGACTGTGAAATTTAGTCGCAGGGAACCGCTCTGATACCAACTCTGTAACGACCCGCCTAACACAGGCCGTTACCGTACATACATACATACGTACATACATGCATACATACTTATACGTAAAATAGCTGAATAAATTTTTTATTATTTTTTTTATAAGCCGTATAAACATATTTGCACATACGTAAGTAATTATACTAATTAATTAAAAACGTTGTGCAGGCATAAATAAAGCTTATAAAATAATCATATAACAAAACGCATGGCGGCATTGTTCCCACATTTCACAGTTCAGCACACCTCGCCCTCCATCTTGCATCACGGGTTGCTACTAGGCTGCTTACCTACAGCATAGACGTAAGACAATGAGCTAACGCTCAGCAAGTACAACTATTAAATACCGCAATAACATAAACACAACACGATCTAACCTAACATAACATTTCATGACATATCATAACATAACATTCCTTATCATGACTTATCATAACATAACATTCCTTATCATGACTTATCATAACATAACATTTCTTATCATGACTTATCATAACATATGCATGAATCATTTATGCTTTGTTATGCTTTCTTATATCATCGTATCTTTCTTTCTTAACTTATCTTTACTTATGGGCCCCGTAACATGAGTGTTCGTACCGGGCGCGCTCTATGGGCTTACTCTTGCCATAGCTCAACCCGACCTGACGCGGGTCGGTACGACACAGGCAATTGCTCCTATAAATCATAGCATACTTAACATTTCATACATCATAACATACATTCATAAAATCATAGCACTTATCATTCATATAAAATCATAACGTTCCTAGGATATTCTATAGCACTTAGCATGTAACATTCATAAATAGCAGACATACTTAGGCAAGTATTCACAACAAGCCTATGCTGTAGGCGGAGTTGTACTTACCTTGTTTGTAAAAGCTGTGTCCAATGTGGAGTTAAATTCCGCTAGGACACGTCCGCGTATAACGTTCTGAGATAAAATAAAAGTAAGGGTTAGAACTGTTGGTAGTATAACCAACATTCTTTCATAACCTTAGTTATAAGCCCTTACTTATTTTTACGTTATCCTAATTGGTTACTTTGGTAACCCTAATCGGTTTGTTTTTAACTTTGGTTTTAAAATCTTATTCTTAGAAAAGAAAACCTTAATTTTTGGTATAAAAATCCTTTTTGTTTAACTTTAAAACTGAAAATCTTAAACTGAGACTTATAAAATTATTGACTATTAGAAACTGCCTTTGGAACAGTTTCACAATGTCAATTTGCAGTGAAATTGTGGAATTATACTTTTTCTGTGTTAATTTATAAATCCTGTACAGAGTTTTCCATAATTCCTGTACAGTTTTCCGAAATCCATTTTCATCTTAAAATCAAGACTGATTCTGAAAAACTTGTCTTCGCGAAAGTTTTAGACATTGAAAAGTTCTACAACTTTTGTGTTTTAGATAAAACCTAGTTCGGACGTTTTCGTGGTCAAAAACCCTGTGGAACTAGTCCTGGCCGTGCACGGGTCCTGGGCACTTTAGGCACGGGTTTTGGTAAAAACCGAGGCCATTGGAGCCTCATTTTAGAAAACTGTCCACGTTGATCTCTAGGAAAAACTCTACTTAAAAACTTTCATGTTTTGAGTTTCCCCTGTTTCGGCCTCTAGAGGCCTCAAAAACTGTTTTCCCCGAAACTGGCCAATTTCTACCCGAGTTGGCAGTTTTCGGTTTAAAATTTCGTTTGCGTCCTAAAACGTCCACCCTACCTCAACCGAACTCAGCGGGAGCCTAAATCAGACATGCATAAGGTTTCTAACATTCGGATTTCAACATGCAAGCCAAATTGAACGTCATTCATAATCATACAAAAACCCTAAGCATACAATCAAACATCTAACATGCACATAATTGAACCACCAAACCCTATACCTAAACAAATCAAGCACATGCTCATAATTTACAAGCTAGGGCAGAACTTAAAAGTGGGCTTATACCCTTACAAACCATGGCTTAAATACATTTAAATTTCTCCATATGAAATTTAAATGAAAACTTGATTGGTTAGGGTCTTTACCTTACTCGGTTTGGCTTGGTGAGCTAGGATTTCACCTTCCTTCCTCCTCCTCAAATCACCGGCTGTTTTGGTGATTGGCAAGTGTAAACTTGCTGCCTTTCTTGCCCTAAATCCCATCACCAAATGGCACAAAATCCGGCTGCCTCCAACTTCAAAACCCGGTTTGGATCCAAGCTTGGTTCCTCCCCCCTAGAACCGGCCTTGCTAGGGAATATGGGCACTAAAATTTTTTTTTAACTTTTTGCTTAGTTTCCTACTTGAATCCGACCACCCCTAAGCCCTAAACACTCTTGGTTTTGCAAAATTTTCTTGCCTTTCTCTTCCACTCTAGGTTCGGATTTTGTGGAGCAAAATTGCAAGAGTTTGGCTAACAATCCCAAATTGTGAATAATGCTCACCCCTATTTATAGAGGTTGAGAACTTCTTGTAATTGCACATTTTAGTCCTAAAAAAAATCAGAATTTGGACTTTAGGGGGGGGTATGTGGCCGGCCATAAGCTTAGGTGGAAGACAACTCATTTTTTCCAATTTTCTTAAATCAACTAATGATGTCAAAATTCAAAAGTTAAGGAGGTAAGCAAGGCTTAAGCTTGTTTGGCTCTTTTTGCTATTAAGCAGTCCATTTTTAAGTTATCACAGGTATTTTCAATACTGGATTCACTTATGCACAGTATTGGTTTACCGAACTGCAGTCCAAAATTCATCCGTGTAAAAATGGACGGTATGAAATTTTTCTTATTTCTTAAAACCCTTTTTGCCATATACTTCAACTTAATGTGCTTGATTTTCTAGGGTGGTTCTTATATCTTAAACATAGCTTTTTATCTGTAAAAACACGGTTTTACCCGGTGCAATTTATACAGATAAACATTTAAACATACAGTCATTTTCTTGAACTTTTCGGGTCAACCATCGACTTTCTTGTCAATTAGTGACCTTCTTGTCAAGTTTTGACTTTCATGGTCAACAGTTGACTTTTTGATCAACCGTGACGTTTTTGGTCAAACTTTGACCATTTTACAAAATTTCATGATTTTGTTCCTTATTACCTAAAAGGTCGTTTTCTTAAATACATAACCATTTTTGAGTCTTATAAAGCCATAAAACTCACAAAACATAATTAAAAACCCTTAACTGGGCTTTTTCCATAAATTCCTTCACGGTTCAATGTAAATTTTATACATGGAATCGTTCAGTCATAAAAATCAGGTATTACATAAAATAACTTGTGGCATGTTTATTTATTAAAACATGGCATTACCATAAATCATGGCATAACATGGCTTAACATAGCATATCATGGTATAACATGGCTTATCATGGCATACATGAAAACATATCATACTTGAAAATAGTATTTACTATTTTCTATACTGTAGGTGAGGTTTGTACTTACCTGATGTCCTACGCTCTTGGTCTAATGTTCCAACAAGGTACATCACCATGTTCTATTCCTGTTTCAATTAAGGCGTAAGATAAGAGTCATCCTATCTTACTATAAATCGTTACATTCAATGCTGGTATCCTTAACCAGCATTCATTAGTAACCCTAGTTACATGTCTCTCACATATTATAATGATCTCTTATTTGGTTAACAGATGTAACCCTAAGGCACTTGGCCTAATCAAATAATATTTTGTTTGATTACTTGATGGAACCTTACGTTTAAGGCCCAATCATACATGAATAGTAATTAGTATTTTGTTAGGTTACTATTAATAACCTCGGGCTTTAGGTCCAATCAAACTTGAATAATGATTAATATCTGATTAGGTTACTATGTGTAACCCTGGGCATAAGCCCAAGTTATATCTAGATTAAAATCCTATTGAGTTACTAAGGCCCAGTTACTTTTAAAATCATACCACATTATATTACTATTAGTAACCATAGGTTGTAGGCCCAACTCAATAACTTAGGTTTTCTTATATGGTCACTATTAGTAACCCAAATTATTAACCCATTTTAAAGTTGGTAACCATCTTGGTTATTCTTGGTTGACTTGTTTTATCTATTTTTACCCTTATATGATAAATTTTAAATCCCTTTTTTAAAAAACTGCTTAAAATAGTCAATAAACTTTAGTTATCAGTACATCTACAGGAATTTCCAGCTTTTGCACTGTTTTCTGAAAATCTTTTGCGGGAATTTCTTGTTTCCTGTACAGTTTTTAAGATCAAATTTTATCTTAATAATCTGTTTCGAATTTGAAAAATCTTTCTTCATGAAAGTTGTAGATCTCAAATAATCCTACAACTTTTATGTTTTACTCAAAATCTAATTCTTCCTTTAACTTACTCATATCCCTAGTTGAATCCGGCTGGCCGTGCACAAGGTCTGGGTAGACCTGGGCTCGGGTTTTCACAAAAACAGAGGCCTTTGGAGCCATATTTTTTAAAAATTTCCATGGTACCCCCTAGAATTTTTAAATTTCTACAACTTTGTAGTTTTAAATTTCTTCAAATTCGGCTTCTAAGGATCTCAAATTCATGTTTCCAGATTACTGCCCAGTCTTGATCCGAGACTGGCAGTTTTTATTTAAGTTGGTTGTTACGTAAAATTACCCGTACACTACCTCGAACGGTTAAAACCGTGAGCCTACATCAAGCATGCAGCGTGTTACTAACGTTTTCATTACCATGCATTCATTTCTCATTCATATAATCATCATGCAACCCATTTGGTGATTTTCACCAAACTAGGGTTTTTAGGGTTTTCTTGAACCCTAAAATCAATATATCCTACCATTCTCATATTCATTCATGCAACATCATTCTTGAGCATGTGGGGACATAAAATAAATATCTAATAGACATTCACACATACCATATCTTATCTAGTACATAACATCGCAATCATGCACCAAATCACATTTACCTAAATCTAGATCTAACATATACTAACCATACAAAAACCTAACATGAAAAATACACTTAAATCTTGAATCAAAACTTAATTAAGAAACTGGAGGGTGAAGAGGATTACCTCAAGATCCAAGAGAGTGGATCTACCCTTTAGTTGATAAATTTTCTTCTTACTCCATCCTCACCAAAAATCCGACCTCTCTTTTATCTTTTTTCTTTCTCTTTGGCTCAACTCCTAGGGGAAGGAGAGAGGGTTGGAATTTGGGCAGAGTTTTGGGTTCAACTAAGTATTCAAAAATGTGAACCAACTTCACCTATTTATAGGTAGAAATTCCAAATTTTCCACAATTATTTTTATTCTCAAAATTACACATCTAACCTTAAAAGCAAAATATTTGCTCATTGATCCTTGTGAGGTGGCCGGCCATTATGGGAAGTCTTGGAGGCCAAGTTACTTGCTCACCAAGCAAGTGCTTACCTCACCTAGCTTACATCACCTCGCTTACATCACATTACTTGCATCACCTTGCTTACATCACCTTGGCAATTGCTTACTCTCCAAGTCACTAAGACAACCGGCCATGCATGTGTGGGAGCCAAGGAAATTCTTTTCAAACCTATCTCTAACTTAATTGCTTGTTCTAATGTAACCAAGCTTGTAACTAATCATTGGCCTAGTTGGAGGCTTGATTAGGAATATCCATAATTCAATAATTACATACTTATTCATTATTACTTACTTTTCTGAAAATTACACTTTGGCCCGTAAGGACAAAATATTTACACTTTAGTCCTTGAAGGTGGCCGGCTTTGGTAGATCCACTTGGCTTCCAATTCATGCATAATCATCTACTTGATTTCCAAAATCCCTTAATATAATTATGAAATTCATTTCCTTACTAACTCAGATCAAATCAATACTGTTTTTCACTAAAAATAGTACTGTCATACTGGACTACGATCCAAAATTTATCTGCACTTAACTGGACTACGTATAAATTTTTCTTAAGACTCAAAACTACTAAGTCCTCATTGCTCCAAATATTATTCCTAATCATTCTAGAGTAACCCCATACCTTATTCTTACTTCTTCATCCGTAGTGATGGTTTTTCATAGTATAATTTCCATACTGTTGATTACACTATAGTACCGTCTCAGTTAAATCTAAAGTCAACCTAATCAAACTTTGAACGAAATAAAAATCATAAATTCCTATTGTAATAACCAAAATTTTAGAACTCATGATTTTCTTGTAAATAAGAAATTCAAAGTTCGTACTATGTGTTTATGTGTAATTTTATGAAAATTATGAATACTAATACAAAATTCATAATTTTATAGTATATGATTGAGTTCTCAGTAAATTAATTACGAGACTTCATGATAGACCTTTTAAGGAAAAAGGTATGATGAAATTTCATAAATTTATGTTGGTCAAAGTTTGGCCAGAAAAGTCAATGTTTGACCAGAGCGGTCAAATATAAGACGGTACTGTGAAATGTTAAGCAGTATGGGAAATATACTACGAAAACCGTCCTTACAGACAAGATAGCATAATTAAAGTTTAAAACCACCATAGAAAAATCAAGCACCTAAAATAGGATATTAAAGGCCAAATGGCTTTAAATAAAAAGAAAAAGTTTTATACAGTCCAACTACACACAGATAAATTTTGGACTGCAGTTCAGTATAACAGTACTGAATTGTACTGTGTATTAGTGAACACAGTATTAGAAATATCTGTGTTGGTTTTAAAGTGGACTACATTAAGGAAAATAGCCAAACAAGCCTTAACTAGGCTTAGGTCATCACATTTTGATTTATGACATCATTAAGGCTTTAAAAAAAAAATTATTAGAAGATTATGAAGTGTTCTAGAACCACTAGGTGGCCGGCCATGTGGGGGGGTCAAAATATAATTAATTTTGCTCTATGGATTTATGAGCAAAAGTTGAACAAAAATTTTTGCAAAAAGGTCCCATTTTTCACCTATAAATAGGCTCATGGGGGGATCAGTTTTGGCTGATAAAAATTCAGAAAAGCAGCCAAATTCTGCCCATTTTCCCTCTCCAAAAATCTGCAATCTCAAGTGGGTGATTGAGTGAAGAAAAAAATTGAGAAACTTAGGGGTTTTGATGTTTGTAGTCTTCAGTTTCCCCTAGTAAGTACAAGCAAAAATTTTGGCAGTTTTTGTGCCCAATTTTGGGGCCAACAGCCGGCTGCCAAGGGGGGGTGAGTGAGTGAGAAAATTTGGATTTAAGAGAGCTTAGTTTAGGTGCAAGCAGCCACCAAGAATCAGCCAATTTTGGTGCCAATTGGTGCAACAAAACCGGCCTTGGGTGGTGTCCTAGGAGGAAAAGTTTTGTGAGCCAAACCCTAACCAATTTTTGGAGATAAATCAAGGTAAATCATTCTAGACCTTAATCTCTTTCAATTAAGCATTTAATTTGAAATTTACATGTATTTTAAGTTGAAATTGTAAGAGCATAAGCTCAATTTATTTTGTGCCCAAAGTTAGGAATCTAGGGTTGTGCTTGATCTAGAATTAGGGGTGGTTTGATTTTTATGTGCATGCTTGCTTTAATTTTCTTAATTTGCATACTAAATACTAGTTTATTATATGTCCCCAATCTGCCCTAGTGTTGGTGAATGATAATTTTGTGCTAGGTTGCTAGAATTTAATTAGTATGCTTGTTAGGTTTTGTGCAACCGAAATCATGCAACTTAGTTGATCCAATATCAATTAGGTTTGCATGGTGATGTTAGAAATTGTGATTAAAGAAAATTTACGCTAGAAAATCGCTGCATGTGTGTATTAGGGCTCCCGCGGTGGCTGGTTGAGCTAGATTCCACGTCTAGGACGTAAAACAAAAATCGAAACCGAAAACTGCCATTTCGGGTAGAAATTGACCAGTCTCGGGAAAATCAGATTTTGAGGCCTTTAGAGGCAGAATTTGGAAAAACTTAAAACACAAAAGTTGTTCAGAACAGTTTTTCCTAGAGGGCAACATGAATTAATTTGCAAAATGAGGCTCCAATGGCCTCCGTTTTTACGAAAATCCGAGGCTAATCTGTTCAGACCTAGTCTACACGTCCAGTAAGTTTCAAATTAAAACTGACAAGAATCCAAGCAGAACTGGGTTTTTCTTAAAACACGAAAGTTTTAGAATTTTTCGAGAGCAAGAACTTTTGTGAAGAAAAGTTTTTCAAAATCAATCTGGATTTTTAAATACAATCTGAACTATGAAAACTGTGCAGAGAGCAAGAAATTCCTGCACAGGATTTTCTAAAACCATGCAGAAAAACTGTATTTTTGCACCAACACTCCTGTTTTGACTATGAAAACTGTTTTAAAAGCATTTTTCAGTCTTTAATAAATTTTAAAGTCTTACTTTGAAAACCACGAATTTTGGAGTAAAACAAAAGATTTTCTAGCCAATTTTCCAAATTGAATTTTAAAAGCCAAAATATATTAACAAGACCATGACGAATAGTAATCGGGAAGGATACCCGAGTTACTAAAACTTAAGTTCGATAATAAGAATGGTAATTTAATACTAATCATATGGGTTTAATACCCAAGGTTACCTCGAGTAATCTAAATGGGTCAAGACGATTAACCATAATCTCTAGGGTTACGATTAGTAACCTAATAATCGATCAAGGCATGTAAGGGGGACATATAACTATGATGCTGGAAAGGTTACCAACGTTTTATAGGATCCTTATCCTATGTTCTTTCTAATAGCAGGAAGTAACCTGCAGTTGAGGTCAGGGTGGAAACAACGAAGTCTGGATTATAACGAATCAGGCAAGTATCGAACCTCACCTACAGTATGAAAATAGTAAATACTATTTTCATATATGCTATGTTAAGCTATACTAGTTATACTACATATTTAAATGTACTTGCTATGTTATATGATGTTATGAGATGTTATTCGATGATGTGCTATGACATGTTACATATTATGCCATGTTTCTAAAATATCATGGTTTTAAAAATGTCATGTTTTCAAGAATGCCATGATATGGCAAATGTTAAGTTTGAATATGACATAGTGACATCATGAAGTATGTTCACTAATGTTAAATCACATGGTAAGATAATCAAGTAAGGTGTCGTACCAACCTCCCGTGATCGTGGAGGATACATGTTTAACACCAGTTGTGATATTAACCTCTCGTTGATACGTGAGGGTCACGTTATGATTCCCAGAACTGTTAGGGCCTTGCAAACCCTAGCTTTATCTGGAGGCTGCGCGCTTTCGGTACGTACACTATGGGCCCACAAGTTAAGACAAGATAAGTTAAAGGTTGAGTCTATAATGAAACATAAGACATTCAATCAATCATAAATGGTTCATGCATAAGTTACATGATGATGGACATGTTTTAAGATGTTTGAATTATTTCGTGAGATTATGTTTGTACTTGCTGGGCGAAAGCTCACTCTTATATTTCATACTGTAGGTAAGAAGCCTGCAATTTAAGTGATGGGCTATGCGGACGATGCGGCGGGTGAAGGGCGGTGTGGGATACCACTACGCAAAATTTTCCGCAACCGCTTTTGAATCTCAAAAGTAAATTATGTTATGCAATATTTATGAAGTTTAAAGACTTAAAAAGATATCTTCAGTATAATATGTATACATGACAAGTTTTTCTCTATAAGATAACTTATGTAAATATGTTTTAAAAAAAAAAAATTTATTCTCAAATTTTCAAGTAAGTTAAGTACAAGTAAGTATGGTGTCGACCCGGCTTGGAAGTCGGGGCGTCACAGTTTGGTATCAGAGCCGTATCCTGCCAGCCTACTTCACTTCGCCTCACATCGCTTCTGCAACGGCCCAAGTAAGTTATGTTATTTTCTTACGATTAGGATTAGTTAAGATTTTATGTGCGTAGTAAGTATTTTCTTCAACGGCCATGCTGAAGAATGTTGGATACAGGGATGACGTTGGGTGGTATCTTAGCTTGGTGGTGGCAACTAGGTGACGTACGGAAATGATGGGAAAGTTTTATATCTTCCCCAAATGTTATGGTTAGGTACTCCTGTTGTGAAGGAGATACGAACGAGAACATGATGAATTCAGATATGTTCATGTTATGCTTTTATATAGAATGAAGATTATGGTTCTATATAAAAGGCATGATTTCAAGAAGCTGAATTTATTTCCTTATTTCCGTACAGAACCATGCCACCAAAGCGTAGAGGAGTACCGACCCAAGACATTGACCTTGCGGCTCAGCTGAATGAGCTAAGACAGATGATGTTAGCCCAACAGCAAGAGATAGGGGGGCTTAGAGCTCAGATAGCTCAACAGAATCAGGGACCTCCTGATGCCAGGGTACCACCAGCACCTATGAATCAGCCTGCTGCACCGGAAATTCCTGATGATGTCCCGGTGATCCCAGAGAACCCCATAGCCCCTGAAGTACCTGTTGCGCCTGCAGCTGTGCCACCAGCACCTCTGGTTCGAACTCCAGAAGAACTATATGACAGATTTCGGCGAATGAAGGCACCGGAATTCGAGGGGTCCACAAACCCAATTGAGGCCGACAACTAGTTGATTGACCTCCAGGTCGCCTTAAATTTCCTCAGACTTAATGATCAGGAGAAAGTCCTCTGTACAACTTTTATGCTACGGAAAGATGCTCGCCTCTGGTGGGAAACAGTTCAGATCCTGCGAGATGTGACTCAGATGACTTGGGAGGACTTTGTGGAGGAATTTAAGGAAAAGTACTTCAATACTGAGGTCATGGAGGCTCAACAAGACGAGTTCGACAAGTTCCGCCAAGGAAATCTGTCAGTAGCCGAAGCTGTCAAAAAGTTTAAGCAGCTAGCACGTCTCTGCCCTCACCTCATCAGTTCTGAAAGGGACAAAGTTAGAAGAATGATGAGAATGTTCCGCTCAGATTTAGCAGTGGTAATCAGCAGTGGCCCCCATCCACCACTCACTGTTGCTGAATGTGTCAGCAGGGCAATTCGAGCTGAATATTGGGTGGGTCAGAACAAGGAGCAAAGGGCTAAATTTTTCCAGGAAAAGAGGGAAGAGAAGGCCCAAGCTAAACAGATTCAGGCAAAACCAAGCCAAACTCCGCAACAAAGGGTCAAGGAGGACCTAGGGCCAGAACAACAACAACAGGCAGTACGGCAACAGCCAGCAGAAAAGGAAGTGGAATGCAGGAGGACAGGGGAATCAACAAAATTTACCCCAGAAGAAAAATACTCCTGATGGTAACAGTTATCCCACTTGTCAGAAATGTGGGAAAAAGCACCCGGGAGACTGCCGTGCTGGAAGTGGTCGCTGTTTTCTATGCGGCAGGGAAGGCCACTATGCGAAAAACTGCAATCTAAATCCCCAGAGTCCGCAGAATCAACAGAGAGGACAGGGATCTCAACTTCACGCTGCACAGATGAAGCTCGAGGGACCCAAAATCTCCCAAGGCAGGCTGGAAGCTCCGGAACCTCAGGGACGTATTTACGCCTATACAAATGAGGATGTTCAAGCTGGACCTTCCACAGTGGTGACAGGTCAGCTTCCTTTTGCTCAACAAGATGCCTATGTGTTAATTGATTCTGGAGCTACGCATTCGTTCACATCACCTAGATTCGCTAAGAAACTAGGTAGGGCAAGTGATAGAATTGGAAAAACATTTAGGACTGCATTACCCTCCGGGGAGATTCTGTTGTCTGATTATTGGATACGTCATGTTCCAATAATTATATGTGGTAGGGAAATGTATGTCAACCTGATCATCATAGACCTATATGACTACGATGTCATCCTGGGTATGGATTTCTTGGGGAAGTACAACGCAATTATCGACTGTCCACGGCGTACTGTCACGTTCAAGCCAATTGGAGGCGAGGAGTTTATTTTTAGAGGATCAACTCCAAAACAGCCGAAAATGTCCATTTCTGCGTTACAGGCTAGGAAATTGTTGGCAGAAGATGTATGGGATTTCTAGCCAACATGGTGGACAAGACGCAAGAGACCAAAAGCAGGCCGGAAGAAGTACCGATAGTCAAGGAATTTATAGAGGTTTTTCCTGAAGAGTTGCCAGGACTGCCACCAGAACGAGAGATCTCCTTTGAGATTGAGTTACTTCCTGGATCAGCACCAGTATCCAAGGCTCCGTATAGGATGGCGCCTGCCGAACTTAAGGAACTGCAGATTCAGTTACAAGAGCTTCTGGATCGAGGATTCATTGTCAGAGCTACTCGCCATGGGGAGCTCCAGTTCTGTTTGTTAAAAAGAAGGACGGCACTCTTAGGATGTGCATTGACTATCGGGAATTGAACAAGATAACTATCAAGAACAAGTATCCCTTGCCTCGGATCGACGATCTGTTTGATCAGCTGAGAGGAGCTTCAATTTTCTCGAAGATTGACCTGCGATCCGGATATCACCAGCTTCGAATTAGGGAAGGAGACGTTCCCAAGACAGCTTTTCGAACACGATATGGACATTACGAGTTCCTCGTTATGCCATTCGGACTGACAAATGCTCCAGCAGCCTTTATGGACCTGATGAATCGAGTATTCAAGGATTACTTGGATAAATTGTTATTGTCTTTATAGATGATATCTTGATTTATTCAAGATCAAAGGAGGAGCATGAGGAGCATTTAAGGATTGCTTTACGAATTTTAAAGCAAAACCAGCTCTACGCTAAATTCACAAAGTGTGAATTTTGGTTGAAAAAGGTCCATTTCTTAGGACATGTGGTCTCCAAGAACGGCATATCTGTAGATCCGGCCAAGATTGAGGCAGTAAGTGAATGGCCAGCTCCGAAAAATGTCACCGAAGTACGTAGTTTCCTCGGCTTGGCGGGCTACTACCGACGTTTCGTCGAAGGATTTGCTAAAATTGCAGCGCCACTCACTGCACTTACACGGAAAGGAAAGAAGTACGAATGGACTGCAAAGTGTTAAGAGCACTTCCAAGAGCTGAAAAAAAGGCTGACTCGCGCTCCGATTCTCATAATTCCGAATGTGGAAGAAGGAAACTTCGTGATATACAGCGATGCTTCTAAAATAGGATTGGGAGCCGTGCTCATGCAAAATGGAAAGGTGATCGCTTATGCTTCACGCCAGCTAAAGGATCATGAGAAGAACTACCCGACGCATGATTTGGAACTTGCGGCGGTAGTATTTGCGCTCAAAATCTGGAGGCACTACCTTTACGGCAGTAAGTGTGAAGTCTACACAGATCATCAGAGTTTGAAGTATATCTTCACACAAAAGGAGCTTAACATGAGGCAAAGAAGATGGCTCGAATTGGTGAAGGATTATGACATAGACATCTGTTACCATCCAGGGAAGGCTAACAAAGTAGCTGATGCCCACAGTCGGAAGTCGTCTTCTTCGTTAATGTCCATGCAGTCGTTAATCGAACCTCTTCAGAAGGAGCTAGTGGAAGCTGGGATAGAGCTCATCACAAGAAGTTTAGCTGCCCTAACTTTCCAACCTACCATTTTGGATAGCATAAAGGAGCGACAAGAAGGAGATGCCTCACTGCTCAAGACAAGGAACGAGGTCTTAGAAGGAAAGGAGTCGGACTTCAACATATCAGATGAGGGCATACTCTATAAAAAAAATAGATTATGCAACCCTAACGAGGATAAGTTGAAGGAGCAGATCATGAAGGAGGCTCATGAGACTCCATATTCCGTTCATCCAGGAGCCACAAAGATGTACCAAGACTTGAAGGAAAGCTTTTGGTGGCCCAGAATGAAGAATGACGTCGCTACATTCGTCAGTAAATGCCTTACATGTCAAAGGGTGAAGGCAGAACACCAACGTCCAGGGGGAGAATTGCAGAAAATTTCCATTCCAGAATGGAAATGGGACCAAGTGACGATGGATTTCGTGGTTGGACTACCCCGAACTCCCAACGGCAACGACGCTATTTGGGTGGTTGTTGATCGTTTGACGAAGTCTGCACACTTTATCGCCATCAAGCTTAGTTTTTCGGTGGAACAGCTGGCGGAACTATACGTCGCGCAGATTGTTCGCTACCATGGGATTCCAAAGACAATCATCTCTGATTGTGATGGTCGTTTCACTTCTAAGTTCTGGAGAAGTGTACATCAAGCCATGGGTACCAAGCTTACCTTTAGTACAGCTTTTCATCCTCAAACGGACGGGCAATCCGAGAGGACCATTCAGACCTTAGAAGACATGTTGCGAGCGTGCGTGATGGACTTCAAAGGAACTTGGGATAAAAAGCTTCCTTTGATTGAATTCTCGTACAACAACAGTTTCCAAGCTTCAATTGGAATGGCTCCTTACGAAGCTCTGTACGGAAGAAGGTGCAGATCTCCAGTCCATTGGTACGAGACCAGGGAAAAGGAACTTGTGTCCACAGATTTCATTCGGAAAACCACTGATGCCGTCAAACTTATACGCCGACGAATGGAGACTGCATTTAGTCGACAAAAGAGCTATGCCGACAAACGCAGAAGGCCTCTAGAATTCCAAGTAGGAGACTTGGTCTTTCTCAAAGTTGCTCCATTCAAAGGGGTTATGAGATTCGGAAAGAAGGGGAAATTAAGTCCACGATACATAGGGCCATTCGAAATACTGGAAAGAATTGGTAATGTGGCCTACAGGTTGGCTTTGCCTCAAGAATTAGCATATGTACACAATGTATTTCATGTGTCAATGCTAAAGAAGTACATCTCGGACCCATCGCATGTATTGGACCCCGAACCAATTGAGGTCCACGAAGATCTGACATATGAGGAGAAACCGGTTCGAATTTTGGCACGAGAAGAAAAGGTGCTAAGGAACAAGGTTATACCATTAGTCAAGGTCCTATGGCGAAATCATGAGATTGAGGAGGCAACCTGGGAACGCGAGGAAGAAATGAAGAAAAGCTACCCCGAATTGTTTTGATTTTCGAGGACGAAAATTCTTTAAGGAGGGTAGATTGTAATAACCAAAATTTTAGAACTCATGATTTTCTTGTAAATAAGAAATTCAAAGTTCGTACTATGTGTTTATGTGTATAATTTTATGAAAATTATGAATACTAATACAAAATTCATAATTTTATAGTATATGATTGAGTTCTCAGTAAATTAATTACGAGAATTCATGATAGACCTTTTAAGGAAAAAGGTATGATGAAATTTCATAAATTTATGTTGGTCAAAGTTTGGCCAGAAAAGTCAATGTTTGACCAGAGCGGTCAAATATAAGACGGTACTGTGAAATGTTAAGCAGTATGGGAAATATACTACGAAAACCGTCCTTACAGACAAGATAGCATAATTAAAGTTTAAAACCACCATAGAAAAATCAAGCACCTAAAATAGGATATTAAAGGCCAAATGGCTTTAAATAAAAAGAAAAAGTTTTATACAGTCCAACTACACACAGATAAATTTTGGACTGCAGTTCAGTATAACAGTACTGAATTGTACTGTGTATTAGTGAACACAGTATTAGAAATATCTGTGTTGGTTTTAAAGTGGACTACATTAAGGAAAATAGCCAAACAAGCCTTAACTAGGCTTAGGTCATCACATTTTGATTTATGACATCATTAAGGCTTTAAAAAAAAATTATTAGAAGATTATGAAGTGTTCTAGAACCACTAGGTGGCCGGCCATGTGGGGGGGTCAAAATATAATTAATTTTGCTCTATGGATTTATGAGCAAAAGTTGAACAAAAATTTTTGCAAAAAGGTCCCATTTTTCACCTATAAATAGGCTCATGGGGGGATCAGTTTTGGCTGATAAAAATTCAGAAAAGCAGCCAAATTCTGCCCATTTTCCCTCTCCAAAAATCTGCAATCTCAAGTGGGTGATTTGAGTGAAGAAAAAAATTGAGAAACTTAGGGGTTTTGATGTTTGTAGTCTTCAGTTTCCCCTAGTAAGTACAAGCAAAAATTTTGGCAGTTTTTGTGCCCAATTTTGGGGCCAACAGCCGGCTGCCAAGGGGGGTGAGTGAGTGAGAAAATTTGGATTTAAGAGAGCTTAGTTTAGGTGCAAGCAGCCACCAAGAATCAGCCAATTTTGGTGCCAATTGGTGCAACAAAACCGGCCTTGGGTGGTGTCCTAGGAGGAAAAGTTTTGTGAGCCAAACCCTAACCAATTTTTGGAGATAAATCAAGGTAAATCATTCTAGACCTTAATCTCTTTCAATTAAGCATTCAATTTGAAATTTACATGTATTTCAAGTTGAAATTGTAAGAGCATAAGCTCAATTTATTTTGTGCCCAAAGTTAGGAATCTAGGGTTGTGCTTGATCTAGAATTAGGGGTGGTTTGATTTTTATGTGCATGCTTGCTTTAATTTTCTTAATTTGCATACTAAATACTAGTTTATTATATGTCCCCAATCTGCCCTAGTGTTGGTGAATGATAATTTTGTGCTAGGTTGCTAGAATTTAATTAGTATGCTTGTTAGGTTTTGTGCAACCGAAATCTTGCATGGTGATGTTAGAAATTGTGATTAAAGAAAATTTACACTAGAAAATCGCTGCATGTGTGTATTAGGGATCCCGCGGTGGCTGGTTGAGCTAGATTCCACGTCTAGGACGTAAAACAAAAATCGAAACCGAAAACTGCCATTTCGGGTAGAAATTGGCCAGTCTCGGGAAAATCAGATTTTGAGGCCTTTAGAGGCAGAATTTGGAAAAACTTAAAACACAAAAGTTGTTCAGAACAGTTTTTCCTAGAGGGCAACGTGAATTAATTTGCAAAATGAGGCTCCAATGGCCTCCGTTTTTACGAAAATCCGAGGCTAATCTGTTCAGACCTAGTCTACACGTCCAGTAAGTTTCAAATTAAAACTGACAAGAATCCAAGCAGAACTGGGTTTTTCTTAAAACACAAAAGTTTTAGAATTTTTCGAGAGCAAGAACTTTCGTGAAGAAAAGTTTTTCAAAATCAATCTGGATTTTTAAATACAATCTGAACTATGAAAACTGTGCAGAGAGCAAGAAATTCCTGTACAGGATTTTCTAAAACCATGCAGAAAAACTGTATTTTTGCACCAACACTCCTGTTTTGACTATGAAAACTGTTTTAAAAGCATTTTTCAGTCTTTAATAAATTTTAAAGTCTTACTTTGAAAACCACGAATTTTGGAGTAAAACAAAAGATTTTCTAGCCAATTTTCCAAATTGAATTTTAAAAGCCAAAATATATTAACAAGACCATGACGAATAGTAACCGGGAAGGATACCCGAGTTACTAAAACTTAAGTTCGATAATAAGAATGGTAATTTAATACTAATCATATGGGTTTAATACCCAAGGTTACCTCGAGTAATCTAAATGGGTCAAGACGATTAACCATAATCTCTAGGGTTACGATTAGTAACCTAATAATCGATCAAGGCATGTAAGGGGGACATATAACTATGATGCTGGAAAGGTTACCAACGTTTTATAGGATCTTTATCCTATGTTCTTTCTAATAGCAGGAAGTAACCTGCAGTTGAGGTCAGGGTGGAAACAACGAAGTCTGGATTATAACGAATCAGGCAAGTATCGAACCTCACCTACAGTATGAAAATAGTAAATACTATTTTCATATATGCTATGTTAAGCTATACTAGTTATACTACATATTTAAATGTACTTGCTATGTTATATGATGTTATGAGATGTTATTCGATGATGTGCTATGACATGTTACATATTATGCCATGTTTCTAAAATATCATGGTTTTAAAAATGTCATGTTTTCAAGAATGCCATGATATGGCAAATGTTAAGTTTGAATATGACATAGTGATATCATGAAGTATGTTCACTAATGTTAAATCACATGGTAAGATAATCAAGTAAGGTGTCGTACCAACCTTCCGTGATCGTGGAGGATACATGTTTAACACCAGTTGTGATATTAACCTCTCGTTGATGCGTGAGGGTCACGTTATGATTCCCAGAACTGTTAGGGCCTTGCAAACCCTAGCTTTATCTGGAGGCTGCGCGCTTTCGGTACGTACACTATGGGCCCACAAGTTAAGACAAGATAAGTTAAAGGTTGAGTCTATAATGAAACATAAGACATTCAATCAATCATAAATGGTTCATGCATAAGTTACATGATGATGGACATGTTTTAAGATGTTTGAATTATTTCGTGAGATTATGTTTGTACTTGCTGGGCGAAAGCTCACTCTTATATTTCATACTGTAGGTAAGAAGCCTGCAATTTAAGTGATGGGCTATGCGGACGATGCGGCGGGTGAAGGGCGGTGTGGGATACCACTACGCAAAATTTTCCGCAACCGCTTTTGAATCTCAAAAGTAAATTATGTTATGCAATATTTATGAAGTTTAAAGACTTAAAAAGATATCTTCAGTATAATATGTATACATGACAAGTTTTTCTCTATAAGATAACTTATGTAAATATGTTTTAAAAAAAAAAATTTATTCTCAAATTTTCAAGTAAGTTAAGTACAAGTAAGTATGGTGTCGACCCGGCTTGGAAGTCGGGGCGTCACACCTATTATGTCATTTTCTCAAAAGGCCTCATGCTTGATTAAGCAAACTATTTCTGAGTCTCGTAGCTAATTAACCGAGAACTCAAATATATACTGATATTCAATTCAGATCATAAACTTCATATTTACATACATGATTCAGACTTAGATTCTCTTTGTATCTAAGGAAATCACAAGTCATCAAAATTTCGGGTTATTACACTAACTGCCCCAATCCCTCCATGGTTCCATGCCACAGTACGTGCACTCATGTTATGTAAAAGGCCCAGAAATCAAATCAATATAAGAAAGCATAATTGGTCCATGCATTATTTTATTAAAATATTTTACGGATTGAATGTTGTACTTACTGAGCATAAACTCATTACTTACGTTCATGCTGTAAGTAAGCAACCTACCGGCAATCCTTGATGCAAGACTTTGGAGGGCTGGCACTGCAACTGTGAAATTTGGGATGGACACCGCCACGGGTTTTGGAAAATAAGTTTTGTAAAATATGTTTGTAAAATGTGTTTATGTTACGTTAAAATGAAGTGATGGTATGGGTAAGGAAAAATTTCAAGAATGATAGCAACAAGTTACCTCGTGTCGTACCGACCCGCATTAGGTCAGGTTTGGTCCACGGTTTGAATGTGATAGCTTTCAAAAGATGTGTAAAATGGAAGCTCGGTACTCGAGTGAGTACATATAAATTTGTATGAGGATAAGTCAAGTTTAAAATAAGTTTTTAAAAAAATTTACTCTGAAATTTTCAGTAAGTTTAAGGTATTTGAATTAACAATTAAATTAAGTAAGCATGGTGTCATGGCCCTATGTAGGTCGGGGGCATGACAGAGATGGTATCAGAGCAGGTGTCTTGCCATCCAGTTTCACAGCTCTGCCACCAGCGTCACAGTTTTGTAAGTTTGTTTACTTACTCTATTTTATTTATAGTAATTATGTGAGGTTATAGTATAATAATAATAATAAAGACATGAGGACATGAACCTAGTGTCAAACCCGGGTATGATTGAAGTGGACTGTGAGGTTTCATTGACATTCTAGGGAATGGAGTCACGCATCTTCCATTGGACTCGGGGAGCTATTGCATTAGCTGTGTGGCTGCATAATATGGAGGTCATCTTCAGATTATGTGATGTAGGGACGTATCTTCAGGTTATGCTTGCCAGTCGACTCCTAGTTGGGGAAGCTCATGCATGGTGCTTTGGCATAAGGAACCATATGATGAGGTTCCTAAATGATTTTTTTTAACAACACTTGAACAAACTTTGGAGTCCTGATCAGTCCAAGATATGGACCATTGCCTGGAAAAGGACCGCCTATGCATTATTATGATCCCAAGATATACCAGTATATGTACATGAGATGATACATCAACTATGTCGTACCTTGGTGCGTTTATCTGAACGAGTCTATGGGCCATTACTGCCAATGGATCAGAGTTGCGCAGCGGAAGCAAGATTGATAAGCTAAGCTTACGATACAATATGATGAGATCACGATGAATCTCTAGCATGATACGATAAGTTATCCGATAAGATATGAATGAAAGAATGGGTATTATAAATGTTAGGAAATAAAATTAGAAGATGGTTCGCCGTGCATACGAACGAACTAAATTTTTGCAAGAGCTTAATCTTACAATTGTAGTAGCTAAGTTATAATGATAATTGCTAAAGTAGCAAGAAGGAAATGAATAAGCTTCGAGAGCAGATAGCCTATTACCTCACCTTGGTATGGTGATAACCAGGAATTTTTCATTCTAAGAAATTGGATTGACACCATGGAAGTTAAGTTTCATGCTTGTGAAACTTTTGCCCCCATAAGAATAATATTAGATACGAAAAAAAAGTTTGGTAGTGCCTTAGCTTGGGATGGCAAATAGGCAATGTGCAAATAGGAGTTGGATGTTACCAACAACAATTTAATCGACTATGATGATGGCTATGAGTCTGATGATGAAGTTAATAAGATTGGGATTGATAGCAACAACCTTGGAGTCGACATATAATGGTTTGACTAATGTCGATTATATACGACTTTTTAAGTAATAGAAATTAGGTAATGATGGGAAGTTTTATACCCTCCTCAGAGCTATGATTATGCATTTATACTATAAAGAAAATGTGAGAAGTAATAAGAGAAGCTTCTATTATCTAGCAAGTAGCTAGTTGATATGATATAAGTATACTTTTCACTGCATCACTAGAACGATATTATGTTTTGAAATTTTTTTTTAATTATTGACTTTGTAAAGATTCAAAGAAATTATTTATGTGTATGATACTTAATCTCATGTATATTATTAGAACCACCTTATATCATATTATGAAAAGGGCTGAATCCTTGACGAAGAGAATTCCAAGATAGGGGCCACATCATGAAATGTAAATGGCCAAATCCTTGAGGAAGCGAGTTCCAAGATAGAGGCCAAAGGCCGAATCGTTAAGGAAGCGAATTCTAAGAAAGGGACGAGTTCTAAGAAAGGGGTCATTATGAAAAGTAAAGGGTTATAATATCATGAGATTAACATTGTCCTAGAGGGTCCTTAACCTCAGCTAAATTTAAAGAAAAATATTTTACTATAATATACTTGCTGAGCCCCTCAACTAAAGTTTAAGATAAATATTTTCAACATATGATATGATACGATATACTTTCCAAGAATGGAAAAGTTATATGATATGATATAATATGCAAGTTATATGATATCCTTGCTAAGCTTTTTATACAGATAGTTCTTATGATGCAGCATGAAAGTATGTAAGTATGAAAGTATGAAAGTATGTAAGTATGAAAGCATGAAACTATGAAAGTATGTAAGTCTGAAAGCATGAAAGTGAGTAAGTACGAAATTATGTAGTATAAAAGTATGAAAATAAGAAAGCATGCAGTATGCAATATGATGCAATATGTAGTACGCAGATCGAATGCAATTTGTAGTATGCGGGTTGTAGGTCAGTAAGATCAAGAAATCGAGTTTATGTTTTAAAGATTAATTTTAAGATGATAAAGGGGTCATGAGACCAATAACTCAGTCAGCTTCATTTTTGGGGAACATTAGAATGAGAACTACTAAATTTTTTAGGACGAAAATTTTTTAAGGAATGTAGAATATAACAACCCGATATTTTGATGAACTTGTGATTTCTTTAGATACAAGGAAAATCTAAGTCTGAATCTTATATGTCAATATTAAACTCATGATCTGAGTTGAATATCAGTATATGTTTGAGTTCTCGTTTAATTAGATACGAGACTCAATAGTAATTTGCTTAGTCAAGCATAAGGCTTTTTGATTAAAAAAGGTATAATAGGAATTTATGATTTTATACCAGTCAATATTTGATCAAGTTGACCTAAGGTTTGACTGAGATGGTATGCAGTGTAATTAACAATATGGAAATTATACTGTGATAAACCGTCATTACGAACAAATAAGTGAGAATAAGGTTCAAGACCGCCCTAGAAAAATTAAGCACATTATTTAGGACAATAAGAACTAAGTAACTTTAAGTACTAAGAAAAAACCATACGCAGTCCGGTTAAGCACAGATAAATTCTAGACTGTAGTTCAGTACAACTATACCGTTAGTAGTTGAAAACAGTATTTGAAATATCTGCATTAGTATAAAGATAGACTGCATATTTATATTAATGGATTTTTGGAATCAAGTGGATATTTATGCATGAATTGGAAGCCAAGTGGCTTTACCATAGCCGGCCACCTTCAGGGACTAAAGTGTAAATATTTTATCCTTAGGGATCAAAGTACAATTTTAAGAAAATTAAGTAATGATGGATAAGTATGTAATTTTTGAATTATGGAATTTATAGATATTTCTAACTAAGCCTCCAACTAGGCCAATGCTAGGCCAATGGTTGGTTATAAATTTAGTTAGCTTACATTGGAACAAGAAAATAAGTTAGAGATAGGTATGAGAAAATTCTTGGACTCCAAGAAGGCACCATGGTCGGCCACCTCATAGGGGGTATTGAGCAAATATTTTATTTTTAGACCCTAATATGTAATTTTAAGAATAAAAATAATTCTAGAAAAAGAACTACTTGTACCTATAAATAAGTGATGATGGGGAGAGGGAGGGATGCTAGATCATTTTATTTGATTTCACCCTAAAACTCTGGTTCATTTTCACCTCATCCTCTTTTCTCCTTTAGGAGCCGAAACCAATTAGAGAGAAAAAAAAGTTGTGAGGGTCGGATTTTGTAGACTGAAGCAAGGAGGAAAATTTGTGGATCCAAAGTCTAGATCCAACTTTAAGGTGTTAAGGTAATCCTCCTAAAATCCCTAAGCCTTTCAATTAAGTTTTGATTCAAGGGTTTATGTATATTTCAAGTTGAGGTTGTAAGAGCATAAGCTCACCTATTATTTTCCATGCAAAAGCTTAGAGTGCTTGATATGTGCTTGATTAGGGTTTTATGGTCTTGATTTATGGTTTGATGCATGTTTTTCATGATATACTTAAGAGAAATTATGGTATATATGTATGCATAGTAGGAGTTTGTTATATGTCCCCACATGTTCAAGAAAAAGTATGTTATGCACGAATGATGAAATTGTGATTTATGTGAATCTACGGCAAAAACCAACCCTAAAACCCTAGTTTGGTACAAGAATACCACATGGGTTGCATGAGTATGAACCAATGCATGTTGATGAAAAACTCACATCAAAGCACTACATGCTTGATGTAGGCTCACGGTTTTAAACGTCTGAGGTAGTGTGAGCGTAATTTTATGTAAAAATTTGACTTATAACGGAACTGCCAGTTTTCGGATAAAACTGGACAGCTTGCTAGAAACATGATTTTAAGGCCTTTAGATGCCGAATTTGGGAAAACTTAAAACTACAAAGTTGTAGAAAATGGAAAATCATATGGGTCAGTTAGACGGTTTTTAAAAATAAAGTACCAAAGCCCTATGTTTTTATGAAAACCTGAGCCCTGGTCTGCCCAGGCCCAGTATACGGCCAGCCGAGTTCAACCAGTAATATGAACAAGTTAAAGGCAGTATTAGATTTTGAGTAAAACATAAAAGTTGTATTGTTATTTGAGTCTACAACTTTTATGGTGAAAGCTTTTGCAAATTCTAAATAGATTATTAAGATAAAATTAGATCTTAAAAACTGTGTAGGAAACAAGAAATTCCTACATAGGTTTTTCAGAAAAACAGTGCAAAAGCAAGAAATTCCTGCACATGTACTGATAACTGAAATTAAGAAACTGTTTTCAAAGATTTTTTTTAGAGCTTGACAGTTTGTAATTGTTTTTGCTTAAAAGTTACGGTTTTATAAGGAATATAAAGTTTGACAAAAGATTTTTAAAGGAAATTTGACCAAGTTTTGCTAAGAAAAGAGAAAAATAAATACTTGGGCCAAAAAGTATTTCGAAGGCATAATAACAGAAAGATGACCGATAGTAACCGGTTAGGATACCCAAGTCATTGGGTTAGGCCTTACCCTATGGCTACCGATAGTAACCTAATGGGGTAGTACTTTGAAAGTAATTGGGCCCTAATAACCTAATAGGGTATCATTCAAAATTAGTTGGGCCATGAGCCTTAGGATTACAGCAACTAACCGAACGAGTTATCATAAGAAGATATGGGGGACATATAACTAGGGTTACGCATGGATGTTGGTTAGGATACCAATATTTAATGATTATGATAAAATAGGACGATCGTTACTTTACATCCTTTTTTAAAACAGGAAGTTAACCTGTTGTTGTAATTGATATGAGCAATAAACTTAAGATGTAACGTAACAGGTAAGTACAACTCTGCCTACAACATGGACAAAACATTTTTATTGCATGACATGTTTTTCAAGAAATCATGTATTAATTTACATAATTTACATATGTTATGATGTTTTATGCTATGATGTTTTATGTTATGGCTTGTTATTATATTATGTTATATGTTTTCTTATCCTGACAACATGAAGCATGTTCACGAATATTAAGTCACATGGTAAGAATAAGTTTTTAAATCATATGATAAAACAAACTAATGTTATTGTGACGTATCGACTTGCCACGAAGGCGAGTTTAAACGGTATTGTCCATGGTTTGAGTTGGATTGGATTGGCTACCCCAATCACTCCATGTTAAATAGTATGGTTCATGGTTTGAGTTGGATTAGACTGGCCGCCCCAATCACTCCATGGTTCCATGCCACGATACGTGCACTCATGTTATGTAAAGGGCCCAGACACCAAATCAATATAAGAAAGCATAATTGGTCCATGCATTCTTTTATTAAAATGTTTTGCGGATTGAATGTTGTACTTATTAAGCATAAGCTCATTACTTATGTTCATGCTATAGGTACGCAACCTGCCGGTAATACTTGATGTAAGACTGTGGAGGGCTGGCACTGCAACTGTGAAATGTTGGATGGACACCGCCACGGGTTTTGGAAAATATGTTTTGTAAAATATGCTTGTAAAATGTGAATATATTAAGTTATAATGAAGTGATAGTATGGGTAAGGAAAAATTTCAAGTATGATGGCAACAAGTTGCCTCGTGTCGTATCGACCCATATTAGGTCAGGTTTGGTCCACGGTTTGAATGTGATAGCTTTCAAAAGAGGTGTGAAATGAAAGCTCGGTACTCGAGTGAGTACATATAAATATATATGAGGATAAGTCAAGTTTAAAATTAGTTTTAAAAAAAAAAAATTTTACTTTGAAATTTTTAGTAAGTTTAAGGAATTTGAATTAAGAATTAAGTTAAGTAAGTACGGTGTCATGGCCGTATGTAGGTCGGGGTCATGACATCATGGACAACTTGGAGGAGATGTTTGGTGAACAAATTATCCAGGCTAAGACCGATGTTATCAAATGTCTCATGAACTGCAAGCAAAAGGTTGGAACACTCATCAATGAGCACATGATAAAAATCATCACTACTACAAAATTGGGATTCCACGACTGTCCTTCAACGACCGTTTTTTAAAAAACCGTCATCGAAAAAACTCAAAAACACGGAGTGGAAAAGCATTTCTGAAAACCGTCGTGGAAGCGCAAGCTTGCACGACGGTTACAAATAACCATCGTGGAAGCAGTTGCTTCCACGACGGTTACACAAAACCGTCGTGGAAGCAGGTAGCTTCCACGACGGTTTTATAAATCGTCGTGGAAGTCGGCCGCTTCTACGACGATTTTGTGTAACCGTCGTGGAAGCGGTCGGATTCCACGACGGTTTTAACTGAACCGTCGTGGAAGCGGCCCAATGCTTCCACGACTGTTTTAGCAATCCGTCGTGGAAATGAGTTTTCCACGACGGTTTTGTCTTGACCGTCGTTGAATTTTCAGGCTTCCACGACCGTTTTCTTAGAAACCGTCATGGAAGCTTACTTTTTTTAAACCAAACGCCCAGAGTTGTTTGCTTTCAGTTTTTCACTTCACATATCCCAAACTAGTTTTCGAGATTGCAATTTCGTTTTCAGTACGCCAATATATCGCTCTCTCTCTGTAAGTAATCAATAACGAACATTTTAATTCTGCTTGTTGTATGTGTTTAATGTATATATGTTGTGGGATCAATGTAGAGTAATTGTGCAATGGGTGTTAAATTAAGTCATCATCAGTACATGTTAATTTTGCCCCATATTTAGACTTAATTATATTATGGCTTTACATGGTGTTTTTTATTTTAATTAGTTTTTTGAAGAATTCCTTCGATTCTTAATTGTTGATCTATTAATAAGCCGGTGTTAATTAATGAATATGATATACAGTACTTTCACTTTTAAATAAGTATTGTAATTTTTTTTTTATTTAGGAGTTGCAAACATCATGGATAGGAAGTGGATGTGGTTTGATAGATTGTCTAAAGCATATGAAGCTGGTGTTGAAGAATTTTTGTCATTTGTCAAAGCTCACATACAAGATGATAAGATTCCGTGTCCGTGTCAAATATGTGGTAATCATAGATCTCATTCCATTGATGATGTTAGAGGGCATTTGCGTGCTTATGGGATTATTTGTTCTTACCAAACATGGTATCTACATGGTGAAGATTTTTTTGATATTAAATATACATCTACGAGTAGTAAAGGTAAAGAGCCTATTGTTGAGGAAGACGTTCGCGATGATATGGTCAATATGATAAATGATTTGGAAGAAAACTTTGTGAACCGGCCGGAGTTATTTGAGGCAATGATTAATGATGCCGAAACACCTTTGTATACCGGGTGTACAAAATTTACGAAATTAGGGGCATTGGTTAAATTATGGAATCTGAAAGCGTCGGGAGGGTGGACGAATTCTAGTTTCACGGCTCTTTTAGAATTTCTAAAATATGTTCTACCGGATGATAACAAAGTGCCACCTAGTATGTACGAGGCGAAGAAGACGTTGAGTACTTTGGGAATGGAATATGAAAAGATACATGCTTGTCCAAATGATTGTGTTCTTTACCGGAAAGAATTTGAAGAACTCTTTAGGCGGTTGGGATACAAAAATGATCCTTTCATTATGGCTTCGCAAGCCGTACAAGTCTTTTTCACAACGGACCCCGACAATTTAGAGTTATCTTTAGTTGTGCCAATGAAGCCAAAAATGATCGGGAATGGCCAAGAAGACGTTGAAGATTGCAGCGACATTCCATCATTCACAAACGGATTGCCACCAATTGAGGAGCTTGATGATTTTGACGATGATGCCTCACACTTGCTTCGTTTAGATATAGAGTGGACACGTGTTGAGAAGACCAAAAAAAAGATTAAAAAAAAAGGACATTAATGTTTTCTAATTTCCCTACGTATATATTTGATAAGTTGTTCAGTATTTTATTTTATATATATCTGTTTTTTTGTATGATTTATTGTTAAACGAAATAAGAACATATTATATATATATGTTGATGTGCAGGTTTATGCATGGTTTACAGGTGTCGCTGCCCATGGACTTATTACTAATGGTCATCAATAATTTTTTTTATATTTTAAAAAAATTTAATTTTAGATTCCACAACGGTTTTCTTGAGAAACCGTCGTGGTATATAATATACCACGACGGTTTCTCAAGAAAACCGTCGTGGTAATTTTTTTAAAATTTTCAAATTTTTTTTTTAAAATTCGATATTTTTAAAAAAATTTGAAAAAAATAGATACCACGACGGTTTTCTTGAGAAACCGTCGTGGTATATTAGATACCACGACGGTTTCTCAAGAAAACCGTCGTGGTAATTTTTTTAAAATTTTCGAATTTTTTTTTTAAAATTCGATATTTTTAAAAAAATTTGAAAAAAATAGATACCACGACGGTTTATTAAAACCGTCGTGGTATCTATTTTTTTCAAATTTTTTTAAAACCGTCGTGGTATCTATTTTTTTCAAATTTTTTTAAAAATATCGAATTTTTAAGGAAAAAAAAATTTCAATAAAAAAGTAAAATTTAGATACCATGACTGTTTATTTCAAGAAACCGTCGTTGTTTTGACAAAATTTGAAAATTTTTTAAATTTCAAAATTTCGCGGAAACTGTTCGCGCGTATATTATTACGATTCTATTTGCCACAAATACTTGTATTAAATCAAACTGTGAACTTCCATTTTGCTCCATTTCTCTTTCTTTTTCCCCAATTCTCTCTAGCTTTGGCTTCCTTCTCCATTCTCTCTCCCTCCAAGTTCGCCCCCTCCCTCGCTGCCGCCGCCCACGCCCTCGCCTCCCCGCGCCCTCGCCGGCCCACGCCCTCGCCCCCCGCACTCACCCTCGCCGGCCCACGGCCTCGGCCCCCCGCCCATGGACTCCCCCCCCCCCCCGCCCTCGCCCGTCCTCGCCCTCGGCAGTCCACGCCCTCGCCTCTCCGTGCCCTCGCCTCCCCGCGCCCTCGCCGGCCCACGGCCTCGCCCCCCCCCGCACTCGCCCTAGGCCCCCCGCCCACGGACTCGGCCCCCCGCCCACGGACTCGGCCCCCCGCCCACGGCCTCGCCCCCCCACGCCCTCGCTGGCCCACGGCCTCGCCCACCCGCACTCGCCCTCGCCCGCCCGCCCGCCCACGGCCTCGCACGCCCTCGCCGGCCTACGGCCTCGCACGCCCTCGCCCACGGCCTCGCCCACCCGCACTCGCCCTCGCCCTCGCACGCCCTCGCCTCGCACGCCACGGCCGCCCTCGCCCACCGACGTCCGGCCTCGGACGCCCACGTCGGCCCACGCCCGTACCAACACTTGACCTCTTGGTAAGTCGACGTCTCTTTTTACCGAACGAAAATTTGTGGATGTGTATTTGCTTGATTATAGTAATAATTTATATGCATAGTACATGTTCGATAAAACAGCGACAATTAATAGAATTAGATAAATATGAGATTAAATTGCTTAGGTTATGTGCGGATTTGTCAATTATCAGGACAAATTATTCATCGTAGGTTAACGCAACGCATATAAGATATTTGACATAATGCCTTGGTTTGTCGAAATAGTTTTATTTTGGATGTAATTTGTTTGGTTGAGATACGGATTTGACATTTAGCCGAGGAAAAAAATGGGATTTTGTGACATAGATATGTTAGCATATTTCACGGTTTCGATAAAATCCTTTTATAATTGGGTTGTCAATTATTTCCGTAATTAAGTTAAGGATTTGGTTACCTAAACTGATTTAGGCCGAATTATTGTATGCTTTCGTTTGATACTTATGCGTTTTGGTGGCATGATTTGATTATGGTTTGATGACAAATAAAGTTTGTTTTTTACTAGGTATCGATGGGGAGTTGCGTAAGATTGATTTAAAATGTCACAAGATCACGAAGAGGAATGCTCAACACAAACGCATGTGGGAAAACCACGACGAACCATCTCACCTAAATTCAATCCTGATGAAGATGGTAAACGAAGAGCAACTCTTATGAGAAGAGTACACCATGTTAGGACAAGGGGAGAACGTATTGCAGTTTCGTTTGATGAAAAAGGGCAACCATTAGGAAAAGAAGGAGATGAATTACAGAGTTGGATCGGCGTGCTAGCTCGAGAGCACATACCAATTTGGATAGCTGACTTTAGAAGTGCCGATTTGGCCCCAAGGAAAGAAAGAGTGTGGGTGGAAATCGTAACTTCTTTCACCGTGGAGTTATCGTTTAAAAAACAAGCATTAAAGTGTTGTGCAGAGTCAGCGAAAAATTTTAGATATGATCTTTACCAAACTTTTGTCAGAGATCATATTGATGAAGAAACCATATGGCAACGACCGCCTAAAGTAGCTCACAATTACCCCACCATAAGCGAAGAGGATTGGGAAAAATTCATTGAGTATCGACGGACCCCGGAATTCAAAAGACTATCCGAACAAGGAAGTGAGATAAGAAAGAAGAGCAAATACGGATCAACCGGTGGCCGAGAGGGATATAGGAAACGTGACCAAGCTCATGTATGTTCCGTAGTTGGAATTTCTTGATAAATGGTTGAACTTCGAATTTATTCCATTTTCTTTACTAACGATAATTATCCCACTGCAGTTTGAGAAGACGGGAAAATGGGCAGAGCGGCATACTAGGTGGCTGGACATGCGCATCAAACCCGATGGAGAGTTCAAGAATGAAGCATTTAAATCTATTGCCGGAACAATAGTAAGATTTCGAATCTATTTACAATATATTTATCCCGTACACTCATTTATGATTAAGAGTTAATAAAATATAATTTAATTGTTATAGGATGACTTCTGTGAACAAGAGACACAAGGGAGTTTCGAATCTGTGGGTACAAATGACATTTTGACGAATGCATTAGGCAATGCCGAGCACTCGGGGAGGATTCGGGGTCAATCTAAGTTTGTCAAGCAGGCGCAATACTTCAATTTTGTGCAAACTCCAAGGGAGAATCCTGAAGTATCGATGATGAAACAACAGATCGCTGCATTGGAAAGAACCGTACAGGAACTTTGTGCGAAGCACGGTGTCAACCGGGGGACTATGGCTGAGGAGATGACCGCACCAACTGTTGATCAACACAACAGCGTCAAGTCTAGTTGCACGCTTAATGAAAGTAAGGAATGCCAACTCTTTATTCCTGATTTAGTTAATGGAGGATATGTGCTTGTTGCAAACGGTAGGGCATACATGGACTGTGTTCCTACTGACACAGTCCATGGGATTCCTTTAGGTGAGGAGAATGTAAGGGTGACAATTACAGTTCCAAAAATAAAACGTGCACTCCTACCTAATCCAACAAACGAAGCCACGTTCGTTGAAGAAGCTGTTGGTGGGTTTGTTGCTTAGCCTAAGAGATTAGTCGTCGTTCAACCAAGTTTGAGCCAGGCAAGTAAAGGTCCTAGCCATGCTCCTCATATAGAAGATCAGGGAAGCAAACGAACAAAAAAGAGAGCAGGGAGGAAGAAATTACAGTCACAACCGGAGGTACACCAACAACCGGAACAAGAAGAACTACCTTCGTTCGACTTTAATGAAATTCCCTTCGAATTAAAACCTTTGGCATTTTATACACAAAGTTCCATGCGTGACGGTACCCAAATAATGTGCCCACTACAATATTGCGTCATTGGCGATGACATGCCAATATATATTGGGTATGAAGATGTTTACCATTTCATAACATTTAAAGAAATTAGTGCAAATAGCATAATGGTATACATCAGGTAATATATTTATCCTTAACCGAACATTATTATATATAATCCTTAAGCTTATATATGTAGTGTTTGCGTAACAAGTGAGCCAAATTATTTTGCAGATACTTAGCGGATGGCTGTGCAAGAACAGGTATGGATCAACGGTTCGAGTTTATTTTTCCAGTCCTTGTCTCACCAGTTCAACAAAATGTAGATCGTGTTGCCTACGTTCGAGAGAGGGCCGAATACATTGTACGGATATTAAGAAACACACCAAAAGGAAAGCGGTTTCTAATGCCATATAACAGCGGCCAACATTGGATCTTGGTGGTTATTGATCCGTGGGATGACTCAGTTATATATTTTAATCCTCTAGCAAACGAACCGGGTGATGATTTTAAAGACCTAATTACGACGTAAGTATTCTTTGATGTTCATATGTATATCTGCTTATAGATAAAATGATTGTTCTTGTAATTGTTTTCAATGTGTTGAAATGGTAGGGCACTTAACGATTGGAAATTGTTGGTGGGAAGAGGAATAAAACAGCGACGCAACTGCCAAACGTTGATTGATACTGTTCGATGTCTAGTACAGGAAGGTTATGTTGAGTGTGGTTATTTTGTGTTAGCTTTCATGCGAGAAATAACCTTATCTGTTGATGGATTAGCCTTGCTTCAAAGGAAGGATTTTTATACTGATGCTGACATGATCTTAGTTAGGCAGGAGTGGGCTTCATTTGTCATGCGGTTTATACAATATTGACTGCAAACAATAAATAAATAACATTTTTACTTTCTTCATATTGATTGTTGTAAATTATAAATTACAGGTAATCATAGATTATTTGAGGAAATATTATTGCATGTTTTAATAATATCGTATTAAAACAGGGGCTTTGCCACCCGTGAATAAAGAAACGAACAGAAGCCAAAAACGTCGGCTTTTTTTTTTTACCAAAAAAAAAAAAAATTTCATTATAAACCACGACGGTTTCGAAATACCGTCGTGGTTAACAGGAAACCACGACGGTTTCCCCTTGAAACAATCGTGGTTTCTCGCAGAAACCACGACGGTTTCCCAGTGAAACCGTCGTGGTTTAGAGGGGAAACCACGACGGTTTCCCCGTGAAACCGTCGTGGTTTCACGGGGAAACCACGACGGTTTCCTGAGAAACCGTCATGGCTTCAAGAGGAAACCACGACGGTTTCATGTAGAAACCGTCGTGGTTTCCCATGAAACCACGACGGTTTCTAGAAAAAACCGTCGTGGTTGATATGTTTACCACGGCGGTTTTTTAAAAAACCGTCGTGGTATTTTCTACAATATCCATTCTACCGTTTTTATTTTTCGCATTACACGACGGTTCAAAAACCGTCGTGGAATCTCAAAAGATTCCACGACTGAGGATTCCACGACGGTTAGAAAACCATCGTGGAAATTTTACCACGACGGTTAAAAACCGTCGTGGAATCTTCATTCTGTAGTAGTGCATGGCTTATTTGTCTGAGGCTCAGGCAAATGGGCCTGAGATCGATGCTGCAACTCAATTGGTCATGGTTTTTCAAATCTTGTCCAAGGATTTCGATTTGTTTCAGGCATCTTACAACCTTAACCGGAAGGAGATATCTCTAACAGAATTGATGAAAGAGTTGTAAGCCTTTGAGAATATTTTCAAGGGTTCTGGATTTAAGGCTGAGGCAAATATGGCTGAACCTAGTTCACCTGCACCTAATCTGAAAAGGAGAAGGAAATGGGAAGAACAAGGGGAAAAAGCCTATGGCGAAGGCACATTCTCCTAAAAATTCTACTAAGACTAAGAAGCGGAAGGTGCATCCTAAGAAGGCTAAATGCTTTTTCTGTGAGAAGAAGGGACATTTCAAGAAGGATTACAGAGACTACCTAACTATGCAGATAATTTCGTTATCATGTATCTTAAGGCTTGTTTAGTGGAAGAATCTAAGGATACTTGGGTTATAGATTCTGAAGCCACTAACCATGTTTGTATTTCTCAATAGGGGTTCAACGTAATTAGAAGTCTACATGAGGAGAACTTCACGTTAAGAACCGACAATGGGACGTTGGTGCGAGCTGAAGCAGTGGGAGAAGTGCATCTTTATTTTGATGAATTTAGATTTATTATTTTGAGACATTGTTTTTATGTTCCTAGTTTTAAGAGGAACCTAATTTTGGTAGCTTGTTTGATTAAAGACTCCTATTCGGTTTATTTTAATAATAAAGTTATTATTAGGAAAAACAATTCTCTTATCTGTAATGGATGGATATATGAAAATCTTTATTTTATTAAACATAAAATACACCCACTGCTTGATACAGAATTGGATAGAAATGCTAAAAGAGTTAGGTTTTCTCACTCTAACAAATCATATCTTTGGCATTTACAACTAGGTCACATAAGCCTTAATAGAATTTAAAGGATAGTAAAAGAGGAATGCCTTGACTTGTATGAGGTTGAACCTTAGCCACAATGCGAATCCTGTTTGGAAGGGAAGATGATCAAACGACAGTTTGCTACCAAGAATAGACATGTCGAGGAACTTTTAGAACTTGTGCATACGGATGTTTGTGGTCCCATGAACATAAAAGCACGTGGTGGGTAGAGTATTATGTCACCTTTATTGATGATTACTCGAGGTATGGATATGTCTATTTGATGACCCATAAAAGCGAAACCTTTGACAAATTTAAAGAATTCCGGGCTGAATTGGAGAAACAATTCGGCAAGTCCATTAAGTTACTTCGATCGGATCGAGGTGGAGAATACCTATCGGATGAGTTCTTATGATATTTGATAGAGAACAGGATACAATCCCAATTGACTGCACATGGTACTCCTCAACAGAATGGTGTAACTGAGAGAAGATATATGACCTTATTGGATATGGTTCGATCTATGTTGAGTTACTCCACATTACCTTTGTCATTTTGGGGGCACGCCATACAAACTACATGCTATCTTCTGAATAACATTCCCTCCAAATCGGTTCCTAAAACTCTTTTCGAGTTATGGATGAGTAGGAAACCTAATTTGAATCATGTTCGAATTTGGGGTTGTCTGGCACACGTCCTGGATAAGGAAGTGAAGAAGTTGGAGTTACGATCAGAAGTATGCTTGTATGTTGGCTATCCAAAAGGGACAAAAGGTGGCATGTTTTATAATCCGAAGCAAAATAAAGTCTTCATCTCCATACATGCAACATTCCTCGAGGAAAGTTGCATGAAAGATTTTAAACCTCGTAGCGAAGTGGTGCTTGAGGAGATGACTTCGGGTTCAGATGTTCGTAAAGTCACTAAAAACCCTGTGGAAAAACCGCTAAAAAATCAACAATCAAGAGAGCTTCGTTATAGTGGGAGGATTGTCAGGGAACCTGAAAGATATATGTTCAATAGTGAAGTCTTTGAGGCAGAATCCATAGAACATGTTGATGATCCGGCTACGTACAAGGAAGTTATGGAGGATTTTGATTTTAGTCTTTGACAAAAGGCTATGAACATCGAGATGGAATCCATGGATTCCAACGGGGTTTGGAAACATGTAGACTTACCCCAAGGCATAAAACTGATTGGGTGTAAGTGGGTTTACAAAAGGAAGAGAGGTGTGGACGGGAAAGTGGATACTTTTAAAGCAAGACTTATAGCAAAGGGCTATCTACAGAAAGAAGGAATCGACTATGAAGAAACGTTCTCGCCTGTAGCAATGCTTAAGTCAATCCGTATTCTTTTATCTATTACGACTGCTCTCGATTATGAGATATAGCAAATGGATCTCAAGAGAGCCATTCTTTCTATATGATACAACCAGACGAGTTCAAAGTAAAGGGCCAAGAAGACAAAGTATGCAAGTTGCTCAAATCCATCTATGGATTAAAGCAAGCATCTCGTTATTGGAATATTAGGTTTGATCAAGCGATCAAAACGTATGGATTCGAACAAAATGTTGATGAACCATGTGTTTATAAATGTATCAAGAATGAGAAGATGGTTTTCCTTGTACTTTATGTGGATGATATATTACTTATTGAAAACGATGTTACAACACTATCATTATCAAAGTTTGGTTGGCCAAATAGTTTGACATGAAGGACTTACGAGAAGCTAGTTATGTTCTTGGAATTCAACTCTTTAGAGATAGAAAGAACAAAACGATAGCACTCTCCCAAGCTTTATACATTGATAAAGTACTTGAGAGATTTTCTATGAAAGATTCGAAGAAAGGTGCCCAACCTTTCAAAATAGGAATCAAGCTTTCTAGAGATGATTGTCCCAAGAAATCGGAAGAAAAGGAGCGTATGAAAGATGTACCCTACGCATCTGCGGTAGGTAGTCTTATGTATGCTATGTTATGTACTAGGCCTGATATTTGTTTTGCGGTTGGTATGGTAAGTCGATATCAGTCGAATCCCAGACCGAAACTCAAGTATCTACGGAGAACGAGGAATTATGTGCTAATGTATTCCAGTTAGGATATTCTTCCAATAGGGTACACAGATTCTGATTTTCAATCAGATCAGGATTCAAGAAAATTGACTTCAGGATCTGTCTTTACCCTTGGAGGTGGTGTCGTTGTGTGGAAGAGTGTTAAGCAATCTTGCATTGCTGACTCAACCATGAAAGCCGAGTATGTGGCTGCCAGTGAGGCATCTAAGGAAGCGGTATCGCTCCGCAGGTTCCTTAGTAACCTTAAGGTCGTTCCTAGTATGGATAAAGCTCTGGTACTTTACTATGACAACAGTACAACAATAGCTAATACCAAAGATCCTAGGTATCATAAGAGGAGTAAACACATTGACAGAAAATATCACATTATCATAGGCTTTGTTGAAAGTGGATATATGACGGTTTGCAAAATCGCATCAGAGGATAATTTTGCCGACCCGTTCATGAAGACATTGGCGGCCAGAAGATTCGAAAAACACATGAAGGCATGGGGATGCGCAATATGTCACATTTACTCGCTGAGGGCAAGTGGGAATTGTTGGGATCTATATGTGTCATAAGGATATAGAAAATCAATTATAGGGATTTTCTGTAAATATGACATTTTGATATTAATAAAAAGAGGTTATTTATGTTTAATAAGTAGTGTCTTATTTACTTTTATTTGTTGATTGTGTGATTATTTTGAGCAAACATAAAATACTCCTGTGCTGATGGTAATATATCGGATTACCATATGTATATGGAGTATACATAGAAGACGTGGTAATTTGATAACAGTCTAAATAAATGGTCTACAATCGATGGAATAAGATTTGGGGATCTTATTTATGATAAGATTGTATAGGTTGTCTACTTCCTTGGAGGGATGGTTCGTCTTGACCATCGGATTGGTTCCGAGTAGAAACTTTAATCTATACCAGTATTGAGGTATGACATTGGAATGGATCTAAGGTGTTAATTGATTTGGTTTAATAATTCCATTTATAAGAATTAGTAACGTTTTGATTATCATCATGCATTAATCTTAATCCTAAAATGAATACTTGAGTTCGCATCCATGACTTATGCACTTTGATCCACTATAGGTGAGACATTGATAATTGATGGTCAATTAATATACTTGTGTTTTGGGTGTATGACATATGAATGGAGAAATCAAGATTCATAGATACGGAATCCATATCTATCTTAACGATAGTACATGTTATCTACGTAAAGACATTATTTGGGAATTGAAAGATAATATAACAAGATCTTGACCATCGGTTTACTTTGTGTTCTCTAATAGTTTACAGATTGTATGGCTTCACAATTGGTAGTTCTTTCATTGGAGAATAATGAAACTTTAAGTTAAAATGATTAAAAAGGTAAAACAGAAAAGTCCTTAATTCAATCATAGATAACATATGGGGATTAAGCAAGCAATGAATAAATCATGGAAAAGCAATGCGTTAGAGAGCTTTCGTAATACGGTATGTAAATAGGAGTTCAGCTTCAAACTTTTAGTGGAATAGTCTTGAAGTTGATAATTGATGAATAATTAATCCGGGATTAATTTTTCATAATTATAGGAGCCTCTTTACATATTTCCATCGGGTCCCTTTACTAGCTCATATAGTTCCACAAAACGTCTCTTTACATTCTCGCTGTCATTCCTCTCTCTCTCAAACTCTGAGCCTTTTTTTCTCTCTCTCGAGCCGCCATTCCTCTCTCTCTCTCTAACTCCGAGCCTTTTTCCCTCTCCCTCTCGTCGCCATTCCTCTGTTCCCTACATTCTCTACCACTCCGCCCGTTCCTACGCTTGACAATCCGGCAAGTTGAAATGTATCTTGCTTGGGTAAGGCATGAATTTGGGAATTTTCCGTCCCAAATGTTGATCGTGGTTGTTGATTGTGAAATTTCATCCAAAATGTCAAAAATCCATAATGTTCCTTCTAAAATGTTGATTTGGTTTATTGTTGATTTGAGAATTTTCCGTAAAAAAATGTCCAAAATCCATCCTTTCGGTGATTTGGGAATTCCCGTTATAATTTAGATTGCTTTTAAAATTGATTAGATAAGACACGGATTTGGTAATTTTCCAGAAAAAATATTGATTTTGTGAGTTAAATTTTCCGGATTTACTACCCGTGGGAATTAAATGAATTCGCAAATTTTTTTTTCGACGGACCCTACCACGATGGTTTTTCCTGAAAAACCAACGTGAAAAACCGTCATGGTAGGTCCACCTATCACGACGGGTTTTTTTTCATAGAAGTGTCGTGGTATGTTCTTAAATGTCCACATTTAGTACCTGTTTTTTACCTATTCCACAACGGGTAAAAAACCGTCATGGAATCTGAAAAGATTCCATGACCTTGGATTCCACTATGGTTAGAAAACCGTCGTGGAAATGTTACCAGACGGTTAAAAACCGTCGTGGTATCCATAATCTATACTAGTGTTATATAGTTCCACCGGGTCTCTCTACTAGCTCATATAGTTCCACAAAGCATCTCGGGATTTATTCCTAATGAGATCCGTAAATTACATGGGAATTTAATAAATGTCAATTAAGACATGGTACTCTCTAACATGTAATCCCGAAAGGATTGAACATGTGAAATTAATGTAAAAAAATAATGTGATTTGTCAACATATGATTGGTTGTAAATAAAATAATTATTTGTTAATTATTTTGGTTAATTGAATTTTGGAAATAAGGTTGTGTTTGAATAATTTTTGAAAACAAAATTTTTCTCTCCTAATTATAGGGCACGGTATTTCAATGGATGGAGAAAAGAAGATTTTGTTTCATAATTGTTTAAATATATTACAAACATTAAATTATTAATTGATTTAAATAATTGAGCTTATTTGATAGATTTTCTTTTCTTAAAGAATGGTGCACATTTTTTGGTGGAAAGAAAATCTAAAATATTCAATTTATTAAAATTAATTAAATATGAATAATGTTTGTAGAAAATATTTATTTAAATTTCAATAAGAAAACCTTATTTAAATTTAAAAGTTTAAAAGGAGTTTGAATCTAGAAAGGATTAGGACTTTTTGACTAGTCTAGGATCTTGATTTAAATTTGAACTACTTATCAATATCCACATGAGGTGGAGCATGAATTTTTTGAGTTTCTTCTAGCAAAAAACCGTCCATCAGGTTTAAAGAACCTAGCCCAAAATTTGAATGATCATTTGATTCAAAAGATTATCCAAAAAAATAATTATTAATTATTTTTCAAGTAGGAGATATTTTTGAAAAAGGATTGGAGTATTTTATAAAGACTAGGGGTTGTTGAAAAAACCAACCATCATATCATACTCATAGGTGGATGGTTTTTTGGGAGAGAGAAAAACGCCAAAATCTAGTTTTTTGTGCTTGAGAAAAATTCGTCCTTATTAGGTGTGAGAAAAAGAGAAATTTTAATTGAATCAAAACTGTGAGAAAGGTTAAGCCAAGTGATATTTTTCATAGAAGGTTAACCGGTTCCTGTTTTGTAGTTTTGAAGAACGAACCTGGATCGAATTCTCAATGAGGTACATCGGGATTAAGAAGGTGGGATCTAGACTTTGGAAGAATTACTGATCGCTTGGATTCATAGCACGTGTGCCCATACACACTCTGAGACATAGGGACTCGAGAATAGTAGAGAAGACACGTTGGTCGACACTCTAGCAATTCCGGAATCTGAGAAACAAGATACGTTTGATCATGTATTTAATTTATTGTTATATACATCATGAGCTTCTTTTCTGAATCGGTATAAAAAATTTTAAATCTTCCATTGCACCGTAACTCTGATATCGAAACTGTTTTTTCCAACAATTAGTCCCTATAAATGAAGGCTTAATCTACAAGCCTAGAAATCCTTCTTCCAGACATTCTACCCTCTTTCCGGACGTTCTACGCAGTGTACTTAGTAATTTGCATACAATATTCCCCTAAACTCTCCGTATCACATCATTTCTCATTTCAATCTAGTAATTTCTTACTGAAGATCATCATGGTAACATTTATTCATATATAGTGGAAGCTTCGGGAAGAACTACAGAGGACGTAGCTTAGAGATTATGAGCGAATCTTTATAAAATCGGTTGTTTCTATCTCTATTTAATTTGCTTGCAATTTATTTTATTTTCTGTGACTCATTATCAACACGCTGACGACTGGCCAACGACTCGTCCTATTTCGGTCATTAGCTCTTGATATTCTTTGATTGTAGATTCGACCCTCTACAATAATAGTACTTTAAAAAAATCATAAATCTTTCCCTTTTCCATCTATTATTCATAATATATATATATATATATATATCTTCTTGGGAAAGGTGTTTGAAACTAACGTAACTATCTAATTATAACTCGCAAAGAAAATAGGACTCTGATCCACATATATATCTATGTTGCCAATTATTATATGAAATTGCTTTTCTTGCCAATTATTACAAGTACTTACCAGTTACTTATAAAAGAAAAAAATATGAAGAATATATAATTCATTTTCTATTAACGAGAATTTAAAGTTGGGCACACAATAATTCTATATCTCTAACTAATTATAACTCGCAAAGAAAACCGGACTCTGACCGACGTAACTATGTTGCCAATTATTATATTAATTGATTTACTTGTCAATTATTATAAGAAAATACGAAGAATACTTCATTTTCTATATGGAATTTAGAGTTGCGCACCTAATATGCACTCTATTCTATCTAATTATAACTCGCAAAGAAAATAGGACTCTGACAATTATTATATGAAATTGCTTTACTTGCCAATTATTATAACAAAATAAGAAATTATTTAATATATCAAATATACTACATTATCATGTTTATGTGATATATCTGTCCAACTAAAATCTTACATTTGCATTAATTGTTTATCTCAACTTTTTATAATTATGGTTTTCTTTCTTACTGTGTATACATTATAATTGTTGAGTCGATCTTATAAAAAATGAACTTAAAAAATTCCTATACAGATACGTCTACTCACCTCTTTCAAATATGTATATATATATATATATATATATATAATTGTACATATACTCTGATATTAAACGAATTAAAAAAAAACTTCTATTGATTAATTAACTTTAAATATTATACTTTACTTTTAATATTTTAAAATATTATTTCTTAAATTAGGTCTATTTAGGATTGTGATTTTTTTCTTCATACAGATATACATACTAGGAAAGAGAAACATAATTACATAAGATTGACATAAACCAGTAATCTTTATTTAAGCAAGAGAAACATATTTACAAAATATTGACATAAACAAGTAATCCAAGTATAAGATTTTAGTTAAACGGGTGTACCATATACGCATGATGACGTGGTACACCCGGTTCATCAAATAATTTCTCAAAGAGAATATGAAGAATACTTCTTTTCTGTTTGGATGAGAGGTCTGGTTTCAGAAATAGGAGATTTTTTGCAAAAAAGCGTTTGTTTTTCATTTTTTTCGTCATTTTTTCATTTTAAAAAAAATAATATCATTTTCAAACTTACTTTGTATAATACTCTTTTAAAAAAAGAAAATGTTTTTTTTTAAATATTCTTACAATGTACAATTTCTAACACAATTTATTCTCATTCAAAAATAACTTTTTGTTTGTAAGAAGATTTTTTTTTACATATCCAAACACCATTTTATTTTCAAAATGAAAAGACTTTTTCATTTACAACAAGAAAATTTTCGTTTTTGAAAATGGATATGAGATCCAAATAGAGTATATAGAATTTAGACCTGGGGTGAACAACACACATAATAATACTTTGTTTCCACTTTTTATTGAATTATAAATTCAAATCTATAACATATATATAGCTATTATAACCTGCTTTATATTCTTCCGTATGCGTTGAGGATGTCATCGGCATGTTCTTTGATGACGTCCCACGCCGCAACGACGTGGGGCTCCTTCGTGAGAGTTGTGCCGACTGCGAATCGCAACACGAAGATGCCGCCGACCACCGCGTGAGTCATCCAAACACGTCCCGTTGCATTAATGGCATCCATCAACTTAGCGTTAACCTCATTTGTTCTCTCAAGTAACCATTTCTCCTTATTATTCTCACTCTTGTTCTGGTCGTCCACAGTACTAGATTCCACCGACGATGGCGAAATTCGGAAACAGACCATCGAAAAGTTCCTCGGAACCATGATCTCGAACCGCTTGTCCTCTTCCAAAAATTTTTGGAAAGTCTTGGCCAATTCGACATGGTATCGGAGCAGTTCCCCGAGCCTCTCGACTCCGTAGCTTCTCAGGACGAGCCAGAGTTTTACGGCTCGGAATCTCCGGCTGAGCGCAATCTGCCAGTCTTTGTAGTCCACCACTTTGTTTGAATCCGTGGCCTTGTTCCGGAGATATTCCGGGTTTGTCGAGAGAGACTTGATCAGAGAACTTGGCTTCTTCACCCAAAGGCAACAGCAGTCTAAGGTTGTGAAGAACCATTTGTGTGCGTTGAAGCTGAATGAGTCGGCGTCTTCAACGCTGTCGATGAAATGCCGAAACTCCGGGCAAATGCAGAGACTCCCCGCATACGCCGCGTCGACGTGAACCCACATGCCGTACTCCTTCGCAATGCGGCTAAGTGGGGCTAACGGACCGACCGCCGTTGTGGAAGTTGTTCCGATCGTCGGCATGACGTACATTGGGATGAGCCCGCGTTTGATTGTGAAATTTCATCCAAAATGTCAAAAATCCATAATGTTCCTTCTAAAATGTTGAGTTGGTTGATTGTTGATTTGGGAATTTTCCGTAAAAAAAAATGTCCAAAATCCGTCCATTCGGTGATTTGGGAATTCTCGTTGTAATTTAGATTGCTTTTAAAATTGATTGGATAAGGCATGGATTTGGGAATTTTCCAGAAAAAATATTGATTTTGTGAGTTAAATTTTCCGGATTTTCTACCCGTGGGAAATGAAATAAATTCACAAATTTTTTTTTTCGACGGACCCTACCACGATGTTTTTTCCCAAAAAACCATCGTGAAAAATCGTCATGGTAGGCCCACCTATCACGATGGGTTTTTTCATAGAAGTGTCATGGTATGTTCTTAAATGTCCACATTTAGGCTATGTTTTTTACCTATTCCACAACGGATAAAAAACCGTCATGGAATCTGAAAAGATTCCATGACCCTGGATTCCAAGATAGTTAGAAAACCGTCGTGAAAATGTTACCAGATGGTTAAAACCCGTCGTGGTATCCACATTCTATACTAGTGTTACATATTTCTATCGGGTCTCTCTACTAGCTCATATAGTTCAACAAAGCGTCTCGGGATTTGTTCCCATTGAGATCCGTAAATTAAATGGGAATTTAATAATGTCAATTAAGACATGGTACTCTCTAACATGCAATCCCGAAAGGATTGAACATGTGAAATTAATGTAAAAAAATAATGTGATTTATCAACATATGATTGGTTGTGAATAAAATAATTATTTGTTAATTATTTGGTTAATTGAATTTTGGAAATAAGGTTGTGTTTGAATTAATTTTTAAAAAAAAAAATTTCTCTCCTAATTATAGGGCACGGTTTTTTAATGGATAGAGAGAAGAAGATTTTGTTTCAAAATTGTTTAAATATATTACAAAGATTAAATTATTAATTGATTTAAATAATGGAGTTTATTTGATAGATTTTCTTTTCTTAAAGAATGGTGCACATTTTTTGGTGGAAAGGAAATCTAAAATATTCAATTTATTTAAATTAATTAAATATGAATAATGTTTGTGGAAAATATTTATTTAAATTTAAATAAGAAAATCTTATTTAAATTCAAAAGTTTAAAAGGAGTTTGAATCTAGAAAGGATTAGGACTTTTTGACTAGTCTAGGATCTTGATTTAAATTTGAACTACTAATCAATATCCACATGAGGTGGAGCATGAATTTTTTGAGTTTCTCTTAGCAAAAAACCGTCCATAAGGTTTAAAGTACCTAGCCCAAAATTTGAATGATCCTTTGGTTAAAAAGATTATCCAAAAAAACAACTATTAATTATTTTTCAAGTAGGAGATATTTTTGAAAAAGGATTGGAGTATTATATAAAAGTTAGGGATTCTTGAAAAAACCAACCATCATATCATACTCATAGGTGGATGGTTTTTTGGGAGAGAGAAAAACGCCAAAATCTAGTTTTTTGTGCTTGAGAAAAATTCGTCCTTATTAGGTGTGAGAAAAAGAGAAATTTTAATTGAATCAAAACTGTGAGAAATGTTAAGCCAAGTGATATTTTTCATAGAAGGTTAACAGGTTCCTGTTTTGTAGTTTTGAAGAACGAACCTTGATCGAATTTTCAATGAGGTACATCAGCATTAAGAAGGTGGGATCTAGACTTCGGAAGAATTACTGATCGCTTGGATTCATAGCACGTGTGCCCATACACACTCTTAGACATAGGGACTCGAGAATAGTAGAGAAGACACGTTTGTCGACAGTCTAGCAATTCCGAAATCTGAGAAACAAGATACTTTTGATCATGTATTTAATTTATTGTTATATACATCATGAGCTTCTTTTCTGAATCGGTATAAAAAATTTTAAATCTTCCATTGCACCGTAACTCTGATATCGAAACTGTTTTTTCCAACAATTAGTCCCTATAAATGAAGGCTTAATCTACAAGCCTAGAAATCCTTCTTCCAGACATTCTACCCTCTTTCCGGACGTTCTACGCAGTGTACTTAGTAATTTGCATACAATATTCCCCTAAACTCTCCGTATCACATCATTTCTCATTTCAATCTAGTAATTTCTTACTAAAGACCATCATGGTAACATTTATTCATATATAGTGGAAGCTTCGGGAAGCACTACAGAGGACGTAGCCTAAAGATTGTGGGCGAATCTTTATAAAATCGGTTGTCTCTGTCTTTATTTAATTTGCTTGCAATTTATTTTATTTTTTCTGACTCATTATCAACACCTGACGATTGGCCAACGACTTGTCCTATTTCGGTCATTAGCCCTTGATATTCTTTGATTGTAGATTCGACCCTCTGCAACAATAGTTTAAAAAAATCATAAATCTTTCCCTTTTCCATCTATTATTCATAATATATATATATATATATATATATATATATCTCACTCTTCTTGGGAAAGGTGTTTGAAACTAACGTAACTATCTAATTATAACTCGCAAAGAAAATAGGACTCTGATCCACATATATATCTATGTTGCCAATTATTATATGAAATTGCTTTACTTGCCAATTATTACAAGTACTTACCAGTTACTTATAAAAGAAAAAAATATGAAGAATATATAATTCATTTTCTATTAACGAGAATTTAAAGTTGGGCACACAATAATTCTATATCTCTAACTAATTATAACTCGCAAAGAAAACCGGACTCTGACCGACATAACTATGTTGCCAATTATTATATTAATTGATTTACTTGTCAATTATTATACGAAAATACGAAGAAGACTTCATTTTCTATATGGAATTTAGAGTTGCGCACATAATATACACTCTATCCTATCTAATTATAACTCGCAAAGAAAATAGGAGGACTCTGACAGTTATTATATGAAATTGCTTTACTTGCCAATTATTATAACAAAATAAGAAATTATTTAATATATCAAACATACTACATTATCATGTTTATGTGATACATCTGTCCAACTAAAATCTTACATTTGCATTAATTGTTTATCTCAACTTTTTATAATTATGGTTTTCTTTCTTACTGTGTATACATTATAATTGTTGAGTCGATCTTATAAAAAATGAATTTAAAAAATTCCTATACAGATACGTCTACTCACCTCTTTCAAATATGTATATATATATATATAATTGTACATATTCTCTTACATTAAACGAATTAAAAAAAAAACTTCTATTGATTAATTAACTTTAAATATTATACTTTACTTTTAATATTTTAAAATATTATTTCTTAAATTAGGTCTATTTAGGATTGTGATTTTTTTCTTCATACAGATATACATACTAGGAAAGAAACATAATTACATAAGATGGACGTAAACAAGTAATCTTTATTTAAGCAAGAGAAACATATTTACAAAATATTGACATAAACAAGTAATCCAAATATAAGATTTTAGTTAAACGGGTGTACCATGTAAGCATGATGACGTGATATACCCGGTTCATCAAATAATTTCTCAAAGAGAATATGAAGAATACTTCTTTTCTGTTTGGATGAGAGGTCTGGTTTCAGAAATAGGAGAATTTTTGCAAAAAAGCGTTTGTTTTTCATTTTTTTCGTCATTTTTTCATTTAAAAAAAATAATATCATTTTCAAACTTACTTTGTATAATACTCTTTTAAAAAAAGAAAATGTTTTTTTTTAAATATTCTTACAATGTACAATTTCTAACACAATTTATTCTCATTCAAAAATAACTTTTTGTTTGTAAGAAGATTTTTTTTTACATATCCAAACACCATTTTATTTTCAAAATGAAAAGACTTTTTCATTTACAACAAGAAAATTTTCGTTTTTGAAAATGGATATGAGATCCAAATAGAGTATATAGAATTTAGACCTGGGGTGAACAACACACATAATAATACTTTGTTTCCACTTTTTATTGAATTATAAATTCAAATCTATAACATATATATAGCTATTATAACCTGCTTTATATTCTTCCGTATGCGTTGAGGATGTCATCGGCATGTTCTTTGATGACGTCCCACGCCGCAACGACGTGGGGCTCCTTCGTGAGAGTTGTGCCGACTGCGAATCGCAACACGAAGATGCCGCCGACCACCGCGTGAGTCATCCAAACACGTCCCGTTGCATTAATGGCATCCATCAACTTAGCGTTAACCTCATTTGTTCTCTCAAGTAACCATTTCTCCTTATTATTCTCACTCTTGTTCTGGTCGTCCACAGTACTAGATTCCACCGACGATGGCGAAATTCGGAAACAGACCATCGAAAAGTTCCTCGGAACCATGATCTCGAACCGCTTGTCCTCTTCCAAAAATTTTTGGAAAGTCTTGGCCAATTCGACATGGTATCGGAGCAGTTCCCCGAGCCTCTCGACTCCGTAGCTTCTCAGGACGAGCCAGAGTTTTACGGCTCGGAATCTCCGGCTGAGCGCAATCTGCCAGTCTTTGTAGTCCACCACTTTGTTTGAATCCGTGGCCTTGTTCCGGAGATATTCCGGGTTTGTCGAGAGAGACTTGATCAGAGAACTTGGCTTCTTCACCCAAAGGCAACAGCAGTCTAAGGTTGTGAAGAACCATTTGTGTGCGTTGAAGCTGAATGAGTCGGCGTCTTCAACGCTGTCGATGAAATGCCGAAACTCCGGGCAAATGCAGAGACTCCCCGCATACGCCGCGTCGACGTGAACCCACATGCCGTACTCCTTCGCAATGCGGCTAAGTGGGGCTAACGGACCGACCGCCGTTGTGGAAGTTGTTCCGATCGTCGGCATGACGTACATTGGGATGAGCCCGCGTTTGATTGTGAAATTTCATCCAAAATGTCAAAAATCCATAATGTTCCTTCTAAAATGTTGAGTTGGTTGATTGTTGATTTGGGAATTTTCCGTAAAAAAAAATGTCCAAAATCCGTCCATTCGGTGATTTGGGAATTCTCGTTGTAATTTAGATTGCTTTTAAAATTGATTGGATAAGGCATGGATTTGGGAATTTTCCAGAAAAAATATTGATTTTGTGAGTTAAATTTTCCGGATTTTCTACCCGTGGGAAATGAAATAAATTCACAAATTTTTTTTTTCGACGGACCCTACCACGATGGTTTTTCCCAAAAAACCATCGTGAAAAATCGTCATGGTAGGCCCACCTATCACGATGGGTTTTTTCATAGAAGTGTCATGGTATGTTCTTAAATGTCCACATTTAGGCTATGTTTTTTACCTATTCCACAACGGATAAAAAACCGTCATGGAATCTGAAAAGATTCCATGACCCTGGATTCCAAGATAGTTAGAAAACCGTCGTGAAAATGTTACCAGATGGTTAAAACCCGTCGTGGTATCCACATTCTATACTAGTGTTACATATTTCTATCGGGTCTCTCTACTAGCTCATATAGTTCAACAAAGCGTCTCGGGATTTGTTCCCATTGAGATCCGTAAATTAAATGGGAATTTAATAATGTCAATTAAGACATGGTACTCTCTAACATGCAATCCCGAAAGGATTGAACATGTGAAATTAATGTAAAAAAATAATGTGATTTATCAACATATGATTGGTTGTGAATAAAATAATTATTTGTTAATTATTTGGTTAATTGAATTTTGGAAATAAGGTTGTGTTTGAATTAATTTTTATAAAAAAAAATTTCTCTCCTAATTATAGGGCACGGTTTTTTAATGGATAGAGAGAAGAAGATTTTGTTTCAAAATTGTTTAAATATATTACAAAGATTAAATTATTAATTGATTTAAATAATGGAGTTTATTTGATAGATTTTCTTTTCTTAAAGAATGGTGCACATTTTTTGGTGGAAAGGAAATCTAAAATATTCAATTTATTTAAATTAATTAAATATGAATAATGTTTGTGGAAAATATTTATTTAAATTTAAATAAGAAAATCTTATTTAAATTCAAAAGTTTAAAAGGAGTTTGAATCTAGAAAGGATTAGGACTTTTTGACTAGTCTAGGATCTTGATTTAAATTTGAACTACTAATCAATATCCACATGAGGTGGAGCATGAATTTTTGAGTTTCTCTTAGCAAAAAACCGTCCATAAGGTTTAAAGTACCTAGCCCAAAATTTGAATGATCCTTTGGTTAAAAAGATTATCCAAAAAAACAACTATTAATTATTTTTCAAGTAGGAGATATTTTTGAAAAAGGATTGGAGTATTATATAAAAGTTAGGGATTCTTGAAAAAACCAACCATCATATCATACTCATAGGTGGATGGTTTTTTGGGAGAGAGAAAAACGCCAAAATCTAGTTTTTTGTGCTTGAGAAAAATTCGTCCTTATTAGGTGTGAGAAAAAGAGAAATTTTAATTGAATCAAAACTGTGAGAAATGTTAAGCCAAGTGATATTTTTCATAGAAGGTTAACAGGTTCCTGTTTTGTAGTTTTGAAGAACGAACCTTGATCGAATTTTCAATGAGGTACATCAGCATTAAGAAGGTGGGATCTAGACTTCGGAAGAATTACTGATCGCTTGGATTCATAGCACGTGTGCCCATACACACTCTTAGACATAGGGACTCGAGAATAGTAGAGAAGACACGTTTGTCGACAGTCTAGCAATTCCGAAATCTGAGAAACAAGATACTTTTGATCATGTATTTAATTTATTGTTATATACATCATGAGCTTCTTTTCTGAATCGGTATAAAAAATTTTAAATCTTCCATTGCACCGTAACTCTGATATCGAAACTGTTTTTTCCAACAATTAGTCCCTATAAATGAAGGCTTAATCTACAAGCCTAGAAATCCTTCTTCCAGACATTCTACCCTCTTTCCGGACGTTCTACGCAGTGTACTTAGTAATTTGCATACATATTCCCCTAAACTCTCCGTATCACATCATTTCTCATTTCAATCTAGTAATTTCTTACTAAAGACCATCATGGTAACATTTATTCATATATAGTGGAAGCTTCGGGAAGCACTACAGAGGACGTAGCCTAAAGATTGTGGGCGAATCTTTATAAAATCGGTTGTCTCTGTCTTTATTTAATTTGCTTGCAATTTATTTTATTTTTTCTGACTCATTATCAACACGCTGACGATTGGCCAACGACTTGTCCTATTTCGGTCATTAGCCCTTGATATTCTTTGATTGTAGATTCGACCCTCTGCAACAATAGTTTAAAAAAATCATAAATCTTTCCCTTTTCCATCTATTATTCATAATATATATATATATATATATATATATATATCTCACTCTTCTTGGGAAAGGTGTTTGAAACTAACGTAACTATCTAATTATAACTCGCAAAGAAAATAGGACTCTGATCCACATATATATCTATGTTGCCAATTATTATATGAAATTGCTTTACTTGCCAATTATTACAAGTACTTACCAGTTACTTATAAAAGAAAAAAATATGAAGAATATATAATTCATTTTCTATTAACGAGAATTTAAAGTTGGGCACACAATAATTCTATATCTCTAACTAATTATAACTCGCAAAGAAAACCGGACTCTGACCGACATAACTATGTTGCCAATTATTATATTAATTGATTTACTTGTCAATTATTATACGAAAATACGAAGAAGACTTCATTTTCTATATGGAATTTAGAGTTGCGCACATAATATACACTCTATCCTATCTAATTATAACTCGCAAAGAAAATAGGAGGACTCTGACAGTTATTATATGAAATTGCTTTACTTGCCAATTATTATAACAAAATAAGAAATTATTTAATATATCAAACATACTACATTATCATGTTTATGTGATACATCTGTCCAACTAAAATCTTACATTTGCATTAATTGTTTATCTCAACTTTTTATAATTATGGTTTTCTTTCTTACTGTGTATACATTATAATTGTTGAGTCGATCTTATAAAAAATGAATTTAAAAAATTCCTATACAGATACGTCTACTCACCTCTTTCAAATATGTATATATATATATATAATTGTAAATATACTCTGATATTAAAAGAATTAAAAAAAAAACTTCTATTGATTAATTAACTTTAAATATTATACTTTACTTTTAATATTTTAAAATATTATTTCTTAAATTAGGTCTATTTAGGATTGTGATTTTTTTCTTCATACAGATATACATACTAGGAAAGAAACATAATTACATAAGATGGACGTAAACAAGTAATCTTTATTTAAGCAAGAGAAACATATTTACAAAATATTGGCATAAACAAGTAATCCAAATATAAGATTTTAGTTAAACGGGTGTACCATGTAAGCATGATGACGTGATATACCCGGTTCATCAAATAATTTCTCAAAGAGAATATGAAGAATACTTCTTTTCCGTTTGGATGAGAGGTCTGGTTTCAGAAATAGGAGAATTTTTGCAAAAAAGCGTTTGTCTTTCATTTTTTTCGTCATTTTTTCATTTTAAAAAAAATAATATCATTTTTAAACTTACTTTGTACAATAATCTTTTCAAAAAAGAAAATGTTTTTTTTTTTTTAAATATTCTTACAATGCACAATTCCCAATACAATTTATTCTCATTCAAAAATAACTTTTTGTTTGTAAGAAGATTTTTTTTTACATATCCAAATACCATTTTATTATTAAAATGAAAAGACCTTTTCATTTACAACAAGAAAATTTTCGTTTTTGAAAATGGATATGAGATCCAAATAGAGTATATAGAATTTTGACCTGGGGTGAACAACACACATAATAATACTTTATTTCCACTTTTTATTTAATTATAAATTCAAATCTATAACATATATATAGCTATTATAACCTGCTTTATATCATGCGTATGCGTTGAGGATGTCATCGGCATGTTCTTTGATGACGTCCCATGCCGCAACGACGTGGGGCTCCTCCGTGAGAGTTGTAACGACTGCGATTCGCAACACGAAGATGCCGCCGACCACCGCGTGAGTCATCCAAACACGTCCCGTTGCATTAATGGCATCCATCAACTTAGCGTTAACCTCATTTGTTCTCTCAAGTAACCATTTCTCCTTATTGTTCTCACTCTTGTTCTGGTCGTCCACAGTACTAGATTCCACCGACGATGGCGAAATTCGGAAACAGACCATCGAAAAGTTCCACGGAACCATGATCTCGAACCGCTTGTCCTCTTCCAAAAATTTTTGGAAAGTCTTGTCCAATTCGACATGGTATTGGAGCAGTTCCCGGAGCCTCTCGACTCCGTAGCTTCTCAGGACGAGCCAGAGTTTTACGGCTCGGAATCTCCGGCTGAGCGCGATCTGCCAGTCTTTGTAGTCCACCACTTTGGTCGAATCCGTGGCCTTGTTCCGGAGATATTCCGGGTTTGTCGAGAGAGACTTGATCAGAGAGCTTGGCTTCTTCACCCAAAGGCAACAGCAGTCTAAGGTTGTGAAGAACCATTTGTGTGCGTTGAAGCTGAATGAGTCAGCGTCTTCGACGCCATCGATGAAATGCCGAAACTCCGGGCAAATGCAGAGACTCCCCGCATACGCCGCGTCGACGTGAACCCACGTGCCGGACTCCTTCGCAATCCGGCTAAGTGGGGTTAACGGATCGACCGCCGTCGTGGAAGTCGTTCCGATTGTCGGCATGACGTACATTGGAATGAGCCCGCGTTTGATTGTGAAATTTCATCCAAAATGTCAAAAATCCATAATGTTCCTTCTAAAATGTTGATTTGGTTGATTGTTGATTTGGGAATTTTCCGTAAAAAAAATGTCCAAAATCCGTCCTTTCAGTGATTTGGGAATTCTCGTTGTAATTTAGATTGCTTTTAAAATTGATTAGATAAGACACGGATTTGGGAATTTTCCAGAAAAAATATTGATTTTGTGAGTTAAATTTTTCGGATTTGCTACCCGTGGGAAATAAAATGAATTCGCAAATTTTTTTTTTCGACGGACCTTACCACGATGGTTTTTCCCGAAAAACCATCGTGAAAAACCGTCATGGTAGGTCCACCTATCACGACGGGTTTTTTCATAGAAGTGTCGTGGTATGTTCTTAAATGTCCACATTTAGGCCCTGTTTTTTTACCTATTCCACAACGGGTAAAAAACCGTCATGGAATCTGAAACCCTGGATTACACGATGGTTAGAAAACCGTCGTGGAAATGTTACCAGACGGTTAAATTAATGTAAACAAATAATGTGATTTGTCAACATATGATTGGTTGTAAATAAAATAATTATTTGTTAATTATTTTGGTTAGTTGAATTTTGGAAATAAGGTTGTGTTTGAATTAATTTTTGAAAACAAAATTTTTCTCTCCTAATTATAGGGCACGGTTTTTTAATGGATGGAGAGAAGAAGATTTTGTTTCAAAATTGTTTAAATATATTACAAACATTAAATTATTAATTGATTTAAATAATGGAGCTTATTTGATAGGTTTTCTTTTCTTAAAGAATGGTGCGCATTTTTTGGTGAAAAGGAAATCTAAAATATTCAATTTATTTAAATTAATTAAATATGAATACTGTTTGTGGAAAATATTTATTTAAATTTAAATAAGAAAACCTTATTTAAATTCAAAAGTTTAAAAGGAGTTTGAATCTAGAAAGGATTAGGACTTTTTGACTTGTCTAGGATCTTGATTTAAATTTGAACTACTAATCAATATCCACATGAGGTGGAGTATGGATTTTTTGAGTTTCTCCTAACAAAAAACCGTCCATAAGGTTTAAAGAACCTAGCCCAAAATTTGAATGATCCTTTGGTTCAAAAGACTATCCAAAAAAATAATTTTTAGTTATTTTTCAAGTAGGAGATATTTTTGAAAAAGGATTGGAGTATTATATAAAGGCTAGGGGTTCTTGAAAAAACCAACCATCATATCATACTCATAGGTGGATGGTTTTTGGGAGAGAGAAAAACGCCAAAATCTAGTTTTTTTGTGCTTGAGAAAAATTCGTCCTTATTAGGTGTGAGAAAAAGAGAAATTTTAATTGAATCAAAACTGTGAGAAAGGTTAAGCCAAGTGATATTTTTCGTAAAAGGTTAATCGGTTCTTGTTTTGTAGTTTTGAAGAACGAACCTGGATCGAATTCTCAATGAGGTACATCGGGATTAAGAAGGTGGGATCTAGACTTCGAAAGAATTACTGATCGCTTGGATTCATAGCACGTGTGCCCATACACACTCTGAGACATAGGGACTCGAGAATAGTAGAGAAGACACGTTTGTCGACACTCTAGCAATTCCGGAATCTGAGAAACAAGATACGTTTGATCATGTAGTTAATTTATTGTTATATACATCATGAGCTTTTTTTCTGAATCGGTGTAAAAAATTTTAAATCTTCCATTGCACCGTAACTCTGATATCGAAACCGTTTTTTCCAACAATTAGTCCCTATAAATGAAGGCTTAATCCGCAAGCCTAGAAATCCTTCTTCCAGACATTCTACCCTCTTTCCGGACGTTCTACGCAGTGTACTTAGTAATTTGCATACAATATTCCCCTAAACTCTCTGTATCACATCATTTCTCATTTCAATCTAGTAATTTCTTACTGAAGATCATCATGGTAACATTTATTCATATATAGTGGAAGCTTCGGGAAGCACTACAAAGGACGTAGCTTAGAGATTATGAGCGAATCTTTATAAAATCGGTTGTTTCTGTCTCTATTTAATTTGCTTGCAATTTATTTTATTTTCTATGACTCATTATCAACACGCTGACGACTGGCCAACGACTCGTCCTATTTCGGTCATTAGCTCTTGATATTCTTTGATTGTAGATTCAACCCTCTACAACAATAGTTTAAAAAAATCATAAATCACTACAAGAATTTTCACTTTCGGAGACCAAAAAATTGGTCCCAGAAGGTCAATTTTTTGGTCGCCGTTGCCTTTCGCGACCAACATTTTTTGGTCGCCATTTGGTCCCCGAAAGTTGGTCGCACTAGGTATCGGCAACCAAAAAAATTTGGTCTCCATAGGTTAAGGCACCTACAGAGACCAAAAAAATTTGGTCCCCGTAGGTATCGGGACCAACGGAGACCAAAAAAATTTGGTCCCAAAATATATCAGAACCTACGGAGACCAAAAAAATTTGGTCTCCGAAGGTATCAGTGACCTAAAAAATTTTGGTCTCCGTAGGTATCGACACCTACGGAGACCAAAAAAATTTGGTCTCTGAAGGTATCCGCGACCAAAAAAATTTGGTCTCCGTAGGTATATTCGAATTTTGCAAATTTCAAAATTGGCGAATTTTTCAAATTTTTTCGAAGACCAAAAAACGTATTTTGCAGAGCTTTTTAGCTAGTAAATGTTTTGTTTGCCTGTAGTTTGGATGTATTTTCCAATATGTGACGATGATTAACTTTTTGAACCACCTTCCATGCCTCGCCATTCTTATTGTCATCAACATAAAATACTTGTTTGACTTGATCTGTCAATGCATATGGTTCTTCTTCAAACCATAATAAATCAGTTCTAATACTGGTGAAGTTAAATTCTTTCTTGGTCCTTTTCTTTTTCTCATTGTTGTCAAACCATGAACACTTAAACAGAATCACTTTATTCCAATACAAGTATGAAACCTCCCAAACTTCATCAATTACGCCAAAAAAATCACTAGAATCACCATCATATAATTCTGCCTCAACACAAACACCACAATTTTGTGTCTTGCGTCTTTCATCTCGCATTCTTGAGTGGTATCGCACTCCATTCACTATACAACTTGGATAGGAATGAATATTGAGACTAGGTTCATTCGCAAGAGCATATAAAGCATCTGAAACCTTTAACTCCGCATGCATAGCTCGAATCTACAACAACATAAATACTTTTAGTATTAGAATATAGCTAAAGTTCACCACATGTAAGAAATACAAGTCTAATTACCTTATCTCCAAACCATGTAGGAAATTTGGTTATTTGTGCAAGTGGAATATTTTGGATGCCTTGTGCTTGCAAAATTCTTGCATGTTCGCTGTCAATGATCAATAATTAAGCATCACAATTGTCTAAAGATGAAACATATGATGAAAAGTTAAGGCACAGTATAACATACTCCATATATGGTTGCACATCTGAACAATTGTTTAGAATATACCAATGCACTTTGTCTCGTTCCTTTTATGTCAAAAAAACAGATTTTTTCCTCCCAAACGGTCTTGCTAGTTGCCGAAACACTGAAACAGATGATGAAGATTGGTCCTGAACATAATCAGGATTACGTGAAGAGTTCAAATCCCCCTCCTCAAATTTAAAATAATAAGAATAATAATAATGTGGAGGGATAGTTATTAATTTCCTATTGCCTAGTTCTTACAAAGTCTTCTCTCCTTTAAATGTATCAATTCATAATTTTTATTTTTCACTAATATTAAGACCAAGCTAGCTAGTAGGCTTGGCGAGTGAAACGAGTGCCATTTTTCAAAACGTTTCCTATTTCAATTGTCAGTCCGTTTCTTGATCGTTAACCTACATATGTAGAGACAAAAAAAATAAAAAGGAATTTTCGTAACTTAGGAAAAATTTCCTGTTTCAAATACTAGCTTTGGTAGAATATATTTCAAAGTGTTACAACAGTAATCGTTTGGCTAAATTATCAAATCGATTCATTTGGAGCTTTTACAGTTCATAGTACCCATATAATTTAAGATCCAATTTAAAGTATAAATTGGCTCTAGCAATACAATGGCAAGATCAGAAAAATAAGAGAACAACAAAAACAAAAACACAATTGATCTTTAATGAGAGAATTACCAAGCTGGATATCTGCTTCTCCTCCTATTCCTATGACAATTTCACAAAAGGCTTAAACAATCAACAAATCGGATTCTCTCTCATATCAACCAAAATCTTTTCAAGATATTTAAACGAAATTCAATACAACTTAAAGCAAAAATTACACACCAATAAGATTTAAAAAAAACGCATAAAACAATTCTAGAGAGAACCCTAAAAAAAAAATTCACGAGACTAGAACACAAACATAACCAAAAAAAAAGACTAAGGAGGACTCACCAGAGAGTAGAAGAAAAAACCAAGGAAATTTTTTCTCTTAATCCAAACTGATCAGAATACAAAACAAAACAAAACCAACTCTTCGATTTCTCCGTCAGTTACAGTTTTCTTTTTTCGAATCTCTTACACGGGCTTGTAACCTTGCTGAATCAGAGAGACAAGAGAGCGAAAGAGGAGAAACGTTTTAGAGAGAGGAGAGATAAAGAGAGAGACTGAGTGTGGAAACGTTTTAGAGAGAGGAGAGATAGAGAGAGACTGAGTGTGGGTGTTGTGGATGTCAAAATTATATTCAATCTGATTGAATTTGCTTCATCCCTCCTTATTTTTGGAGGGAGACTACCAAAATAGTTTGGAGGGAATACCAAACACGCGAGCGCACGCGAGTTTTTCTGACCTTCAAAGTTGGTCACCAAGCGCGCGGGCGTGCGGTTAGGCCGCGCGGGCGCGCGCATGGCTCGGGCAGGAATGAGGCAGGGCGCACGCTGAGGTCGCGCGGGCGCACGCCTGGCTCAGGCAGGAATGAGGCAGGGCGCACGCTTGGGTCGCGCGGGCGCGCGCCTGGCTCGGGCAGGAATGAGGCTTTCGGGGACCAAATTTTTGGTCCCCGTAATTCTTAATCACGGATTTTCAGGGACCAAATAAATTTGGTCTCTGAAGATAACCTACGGGGACCAAATTTTGGGTCCCCGTAAGTCACCTACCGTGACCAAATACGTTTTGGTCGCCGTTTGGTTTAGTCATTAGGGATTTTCAGCGACCAAAATTTTTTGGTCCCCGAAGGAGACTTTCGAGGACCAAATTTTTGGTCCCCGTAAGTCACCTACGGTGACCAAAAAATTTTGGTCGCCGTTAGGTTTCTTCATGATCGATTTTCAGAGACCAAATAAATTTGGTCCCTGAAGATAAGCTACGGAGACCAAATTTTTAGTCCCTGTAAGTTATCTACCGGGACCAAAAAAATTTTGGTCGCCGTTTGGTTCGTTCATAAGGGATTTTCAGGACCAAAATATTTTGGTCCCCGAAGGAGACTTTCGGGGACCAAATTTTTGGTCCCCGTAAGTCACCTACGTGACCAAAAAATTGTGGTCGCCGTTAGGTTTGTTCATGATCTATTTTCAGCGACCAAAAAAAATTTGGTCCCGGAAGATGACCTACAGGGACCAAATTTTTGGTCCCCGTAAGTCACCTACCGCGATCAAATTTATTTTGGTCGCCGTTTGTCTTCCGCGGGAATGAAATTTTATTTTGGCGCTCAACCATTAGCGACCAAAAATAATTTGGTCTCTAAATGTCACCTACGGGGACCAAAATTTGGTCGCTGAAGGCTCTGGCTTTCGGGGACCAAAATTTGGTCGCGGAAACTACTCTTTAGGGACCAAATTTTTTTTGATCGCGGAAGGTCTGGTCGCTGAAAGTTCAATTTCTTGTAGTGAATCTTTTCCTTTTCCATCTATTATTCATAATATATATATATATATATATATATATATATCTCTTCTTGGGAAAGGTGTTTGAAACTAACGTAACTATCTAATTATAACTCGCAAAGAAAATAGGACTCTGATCCACATGTATATCTATGTTGCCAATTATTATATGAAATTGCTTTTCTTGCCAATTATTACAAGTACTTACCAGTTACTTATAAAAGAAAAAAATATGAAGAATATATAATTCATTTTCTATTAACGAGAATTTAAAGTTGGGCACGCAATAATTCTATATCTCTAACTAATTATAACTCGCAAAGAAAACCGAACTCTGACCGACGTAACTATGTTGCCAATTATTATATTAATTGATTTACTTGTCAATTATTATAAGAAAATACGAAGAATACTTCATTTTCTATATGGAATTTAGAGTTGCGCACCTAATATGCACTCTATTCTATCTAATTATAACTCACAAAGAAAATAGGACTCTGACAATTATTATATGAAATTGCTTTACTTGCCAATTATTATAACAAAATAAGAAATTATTTAATATATCAAATATACTACATTATCATGTTTATGTGATATATCTGTCCAACTAAAATCTTACATTTGCATTAATTGTTTATCTCAACTTTTTATAATTATGGTTTTCTTTCTTACTGTGTATACATTATAATTGTTGAGTCGATCTTATAAAAAATGAACTTAAAAAATTCCTATACAGATACGTCTACTCACCTCTTTCAAATATGTATATATATATATATATATATATATAATTGTACATATACTCTGATATTAAAAGAATTAAAAAAAAAACTTCTATTGATTAATTAACTTTAAATATTATACTTTACTTTTAATATTTTAAAATATTATTTCTTAAATTAGGTCTATTTAGGATTGTGATTTTTTTCTTCATACAGATATACATACTAGGAAAGAGAAACATAATTACATAAGATTGACATAAACAAGTAATCTTTATTTAAGCAAGAGAAACATATTTACAAAATATTGACATAAACAAGTAATCCAAATATAAGATTTTAGTTAAACGGGTGTACCATATAAGCATGATGACGTGGTACACCCGGTTCATCAAATAATTTCTCAAAGAGAATATGAAGAATACTTCTTTTCTGTTTAGATGAGAGGTCTGGTTTCAGAAATAGGAGAATTTTTGCAAAAAAGCGTTTGTCTTTCATTTTTTTCGTCATTTTTTCATTTTAAAAAAAATAATATCATTTTCAAACTTACTTTGTATAATACTCTTTTAAAAAAAGAAAATGTTTTTTTTTTAAATATTCTTACAATGCACAATTTCCAACACAATTTATTCTCATTCAAAAATAACTTTTTGTTTGTAAGAAGATTTTTTTTTACATATCTAAACACCATTTTATTCTCAAAATGAAAAGACTTTTTCATTTACAACAAGAAAATTTTCGTTTTTGAAAATGGATATGAGATCCAAATAGAGTATATAGAATTTAGACCTGGGGTGAACAACACACATAATAATACTTTGTTTCCACTTTTTATTGAATTATAAATTCAAATCTATAACATATATATAGCTATTATAACCTGCTTTATATTCTTCCGTATGCGTTGAGGATGTCATCGGCATGTTCTTTGATGACGTCCCACGCCGCAACGACGTGGGGCTCCTCCGTGAGAGTTGTGCCGACTGCGAATCGCAACACGAAGATGCCGCCGACCACCGCGTGAGTCATCCAAACACGTCCCGTTGCATTAATGGCATCCATCAACTTAGCGTTAACCTCATTTGTTCTCTCAAGTAACCATTTCTCCTTATTATTCTCACTCTTGTTCTGGTCGTCCACAGTACTAGATTCCACCGACGATGGCGAAATTCGGAAACAGACCATCGAAAAGTTCCTCGGAACCATGATCTCGAACCGCTTGTCCTCTTCCAAAAATTTTTGGAAAGTCTTGGCCAATTCGACATGGTATCGGAGCAGTTCCCGGAGCCTCTCGACTCCGTAGCTTCTCAGGACGAGCCAGAGTTTTAGGGCTCGGAATCTCCGGCTGAGCGCGATCTGCCAGTCTTTGTAGTCCACCACTTTGTTCGAATCCGTGGCCTTGTTTCGGAGATATTCCGGGTTTGTCGAGAGAGACTTGATCAGAGAGCTTGGCTTCTTCACCCAAAGGCAACAGCAGTCTAAGGTTGTGAAGAACCATTTGTGTGCGTTGAAGCTGAATGAGTCGGCATCTTCGACGCCGTCGATGAAATGCCGAAACTCCGGGCAAATGCAGAGACTCCCCGCATACGCCGCGTCGACGTGAACCCACATGCCGTACTCCTTCGCAATCCGGCTAAGTGGGGCTAACGGATCGACCGCCGTCGTGGAAGTCGTTCCGATCGTCGGCATGACGTACATTGGGATGAGCCCGCGTTTGATATCGTTGTGAATCGCCTGTCGTAGAATGTCTGGCGACATCGAAAACGACGATGATTTTGTCGTCCTAAGGTCGCGGACATTCTCAGTGTGAATTCCGGCAATCTGTGAGGCTTTTTTTAATGCGCAGTGGGCTTGATCGGAGCAATAGACGACCAGCTTTCCGATTTTGTCCACCCCAATCTTGTGAAGCACTCGGTCTCTTGCCGCGACGAGAGTGCACAAGATGGCCTCGCATGTCGTCCCTTGTAAAACCCCTCCGCCCGTTCCGGAGAAGAGGAAAGACTCGGGAAGGCTCAGCATTTGGCCGAGCCAGTCCATGACGATGCACTCGAGCTCGGTGGCGGCGGGAGACGACATCCAATTGAATCCGACGACATTAAAACCCGTGGCGAGCATTTCACCTACGAAACCGGCGACGCTACCGGAGCTAGGGAAGTAGGCAAAGTGGTTAGGGCTTTGCCAGTGAGTTATGCCTGGGATGATGTGGTCTTGGACGTCGTTGATGATGGTTTCAATCGGTTCGGGGTGGAATGGAGCTGATTTAGGTAAGCGTTTTCGGAGATAACCCGGTTCAACTTGGCTGAGAACCGGGTAATTCTCGATGTTTTTGTAGTAATCGGCGATGAAGTCGATAATCATGTGGCCTTGCCTTCTGAACTCTTCCGGGTCTAAAGGGTTCATAGTGTTGGATGAGATGTTGTGATTAGTAACAAACTCATGGTCTCCAAAGCTATCCATTTGAGACGGGGAAAAAAAAAAGTTTGGGAAGTGAAGAGAGAATAGAAGTTAATGAACTTTTTGTTGTCCCTCCCTCTCCTCTCTCGCTCTTAATATGTTTGTGTGATCTTTGGATAAAGAAAAATGGTTGCGTATATGAACATGGAGTGGGATGGCATTTTGCAGAAAGTAGGTAAACGTAAATGTGTGCACAGAAAATATTAGGGTTGTTTTCATTTGTGCCTCCTAAATTTATAAAAGCTCTCATTTACTTCTTAAATTTTGAATTTGATTAAATTTTACCTATTTTATTAGAATTTCAGTTAAAAAATAAACTGACATAAAATAGGGAAATTAGTTTTAAGAAGCCCATTCAGTTAGGATTTCTTCTTAAAACAAATGGAAAAAGACCATATATATGATTGCACTTAACTAATTTTTTTGGGTATGTGTTTAATTGAAATTCTAATATAAAAGGGTAAAGTAAGATAAAGTGGAGATATTTAAAGCTTTGGGAATAAAATAAGAGTGATCCTAAAGTTTATAAAATGTAGATAAAAATAATCCAAAATTTTACATGAGAGGTGTAAAATTATTGGCACGAAATTAGGGTATGCTCCATTTTTCATGGCGTTAGCCGTAAGGTATTAGAAAGAGTAATTATTGAAGAAGTTAAAACTAAGAATTGTTGATCTTCCACTACCCTAAAAGAAGATTTTTAAAGGTACCGAGAGAAAAATTCTTGACACCGTGTTAGTTTTGAAAGTTAAAAAGTTTTATAAATTACGATAGGCTTTTGTATTTTTAAGAAAATACTTAAAAAACAATGACATAGAAACGTGAAGAATAGAAGTGTGAACTTTAAACGTTAAAGCTGTAAACGTTACAACAAACTTATAATACAACAACACCGACATTGTGTCGGCATAAAAAGGACCCTAAAATACCCAAAGTTGCTAAGTTAATTAAAGGACCAAACTGTTAATATTGTACAATGGTATCAGTTGTTCTCTTTCATTATTTACATTAAAAAAAATATTAGAATTATTTTTTATTGTGAATTTTAATATTTAAATTTCGTGAAGGAAATTTTTTAAAAATAAAATTTGAAAAAAGCAAGATTCTAATGATTAAATAAAATGATCAACATACTATTGGTGGTGATAGTATGGCGTTCGTGAATGCTTTATATAGTCACCTCCAGTCTTAGTATCCCAACGTAAAGTACTAAGATTGAAATTAAAGTGCTAAGTCCAAATGTCAAATTTTTATTAAATAGGTGTATCAAATAAGCAAGATAACCTGATACATCTGATTTTTTCTATACATGAGCTTAAATTTTAATGTAAAATGTTGCATTATATTAAAAAGTGGTTTTCTACTCAAATGTGAGAATTAACATTAACACGTCAACTTCACAGTGTTAGAGATTTTCAACTATTTATTGAAGTATAATCTTAACGCTCCTCGATTTTGTGATGCCTCTGTGGCAAAGGATATTGCTGGTCTTTCTTGTTATAAATTTCGCAATTAGTTAGTTTCTTGTTGAGATTGCATTTTTTCCATTGGAATATCCCATTAGCTGTATCTAGCCGACTAATTCATTTTGGTAAATATATACTCTTTTTTCCCTTTATATTTTTTCCCTTTGAGTTTTGCTTAGAGGGTTTTTAACGAGGTATGTTTAAAGGCCACTCTTAAAGAGAGAGTTTAGGCTTCATCTTATGAGATTGTCTTCCGGCCTTTGTCTTTTCTAGGCTTTTTAGTCTAGTTGTTTTTATTTTAGGTTTTCATGTTCCCTTTCATTTCAGACTCTTTTGTAATTTTCTTTTATTAATAATATTTTTAGAGTGATAGAAAAGTGATGAGGGTGCTCAAAGAGTACTGATCTAGTCGGGATGTCTTGGTATACCTGTTAATTTTTGTTCTCTATGTTTATTAAAAAAAACAAACTGGACAGGCTAACCAACTCAATATCATATTTAAATTGAATTTATGTATATATGTTTTTCATTTTTTTTCTCAATTTTTTAAAATTAATAAAAACACAAAAACTCTCCAAATCTATCTTCTCCATCTTCGATCTCCGTCTCCCCTCTCTTTTTACTCATCCATCAGTATCATATTCCACACCACATAAAAAAAGTTTGGGGACACGATCAATGTTAAATACATTATAATAAACAGAAAGTGGGTTGATTCTTAGTTACAAATATCATATATAATCATAATTTTTTTTTTTTATATTATGAGTCGGGTTTAGCACTATCAATATCGTTTGATTCCAAATAAATTCTATCATTGGATGCGATTTATGTATCTGGTTATCATTTATTGTCACTCAACAGGTCACTCCAGTAACGGGGCTTACATTAATATTAAGTCCATATTGAGGGTACGTACCATGCAATAATATTTCTCAATAAAGGCAAAAGAAAAAAGAAAAAAGAAAAAAGAAAACATGCATTAATTGTCTGATATATACGTTTTATAAACTGGAATAGGACAACAAGGAAAAAAAAAAAAAAAAAAAAAAAAAAAGTCCACGAGTTACTCAGTAAAGTATCACCCAAAGTCAAAGTGAAGTATTTCATACAAGAATAAAAGTAGTGCTTTAGGTATATGTCTATATATATTAACTGTACAATTATTTAACATGCCCATTTTTCTTGTAGTGGGGTAGGATATATAACATGCATGATTCTCTTCAATCGTTGGGAAGCAAGGAAAAAAAAAAAAAAAAAAAGCGCCCTTTCTTCGGATAGTCCAGCCAAACCTTAGAGAGAGAAAAATAAAAATATATAATCAGCAGAGGCAGGAAAAAAATAAAAAAATAAAAACAACGGAAGAATGTGATCAATATAGACGTTGTGTGGTGGTAAACATAACTTAACAGTAATTTTACATATGATTCATTATAGTTAAGAGTTCGGATTCTCAATCTTCAAGTTTCCAAAAAAAAAAAGATGTTGTTATCTATACTATTATATTTTAATATACACTTTAAAAGAGCTATTGTCCCCTTTCCTTGCTTGCCATGGCCGTCACATGATTGTCATGTCATTGTCATTTAGTGACCACATTATCATTATATAGATTTTTTTTTCTTTACTTTGTCTATTCCGCACATGAAATACAACTAATTATCCTGAAAAGAAACTTAAAAAACAGAAAGAAACGTTTGTTGATGGTAGAGTTTGTCAATCACTAGTGAACCTTTAGATTAGGATTTGATCGGAACATAATTAAATGTATGGAAGAAAAGAATCCCGTGTCTTATCCTTTAATTTTTTAAGTAAAAAAAATTGAATAAAGGGTGTTTGGTAAAAGTGTACTTTATTTTAGTCATTTATGAAAAGATATATTTAACTTTAAGTTAATCCATCGTGATTAATATGGATTAAAGGTTTTTTAAAAAATGTATTTGAATGTCCCTTTTATATATTGCATTCAAATGTAATGTGTATTGAGTTGTTTATATTTGAATAGGTATTCTAACGTGGATTTGATGAGAGATAGAGAGTATATGATGTGATTGGTAAAAATAGACAATAAAAATGAATTGATAAATAGTAAAATGAGTGGATTAACTATTCATATATATATATATTAGTATTATCATTAATATATATAAGGTACCCAAATACATACTGTATTGCATTGGGATATAATGTGTAACGAATGATGTTTCTAAACCCACTATTAGATTTTCAAATGTACCCAATTAAAATACTTTTTTTCCCCTAAAAAATAACTTCTTTCATTTCTTTTCTTAAACATATCCCATTAATATTTAAGTTACCTAACTGATTTTCTTATTAACCTCTTGTTTGATTCCTATATTCTTATATATTTTTTTCTACACTTTTATAGAATGATTTGATTGCTTTTAGATAATGGTTAACTTCAATAACTAATAAAATTAATAAAATTTAAGTAGAACACGTTTGCAATGATTTATTATATGTGAACTTTACTTCTATTTCTAGGGATTAATTTTTGTCTTTATTTATTATGTTTGATACATCACTGAAACAACAGAATAAAATATATTGCAGTGATACATACCATTGGTATTGTAATATACTAATATTTAAAAAGAAATTAATCAATAATGATCGTGAAAATATTAAGGCAAGAATTTGATAAAACGTAAAGAAAAAAGTAACAATCGTGAGAAATTACTTTAAAAAGGAAAAAAGAAAAGAAAAAACTTTTAGTTTGGACCATATACTCTAATTGAAGTTTTCTAAAAACTTTTTTTTTTTTGTTTTTTTTTCTCTAGAAGTAAAACAAATTTACTATTTATATCTTCAAATTTCTCTTAAAAACTTGAACTTTAAAAGTTCTTTACTTTCTTATTTCAGTTCAAAATGAGATGATTTTTCTTTTTTCTTTTTACACGTTTCAAAAATTTTCACTTTCACATAACATTTTCAACCAACCGTATAACTTCAAATAATATTTTGAATTTTCAATCAAAATATTTTCAAAACATTGTTAGTATCTTATGATTCCAAATAATATTCAGCATGTATTGACCTATAAATGTATCTGGTTGTCAATTATTGGTACTCAACAAGTCACTCTAGTAACGTGGCCTACATTAGGTCCATATTTTGGATACATAACATGCATTAATAATTTAATAAAAAAGTTGTACTCGAAAAAAAAAAAGGAAGGAAAAAAAAAAAAAAAAAAAAAAAGGTCCACGAGTTACTCAGTAAAGTGACTTTAAATTTAATCACCCAACGTACGTTGGACACAAAATAGGAGTAAAACTGAAGCATTTAATAAAGCATAATGCTTCATATTTACTCCTATGTTTTTATTAAAAGCATATAAGCATTTAATAAAAGCATAAAAGTAACATCTATATGGGTGGATGATGACAAATGAGTAAGAAATCTTTGTTAGATATCTTTTCTCCGTCTATCCGAATTTGATTTTCACTGATTTTTTTTAAGTCACGCTCTAATTTTGACTATTCAAGCACGATTTGATGATGACTGGGTAAGTTCCGGATGGAGGACTTAGGAAAACTAATAGAAAAGATCTGTCTCTGTCATATCTAAATAAAGTACTCTTATCTATGGGGTTGTAAGCCAGAAAATGATGAGACCGCTCTTAGATCCTTTCTTTATTCACAAAAAAAAAAAAAAAAAAAAAAAGTATTAAAGTAGTACTTTTAGGTATTATTTCTATATATTAACAGTTACTCAAAAAAAAAATCTATATATTAACGGTTAAAAATTTAATGCCCGTTTCTCTTGTGCACAAGGTGGGGTAGGATAATTACATGCATGACTCTCTCCAGACGTTGGAAGGGAAAAAAAAAAAAAAAACCCCAAAAAACCAAAAAACCGCGTTGCTTTCTTCCGAAAGTCCAGCCAAACCTCAGAGAGAGAAGAATTAAAATACATCAATAGCTAGCAGAGGCAGAAAAAGAAAAGTAAACAGAAGAATGTGATCAAAATGGACGTTGTGTAATGGCAGACAGATATAATATATATTATAATGATAATTTCACACCTAATTATTAATGAAGGTTTGAATTCTCAATCTTCAAGTTCAAAAAAAAAAAAAAAACTGGACGTTAATATTAGAAAAGAATCCCGCGTCTCATTTTTATTTTTTTTATTTTAAAAAAATTGAAAAGACTTAAATATGTTAATCAACTCCAAGTTTAATATGGATGAAAGGTCTTATAAAAAAAAAAAAAGAAGGGAGATTAGCCAAAATAGCATAACAGAAAGACAAAGTTTATTTATTTATTTATTTTAAAAGGGAAATTTCATAAGATACAAATAGTCTTAGATACAAAGGAATATGACCCCGAATTAAGGACTGAAACTATCAATAAATACTAATAGTATAGTTAAGATAAAATAATAAGATAAAAAACCAAAAATACTCTGAGTCTCTCTCTCCTCTGATTCTCTCTACCAAATCAAATATTATTGCTGTTCTGATTGCTGTCACAACTGGAGGGAGGTGAGAACCACGTCTGTTACTCGCTGGTCAGAGATCGTTGCATCATGTCTGCTTCTCGCCAGTCAAAGATCGTTGATGCTTAGCATCTGCTTCTTGCCAGTCGAAGATCGTTGATGTTTAGGAAGTGCCACCGATCTCAGCAATAATTGCGAGCCCTTGAAGCATCGTCAGGTCTAACGTTCCTTGTTGGATGTAACAACCCCTCACGGACCGTCACAGTAACTTTTCTTTTTAATATTAATCACCTATAAAATTACAGAAGATAATAAACTTGGAATAAAAATTTTGACTTATCGGAAAACTTTATTTGGATAATTTTAGGAAACTATCAAAAAAAATTTCTTTTGCAAACTTATCAAAGTGACTTTCATAATTAATATAATTTTTTTTTAAAACCATATCACGAAATAAAATTTAAGAAAGTTCATATTAATCCTTCAATCAAATAAGAATAAACCAAAGTCCCAAAACTTTATTTGAAATTAAAAGTGTTCATGCTATAATTGTTCATCTTATTTTCCCGTCACACATTGTCCCGATTGCGACGCATGATTGAGGTCTCGAGTGCTTGCCTTTAGAACTGTTCTTTAACATCAAACGTCATCATCAACATCAAATATATACTTCTCGATTCTTTAATTCATGTTGAAGATGAGAGTGTACTCACTTAAACGCCTTACTTAACCTTTCTAATTTTTTCGATGATGACGTGCGATTGAGGTCTCGAGGCTTGCCTTTAGAACCATTCATGCTATAAATATAAATAAATTATTAAAAGTCCTTAATAATTCATCAAACGCATCCCTCATAATCTAATAGTGCCTAATAGGCATATTTCATCATTCAATAAGATCAAAATACAAAAAATCCAACAATTTCACAAAATTACAAAACTTTACCACAACAAAAAGTGCTTTTCACGACATAAAATTTATGACATTTTTTATCAAATGTCGTTAAAAGATCCATACAATGATATTGAAAAGAATAATGTCGTTAAAAGATCCATACAACGACATTGAATTATAAAATGTCACTAAATCAATAATACAATGACATTGTTTCAAAAAATTTAGCAGAATGTTACTTCATTGATAAAAATAGTATCAATTAAAATTTTAGGGTGAGTCTGTGGTAGAGACCATTATGGTCTCTACAGTTAAAGCCCTTTTTTAGGCCATTGAAATTTAATCGAATGGTTGAAACGTTGATAGTGTACCATACTTATCATACACCTTTACCTCACATAATCCTTCCCACCCAAAGTCTTCTCCGTCGCTGCCGACGGATGCCGGCGATCCATTTCCGGCCCCCCCAACCTCAGTCGGCTGCCGGCGACCCCATTTTCTCTCTCTTCCCCTTTCTTTCTCTTATATTCTCTCTCTCTTCCCCTTTCTCTCTCTTCTCTTCCCCTTTTTCTCTCTTTTCCTCTCTCCCGCGGCGACCCACCTCTGACACCCCCACCACCGGCCCCAACCCCAGCATACTAACCACCAATGACCTCCCTCTCTCTCTTTCCCTTTCTCTCTCTTCTTTTATCTCTCTCTTCCCCTCTTTTTCTTACCCATTCTCTCTCTTCTCCTCTCTCCCGTGGCCCCCACCCCCGCCCCTGGCCCCCCGGCTTGCCCGGTGCACCCCCCACCCCAGGCCCCCCTCCCCCGGCCTCCCCCCACCCCCCCGGCACCCCCACGATCACCCCCTGATGGCGACCCCCCAGCCCCCTCTTTCTCTTCCTCCCCTCTTTCTCTTTCCCTTTCTCTCTCTTTTCCTCTCTTCTTTCTCTCTCTTCCCTTCTCTCTCTCTTCCCGGCCCTCGGCCCCTGCACCCCCGGCTGCCTGGTACCCCCCCATACCATGCCACCCGTGACTCCCCCTCTCTCTCTTTCTCTCTCTTTTCTCGCATTGGGGGTAGGGTGGGGGAGTCTCAGGTGGCATGGGATGGGGGGCAAAAACTTGTTGCTCGATTTATTTATGACAAATTAATGCTTGCAAGTGCACAAATCGACAAGTAATAAAGTGGATGATTAAGTCCGAATATCGTTCCCACAGAGACTAAGATTTAAAATCAACGAACTAATTACCATGTACCAAGAATATCAATTCTATCCAAATGACCGAAAAATAAGATTAAATTGCTAAGAGAATTAAATAAATAACTGAAATTAAATTAACAATAAATAAAGCATAAAACAACTAACAACTTAGAGAAATTAATATGATAAAAACCTAGGGCACCGATTTCACCGTCACCTATTGTTGATCGCTTGTAATGGGTTTCAACCTAAACTAATCTAATCACTCATAAGCCTTGGATAAATATAATTCTGCCTCTTCTCTCGATGATCACAGAAATTGAGTCAAACCTATCGACTAGAATCTCTTCTTAATCATAGAGATTAACCCTCATTATGAACACCCAATAAACTCCTTCAAATCCCATCTCTCGATGTAAATCCTTAAGAATCTAATGGCTCACCAATCGATACCTAACTCTCGTTATTGAATCAATTAGCCTATTTGTGTCTAACTCCCAATTAATTGAATCCTCACCTCTCAGTTACTAACTCGCAATAATCTTGTAGAAATATTATAGTAATCGCTGCAGTCAATCACGATAATAATCATAAACAAAATAATTTAAACACAAAATAAATGAATAGAAAAGAAAAGCTTTAATTAATAACGCCAAACAATTTATCAACAAATCGGTTCAGGCTACCTCAAGCCCTAGAAAAAGGAAATTAGCTACGCATGTTCATTGTTTATGCGTAATTAAATTTAATGAAAAATGAAAAGAAACTAGAAATTGAAATTGAAAAGATGAAAGAAATTGTGAAATAAAATAAACCCTAGACTTTTTTTTCTGTTTGTTCTCCGTTTGTTCTCTCCAAAAACTCCCTTCTTCTCCTTCTTTCGAACCCTAAAAAGATTATATTTATAACCAAGGATCGAAATATTTGAATTTTAAATTTCAAATTTGGAGAATTAAAACGAATCTTGCATAATCCCGCATTGGCGCCTAGGCCCTCTTTTTCTGCGCCTAGGCCCTAAACTGGTTTTCACGATTTGTGCCTAGGCCCTCTTTTTTCTGCGCCTAGGCCCTAAACTGGGATGACGGAAATCTCTTTTGGCGCCTAGGCGCTACTGAAATTGCGCCTACACGCTTTACTCTTGGGTTTTTGTACTGAAAAACTTTAATTCAAGCGCCTAGGCCCCATAAAATTGATGCGTAAGCGCCCAATACTTTTCAAAACTCAATCTTCACACCAAAGCATCCCAAATGCTCTATTTTAGCTCCAATCGACTTCCCGACGCGTCGGCTCTGTGATTCCTGCTGCTGGAAGTTTGCTTTCAACGTGTTTTCTGGACATTTTCTTCTGGATCCGCTAGAAAGCCTTCTCTGGAATTGTTGGATATGTGAATGCTCCCAAAATATGCTCTGATGCGATCTATCATGAAATAAACCTGCTTCGCTACACACTAGAGACAAAAACGTTAAAACACAACGAAAACTTGAGGAATAACAAAGAAATTCAAGAATAATGATGATATTTGAGTGTGCAAAATGCACACTCATCATACCCCCAAACTTGAATTATTGCTTGTCCTCAAGCGCGATAAAACAAAGAAGCACACTCACGAAGAAACAAAACAAAATGAAGACTAAAACCTAAAAACAAAGAACAAATAACCTCTCAAAACAAATGATATCTTGAACTACTCATTTGAAATTTCTCCTCAAAGAATGATCTCGACAACCGGAAGAATACTTAATTTGTGTGTGCACTTAAACTTTATATCTAAACGTGTGTATCTCATAAACACAAACTTGCTCGTATCGTGTGTGAATGGTCAAAAAAACACTTTTGAATCACTACTTAATTCGGATTATGCAAACGCACACGATTAGAGCCCCTAGGTTCCCTTGGAGATCTATACTTCATCTCTTCCTACATTGATGTACTCACTTCGCTAACAAAGGTCGATAGGACTTTCATGGCTTGTAATGTCGGCTTAGGCTTGGGTATGGTAAATTTAGGACAAGTGACTCAAATTGCCATAGCGTGCATTGCCCTTAAAACTCTCTCAATACTCACCCAAATTTCTGAAATTAAAACACAAAAATCATCAATCGAACATCACAAATATGACACTCCCCCAAACGTATTCCTTGAATTATGTTTTATTTCATTTTATTATTTTAGTTTTTTTTTTTTTGACACTTGGGAATTGAACGAGGGATAATTTTTATGACAAACATACACTTCAATCACTTTACAAAACCGAATCGCAACCATTAATATACGATTGAAATAGTGGTAATGCAAAGCAATTACACAAAACCCACACCTAACCCATAACAACAGAATAACGAACGACAATGCATGCAATGGACTAAAGTAAGGTAACGTGTTTAAGTTGTGAGGCTAATTAAATGGTGCCAAATGAACGGATGTGCATGTATGCATTTAAGGCTCAAAACAGGTGACTACGGATATATATAAAGATTTTGGGTAGCTTGAAAGGCATAATCGATCCAAAGATGGCCTATGTCCTCCCTAAGTCAGCTAATAATTACACCAATTTCAGTCAAGAATCATATAAACCCCAAGGTATTTTCAGAACAAAAATCAGAATTGCCTACACTCTCCTAGCTAAGCAGTAACACAAAACTGATCATGACCATGTGCGTAAAAGTGTGAGCAAAAATTAATGCAACTTGAGACACAACAGGAAGATTAATCATTTAAATTGCAGCACAAAATTCACATTCCAAAGATTGTCGTTCACAAACAAAAATTCATCATTGGATTCAAACTTTCGCTCAAAAAAAAAAAACATTTAATTTCAGAGGTTAACACAAAACAACACAAAACGAAAAAAATTCTACGCACCCCCAAACTTAAAATCAACAGTGCCCTCACGTTGACTACAAGTAAAAGGAACGAGCAAACTTACAGACCCTCCACATGGTGCTAGCGGCGAGATTCAAAAGATACTCGCGGAACGTGAATACACATCGCTTAACTTAACTCAAGACCGAAAATAGAGCACAAAAGAGAGCCGGTGGTCAGAGTCAGTGCAGCACGACGGTCGGAGGTGGCGGAAAATGCAATTGAATCGATTTAAAACAATGGAATCGAAGGACTGGTGAAAGAAGCTCCCCAACGCGTCGGGGAGTGTCTTGAAAATCAATGGCCAGCAAATGGCCGACACGTCGGCTGCCAGATCCCAACACGTCAGCTAGGTGTAAAACACGAGAATACACTACTACAGAATGTCGCTTCCACGACTGAGATTGGACGACCGTTTTTTAAAAACCGTCGTTGAAACGATGGCAAAAACACGGAACAGAAAAGTGGCATCCGAAAACCGTCGTGGAATTTTATATTTCCACCACGGTTGTTTAAAACCGTCGTGGAATATTGTATTTCCACGACGGTTGTGTAAAACCGTCATGGAAGTATATATTCCACGACGGTTTATGGGAACCGTCGTGGAATAGCTGGATTATTACACGACGTTTCTATACAACCGTCGTGGTAGTGCCGTGGATTAAACGACGGTTGTCTAAAAACCGTCGTGTAATCCCGTTCTTACATGACGGTTTCCATAAAACCGTGGTGGAAACATCGTACTTTTTTTCAGTCATATATAAAAGGTGTTGCCCTGTTTTTTCCACATTGGTAGAGCTGCTGTAGTGAACCAAAATCATATCAGATCGCTCCTTCAACAGTTCCATACACCGCAAAGGATTCTAACCACCGCCTCTACTGCTCTCCCGTCGTTTTTGTAAGTGATGATGACACAAATTAACTAAACAAAGAAGTTGTTTTCCTCTGTATTATATTTTTATTTACGAACCCGGTCATATTATGTAAATTTTAATTTGAAATTTGTTGGATTGCTTTTGATACGTTATATACTGCAAAGTGTTTAATTAATTAAGTGATCTCATGACGATCAATGTATTTTTAATTTGGTTTTATTTAAATTAGTTTGGATTTTTTAGTTAAATAATTAAAAAAATTTATTTATATATAAATCCTATATATTACGATGTATTTATAGTTTGTTTTTTTAAGCTAAATAACCCGGGCCGGTTTTTAATTTATAATGGTACTTTTAGTTTTGTTATGTTTTTTGGAGTTTTAATTTAGTAAATATATTGTTGATTTAATTAATGCATGAGCAGGGGTCTTTATATATAACTAGCTATGAATTAAGTGCATGCAATTAACGATATTCATGCCAAAAATTAAAAAAGATGCACACCTTATATTGACTTATCGAGAACTTTTATTGATGATTTAGGATTTGCGCGCTAATCATGGATAGGAAATGGATGTGGTTTGATAGATTGTCTAAAGCATATGAAGATGGTGTCGAAGAATTTTTGTCATTTGCCAAAGCTCATACGCAAGACGATAAGATTCGGTGTCCGTGTCAAGTTTGTGGTAATCATAGATCCCATTCAATTGATGATGTTAGAGGGCATTTGCTTGCTTATGGGATTATTTGTTCTTACCAAACATGGTATTTACATGGTGAAGATTTTGTCGGTTTTAAGTATAGTCAGACTAGTACTAAAGATAAGGAGCCGATTGTGGAGGAAGACGGTGGTGAATCTATGTACAATATGATAAATGATTTGGAAGAAAACTTTGTGCACCGTCCGGAGTTATTTGAGGAAATGATTAATGATGCCGAAACGCCCTTGTACGTCGGGTGTACAAAATATACAAAATTAGGGGCATTGGTTAAATTATAGAATATGAAAGCGTCGGGAGGGTGGACGAATTCTAGTTTCACGACTCTTTTAGCTTTTCTAAAAGATGTTCTACCGGCGGATAACAAAGTGCCACCTAGTATGTACTAGGCGAAAAAGACTTTGAGCACGTTGGGAATGGAATACGAAAAGATACATGCTTGTCCAAACGATTGTGTACTTTATCGGAAAGAAAATGAAGATTTAGATGAATGTCCGGTTTGTAATGAGTCAAGATGGAAGAAGGGCAAGATTCCATCGAATGGTAGTAAAGGAGTGCCGGTGAAGGTGTTATGGTACATTCCACCAGCTCCACGTTTCTGCCGTTTATTTCGTAATGCAAAACATGCTAAGAGTTTGACATGACATCACGATACACGTGTAGACGATGGCAAGCTTAGGCATCCGGCCGATGCACCGCAATGGAAGACCTTCGATGACAATCATCCAGACTTTAGTGCAGAACCAAGGAATTTACGTCTCGGTTTGTCGACGGATGGAATAAACCCGCATAGTAACATGAGTAGTCGGCATAGTACCTGGCCAGTCATACTTGTCAACTACAATCTCCCTTCAGACGTTTGCATGAAGCGGAAGTTCTTGATGTTGACATTATTGATATCAGGCCCTCAACAACCAGGGAATGATATTGATGTTTACTTGGCACCATTAATCGATGACCTAAACAGGTTGTGGGATGATGGTTTACAAGTAAGAGATTCTTACCGTCAAGATACGTTCAATCTTCGCGCAATGTTGACTTGGTCAATTAATGACTTTCCTGCACTTGGCAACCTTTCTGGTTATCCTGTGAAGAGTTCTATAAGTTGTCCCGTTTGTATGAAGGAAACATCTTCCATCAGGTTGAAATACGGTAGGAAAACCGTTTACCTTGGTCATCGGAGGTTCTTGCCGAAAAATCATCGCTATCGCAAACAGAAGAAGGCTTTTGATGGTAATACCGAAGAAAGAATCGCTCCTCAGATTTTGACTGGCGAAGATGTTTTTGAGATGGTTAAAGATGTCAAGGTAGTTTTGGGAAAGAGAAAACATAAGGTTCCAACTGTCGATGGCCCTTGGAAGAAGAAGTCAATTTTCTATGAACTTCCATATTGGAAGTCACTTTACGTTCGGCATTGCTTAGACGTTATGCATATTGAGAAAAACGTCTGTGAGTCGATAGTGGGCACGTTGCTTGACATTCCAAATAAGACTAAAGATGGTGAAAAGGCACGGTTGGACCTTAAAGAGATGAAGATTAGACCGAATTTGCTCCCCGATAAAAGATCGAACGGCACTTACTTACCACCGGCGAAGCACACATTATCTAGGCACGAAAAGAGAAAGCTTTGTGAGTGGCTTGCTTCCGTGAAAGTGCCAAGTGGGTACTCTTCTAACTTCAAAAGGTTGGTTTCGATGAAAGATTTGCGGCTCGTTGGAATGAAATCACATGATTGTCATATCTTGATGCAACAATTATTACCACTTGCTTTGCGGGGAGTTCTAACAAAAGATGTGAGATACGCAATTACAAAGTTATGCTCATTCTTCAATTCGATATGCTCCAAGGTAATTGATCCAATGATGTTAGATTCGCTACAATCGGAATTGGTTATGACCTTGTGCCTGCTTGATAAGTATTTTCCACCATCCTTTTTTGATATAATGATCCATCTTTGTGTACACTTAGTTCGGGAAGTTAAGTTATGTGGCCCGGTGTATTTGAGGTGGATGTATCCTTTTGAAAGGTACATGAAGGTTTTGAAAGGATATGTGAAGAACCGAAATAGGCCGGAGGGTTGTATAGTGGAAAACTACATATCCGAGGAAGCTGTTGAATTTTGTTCTGAGTATTTGTCCAACGCGGACCCAATAGGGTTGCCAACGAGCGGGCCATTTATATCGAAAGGACTCTCTGCGGCCGTTCATTCACCGGTAAATCAAGATGAATGGGAAAAAGCATGTTTGTATGTTCTGCACAATGCTAAGGAAATGGAGCCTTTCTTTCAAGTCCATATGGCGGAATTAAGAGTTGCGAATCCAAGAAAAGGAAGAAGTGAGAAGTGGTTTCAAGAAGAGCAGAATCGGTCATTTCGGGAGTGGATAAAAAACCACTTGCATATGAAGCAAGGCGTTTCACAGGACGTAATGAAGCTATCCAGAGGTCCATCATCGATAGTCACAAGATATACATCGTATTTGGTGAATGGCCACTCCTTCTACACTCGGGCAAGAGATGAGAAGCATCCCGTATAGAATAGTGGTGTCACACTTCGGGCCGAGTCTATGCATATTTCATCCGCAAAGGACAAGAATCCGGTATATAGTTCCATGAATTACTTTGGATTCATTGAAGATATTTGGGAACTTGATTATTGTGGCTTGCGAATAACCCTATTTAAATGCAAGTGGGCTGACAATAATTATGTTAAGGTTGATAGTGACGGCGTGACAGTAGTGGACTTTAGGCGATTGGGCTACAAAAATGATCCTTTCATCATGGCGTCACAATCGGTACAACTATTTTATACAACGGATCCTGCAAATTTAGAGTTATCTTTGGTTGTGCTAATGAAGCCAAGATCAATCCGGGATGGCCAAGAAGATATTGAAGATTGCACCGAGATTCTACCTTTTACAAAGGGTTTGCCACCGGTGGATGAGATTGATGATTTTGACGACGACGTTTCACACTTACTTCGATTGGACGTCGAGTGGACCTGTGTCGAGAAGCCCAAAAAAAAAGAAGGGAAAAATTACTTAACATACAATTTCACGTTTCTTACGTTGTAAACATTTCGATACGGGTTTTTATTTACGCGAGAAATATGTATCATTGATTATTTATACATGCAAAAGTGTATGGAAGCATATAGCAACAGTGGTGAATAATTGCACAACTATCAGGATTGACCGCTTATCTGGATTACGGTATAAAGTTGAATACAAATTTTGCATGTTCGAAAGATACCACGACGGTTCTTTTCAAAGACCGTCGTGGTATCTAACATACCACGACGGTCTTTTTCAAAGACCGTCGTGGTATCTCATATACCACGACGGTCTCTGAAAAAGACCGTCGTGGTATGTTAGATACCACGATGGTTCTTTTCAAAGACTGTCGTGGTATGTTAGATACCACGACGGTTCTTTTCAAAGACCGTCGTGGTATCTAACATACCACGACGGTCTTTTTCAAAGACCGTCGTGGTATCTCATATACCACGACGGTCTTTATTAGGACCGTCGTGATATATTGATATACCACGACGGTTTTATTAAAAGACCGTCGTGGTATATACAAATCCCTTTCCGATTTAGCCGGCCCTTAATTCTATACCACGACGGTCAATTAGAAAACCGTCGTGGATTTGTCCATGAAGTCTACCACGATGGTCGAACTAAAAGACCGTCGTGGTAGGCCTCGAAGTTTGAATTCTTTCCACGACGGTTTTTAAAGACCGTCGTGGTAGGCTTAAGGCGGTTCTTTTAAAATTTTTGGGAATAGGTTAAATTTTTCCCGCATTTAATAAAACCCAAACAGACACCATTTTTTCCAACCCATTTCATTCGAAACCTCTGCTCATCTTTTCACTCACTGCTCAAATCACAAGTTTGCCCAAAAAAAATTCTCTCATCCGACTCCATCAACTGTCTTTTACAATCATCTGACACTCCATTCCTCGCTCAATCCTCCACCAACGCCAAGGTTTTTCGGTCATTTCCAAGTTTCTCTCGCCGCCCACAACCCGTGTTGGCCGCTTATCTAGAAACTAATCTGCCCGTGCCCATGCTCTACATGCCGGTATGTTGAACTCTATATTGCTTGTCTAAATTTCAAGTTCGGGGAATGAAATTTCTGTTTGTTACAGTATAAAGCATATGAATGTGGTTTGCGAAAATATTCATTTCTTGCTGTTGATTGTCTCAGTCATTTAGGTTTATTTAAAATAGTTGGGTAAGGCTTAGGTTGATAACACGTTTGATTAAATGCCTCTTAATTTGTTTGATATTTAGTTTTAGAGTTCCTTAAATTGGATGTGTTTGGCTCGGCTTTGGGCATTTTAAGGTTAAAAGGTCATGATTTTGTTCGTTAAATGTTTTTGTTCGTTATATGTTTGGATAGTAATGTGTTTCAGAACCACGGCCTTTGTAATGATTTAATGTCAATGATGCTTTGTTTATAACGGTTCGTGTTGCAGTTTTTTTTCAGATTGATTAACAATGTCAAACTCTCACGAGGAGGATTGCTCAACCCAAACTCAAGCTGCGAAACCACGACGAACGAACGCACCAAGATTCAATGCTGATGAAGATGGAAAAAGACGAGCAACTCTCCTTAAAAGAGTGCACGTTGTTAGGACGAGGGGAGAACGAATTCCGGTTTCCTTTGACGCGAAAAGGCAACCATTAGGCAAGGGAGGTGATGAATTACAGAGTTGGATTGGAGTGCTTGCTCGGGAGCACATTCCCATTTGGATTGCTGACTTCAGAAGTGCTGATTTGGAAACGAGGAAAGAACGAGTGTGGTTGGAAGTAGTCACTTCATTCACTGTTGATGAATCGCACAAAAAACAGGTTTTGAAGTCATGTGGGAGTCGGCGAAGGGTTTCAGATATGATCTGTACCAAGCCTTTGTTAGGGATCATATCCACGAAGAAACCGTTTGGCAACGACCGGCCAAAGTGGTTCGAAATTACCCAACCATCAGCCAGGACGATTGGGAAAGGTTTATTACGTATCGACAGACGGCTGATTTCAAGCGGCTTTCCCAACAAGGAACTGAGATCAGGAAAAAGAGCAAATACGGATCTACGACAGGCCGTGACGGATATAGGAAACGCGATCAAGAAATCGTACGTTAATTACTTTGCCAAACAACTTCAACTCAATAATTGGTTAACTCACATTACGTGTTTTATGTATGTTTCTTATGTTTAATTGCTAAACTGCAGTTCGAGAAGACGAGGGAATATGCTGCCCGACATTTTATTTGGCGGGACACGCGTCTCAAACCCGATGGACAGTACAAGAATCCGTCGGTTAAAATTATTGACGAAACAATAGTAAGTATACGAAATGTTTTTGATATTCGGCTTCGATTGTCTCCATTATGTTTACGGGCTCAATAACATATTGTGTATTTGTTATAGGACGATTTAACACAACAACAGACGCAAGGCAGTTTCGAATCCGTTGGTACGGAGGACATTTTGACCAAGTCTTTGGGTAATGCCGAGCATTCCGGTCGTATTCGTGGGCAGTCAAAATTTGTCACGCAGACGCAATACTACAATGCCATGAATATATCGAGGGAGAATCCTGAAGTCTCCTACATGAAACGACAGTTGGCTGCCTTGGAAAGAATGGTGCAGGAACTTTATGCAAAGCACGGTATCAACCGTGAGACGATGGCTGAGGAAGCATCCCAACCTGCTGTTGATCAACACAACAGTGTCAAGGCTAGTTGCACCGTCAATGAGAATAAAGCCGGCCCGTCGGATCAGCAGCCCATGCCTAATGAAAATAAGGAATGTCAACTTTTCTTGACTGATGTCATTAATGGTGGAGAAGTTCTGGTTGCAATTGGCAGGGCATACATGGACTGTGTTCCAACCGAAACAGTCCATGGGATTCCATTAGGCGAGGGGAATGTGCGTGTGACAATCAGCGTCCCAAAAATTAAACGTGCACTGCTTCCGATTCCGACGGATGAAGCCACCTATATTGAAGAGGCTATCGGGGGGTTTGTTGCGTGGCCCAAAAAAAACATCGTCCTGCAAAGCAGTTTAAGCCAGGCCAGCCGAGGTCCCAGTCAAGCTCCCGAGCCAAGTGCCAAGCGAACCAAATTTATAAAGAAGAGAGCCGGGAGGAAGAAACCACACTCAGAATCGGAGGTACAACAGCAAACCGGTGAAGAAGAACTGAGGTTTGACTTTGATACCATTCCGGTTGATATGAGACGGTTGGCGAACTACGCACAACGGTGCTTGACTGACGGTACCCAGATCGCGTGCCCACAACAACAGTCTGTCAATGCTGATGACATGCCCATATATATTGGGTATGAAGATGTATACCATTTCATTTCTTTTCAAGAAATTAGTGCAAGCAGTATAATGGTTTACATCAGGTAATGTCATTTTTCTTGTTCCAATTAGTACCGTGATACTGTATTACAATTATTTTCGGGCTGCAAGTTTGACTTAATTATTTTTCAACTATCTAGCGGATTGTTGTGCAAAAGCCGGAATGGAGCAGCGTTACGACTTTGTTTCTCCATTCCTTGTCTCGCCAGTGCAACAGAATGTAGATCGCGTAGCGTACATTAGAGAGAGAGCCGACAATATCATCCGGATCATAACAAACACACCAAGGGGAAGGCTTGTTCTCATGCCATATAACAGCGGCCAACATTGGATATTGGCTGTTATTAATCCGTGGGATGACTCGGTCCTCTATTTTAATCCTCTTAGAAATGATCCGGGTGAAGATTTTCAACAGCTAATTAAATTGTAAGTATTCTTTGATGTTGGTATTAATGATTAGATTGATATTCTTGTTGTTGTAGTTCTGGATGTATTGATATTTGTTAAATTGTTAGGGCACTAAACGATTGGAAGTTGCTGGTGGGACGAGGAATAACAAAGCGACGCAACTTACAGACGTTGATTCAGACTGCTCGCTGTCCAATACAACAAGGAAATGTGTAATGCGGCTACTTTGTATTGGGGTTCATGCGAGAAATATGCTTGACCGTCGATGGCCTTGCCCTACTTCAAAAGAAGACGTCTTATACCGAAGCTGATTTGAATTTGGTTAGGCAGGAGTGGACTAAATATGTCATGCGCTTCATACAATATTGAGCACATTAGCATGCTGTTGAATTTTGTATAGGCGCTATATTTAATTTTTTTGTACATTGTGACATTTTATTTAAGATATCAGTTTTGTTATTTTTTTTCTTGGCTGTGTAATTAATCCGTAGGATGAATGAATGAACTAGTATTCAAAATGAACGATTTGTAATTTGTTTTGTCACTTGACAACATACCACGACGGTCTTCAAAAGAAACCGTCGTGGAATTATAAATAACACGACGGTTTAGAAAAGCACCGTCGTGGTACATAACCTACCACGACGGTTAAATATATAAACCGTCGTGGTAGATCAATATACCTCGACGGTTTTGTTATATAATAAAGCCACCGTCGTTGTAAGGAGAGCTACCACGACGATGGATTACATAAACCGTCGTGGTAGATTGGTCTACCACCATGGTTTCTAACAAATCACCGTCGTGGTATGTAGTAATACCACGACGGTGACATGAAATAACCGTCGTGGTATACTGCATACCACGACGGTGACTTGATAAAACCCGTCGTCGTAGACCAATCAACCACGATGGTGGCTCATAAGAACCGTCGTGGTAAATTCAATTCCACGACGGTTTTTTCCATCAAAAACCATCGTGGTATGGTTCTTAATTATCCATTTTTTGGCCCTATTTTACCTATTCCACGATAGGAAAAAGACCGTCGTGGATTATTAAAAGATTCCACGACTCTGGATTCCACGACGGTTGGAGAACCGTCGTGGATTTTTTCCACGATGGTTAAAAACCGTCGTGGAATCCACATTCTGTAGTAGTGATAATTCGTGAAACAAACCAAAAACAACGAGAAAAACTTAAATAAAAACAAAACAAACTTAAACAACTCGGATAACTTCAAAAAAAAATAAAAATAAAAATAAATAAATAAATAAGTAAATAAATAAATATATAAAGGATATGAAAAGGATATGAATTATGTTGCCTGAGCGAGCGCAAGGCTCGCAACCCGTTTCGGCTCATCATCGTGATAGATCTTAAGTCTTTGACCGTTAACCCGAAACGATTCTCCATTGTCTTTTTGAATGTCGATGGCACCGAATGGAAAGACTTTGACAACCATAAACGGCCCACTCCATCTCGACTTTAATTTCCCGGGAAACAACTTCAACCTTGAATTGAATAGCAGAACTTTGTCGCCCGGTTGGAAGTCCCGTCTCAAAATCCGTTGATCATGCCATTTCTTTATCTTTTCTTTATAGATTTGCGCGCTCGTGTATGCCTCGTCACGGATTTCCTCTAGCTCGTTCATGTCAAGCAATCTCTTCTCACCCGCCGCCTTGAGATCGAAATTTAACTTTTTGATTGCCCACTTCGCACGATATTCCAACTCTACCGGAAGGTGACATGGTTTCCCATAGATAATACGATACGGAGACATCCCAATTGGCGTTTTAAACGCAGTCCGATATGCCCAAAGTGCATCATCTAATTTGCTCGACCAATCCTTGCGATTTGATTGCACTGTTTTCTCCAAAATGAGCTTGATCTCGCGATTGGACACCTCCGCTTGCCCATTTTTCTGAGGGTGATACGCTAACGCTTTACGATGATGAACACCATACTTTGCCATTAATGCACTAAAAATCTTTTTGCAAAAATGCGTACCTTCGTCACTAATGATGGCGCGAGGCGTGCCGAAGCGAGATAAAATGTTATGCTTGAGGAATTTCACCACAACCCGAGAATCATTCGTTGTAGTTGCCACCGCTTCGACCCACTTCGAGACATAGTCCACTGCTAAGAGAATGTAGAGATTGCCAAAAGATGGTGGGAATGGACCCATGAAGTCTATACCCCAAACGTCGAATATCTCGATCTCCATGATAGACGTCAGCGGTAATTCGTGTTTCCGCGAGATGTTCCCTACACGTTGACAATGATCGCAGCATTTGACGTACTCGTGAGCATCCTGGAATAATGTGGGCCAATAGAAACCGCATTGCAAAACTTTGGCTGCGGTTCGTTGAGCACCAAAGTGACCACCGGCGGGGGCATTATGACAATGAAAGAGGATGTCGGAGAAGTCTTCATCGGATATGCATCTTCTAATAATCCCATCCGCACACCTCTTGAACAAAAACGGTTTGTCCCACAAATAAGTCCGAATGTCCCTCAAGAATTTCTTCTTTTGATGATATTTGACATCCGATGGGATCACTTCACCAACAAAATAATTCACGATGTCGGCAAACCATGGGAGCTTTATATCCGCCACAAACAATTGCTCATCGGGGAAGGACTCGGCGATGTTAGGAGATTCCTTCTTTTCTTCTTCACTTTCAAGGCGGGATAAATGATCGGCGACTACGTTCTCAACCCCCTTCTTGTCTCGAATCTCCATATCGAACTCTTGTAGCAAAAGGACCCATCGGATGAGACGAGGCTTGGCGTCCTTTTTGTCAAACAAATAGCGAATCGCTGCGTGATCGGTGTAGACAACAACTTTGCTCCCGATGATGTAGGCCCTGAACTTGTCGCACGAATACACCACCGCTAGCATCTCTTTTTCAGTTGTGATGTAATTCATTTGTGCGTCATTTAACGTGCGGCTCGAGTAGTAAATCACGTGAAAAATTTTCTCCTTTCTCTGCCCAAGAACAGCCCCCACGGCAAAATCACTGGCGTCGCACATGATTTCAAAAGGAAGGTTCCAATCCGGAGTGGTGAGAATAGGTGCTTTCGTCAATGTTTCCTTAAGAATGATAAACGCCTTCAAACATGTGTCATCGAAGTCAAAGGCTGCCTCTTTTTCCAACAAGTTGCATAATGGCTTAGCAATCTTTGAAAAATCTTTAACGAACCTTCGGTAGAAACCGGCGTGCCCCAAAAAACTACGAATCCCTTTGACATTCGTTGGAGGTGGCAATTTCTCTATTGTCTCTATCTTCGCACGGTCGACTTCCAACCCACTCGCCGACACTCGATGTCCCAGAATGATCCCGTGACGGACCATGAAGTGGCATTTTTCCCAGTTGAGGACTAAATTGGTGTCGACACACCGCTGTAGAACTCGAGTCAAATTAAGCAAACACACCTCAAAAGAAGACCCAAATACAGAAAAGTCATCCATGAAAATCTCCATGATGTCCTCTACCATGTCCGCAAACAACGCCATCATACACCTTTGAAACGTGGTGGGTGCATTATACAACCCGAAAGGCATCCGGCGGAACGCAAAAGTACCGTATGGACACGTGAAGGTTGTCTTCTCCTGGTCCTCGGGGGCGATGGCTATCTGATTGTACTCGGAGTAACCATCCAAATAGCAATAATACTCATGTCCGGCCAACCTGTCAAGCATCTGATCGATAAAAAGCAACGGAAAATGATCCTTGCGAGTGGCATCATTTAACTTTCTGTAATCCATACACACACGCCACCCCGCAGCCACTCGAGTCGGGATTATCTCGTTGTTCTCATTGACTACCACAGTCATTCCGCCCTTTTTAGGCACAACTTGCACCGGACTTACCCAAGAACTATCAGAAATCGCATAGATGATGCCGGCATTCAATAGCTTCAAAACTTCTTTGCGGACCACTTCTTTCATCACCGGATTCAGCCGGCGTTGATGTTCAATTGACGGTTTGAATTGATCCTGCATTAAAATCTTATGCATACATACCGCTGAACTAATGCCTTTAATGTCAGAGACCAACCATGCGAATGCGGACTTGTATTTCGTCAACACCCCAACTAACTCAACCTTTTCAGCCTCGGAAAGAGAAGATGAAATAATCACCGGCTTTGTGGAATTTGCACCCAAAAAAGCATACCTGAGGTGGTCCGGTAATTGCTTCAACACTAGTCCATCATTGGAAGTAGTCTCCACACCTGAAGGTACTTGGAGAATGTCTTTTATTAGCCCCTTTTTATTTTATTCGACCTCAGTGGTGTCTAGTGCATAAACACTCTCAATCACACCCTCGTCCGTGGTCTCAAATGTAACTCCCACATCAGCGGTATAAAGTGAAGCATTGAGGCTCCTTTCCAAATGATCTTCTCACACCGTGTTGAAAAAAAATTTCTCCGTACATGGTGCAACAACATCCACCATATTACACGAAGGATTGACGGTAGGAAACTTCATGGCGCTGCTAATGTTGAACTTAATCTCCTCGCCATTCACTCTCAACGAGAGCTTGCCATCATGAACATCGATAAGTGCTTTTCCCGTCGCCAAGAAAGGACGTCCCAAAATAATCGGAATTTCCTTATCTTCCTCCATGTCGAGGACAACGAAATCGACTGGAAAAATAAATTTATCCACCTTGACAAGGACATCTTCAATAACGCCCTTGGGATATGAAATAGATCGATCGGCAATCTGAAGTGAAATCGTCGTCGGTGTTATCTCCCCCACATTTAACTTCCGAAAGATGGACAGCGGCATCAAGTTTATACTCGCACCCAAATCATACAATGCCCTGTTAATGGTTAAATCACCGATGATACATGGAATCGTGAAACTTCCGGGATCCTTAAGCTTCTCAGGGAGCTTCTTCTGAATTATTGCGCTGCACTCCTCAGTCAACTTCACTATTTCATAGTCCTCCAATCTACGCTTTTTTGACATAATCTCCTTCATGGACTTAGCGTAGTTGGGCATTTGCTCAAGTGCTTCGGCAAACGGGATGTTGATATGTATCCTTTTAAAAATGTTCAAGAACTTCTCAAACTTTTCATCCAAGTTCTTTCCTTGAAATCTCTGAGGATAGGGGAGAGGACGAAAGATGCGAGGAAGATTATCCGGGAAGGTGATCGAGCCCGGTGTCACTTTTGGTCTTTCTTTAGGCGCAACCACTTTTTGCCTTGGAATTTCAGCCCCCAACTCTTCTTGTACCACATCTTCTTCGGCCACTTCTTTCTTTTTCTCATCTACCAATTGTCTCCCACTTCTCAAAGTGACCGCATTGCAATCCCGTGGGTTCTTCTCTGTGTCCGCTGGAAACGAAGTTGACGGTCCTCCCTTCATCATGTTTGCCATCTGACTAATCTGATTTTTCATAGACTTCATTGTAGCACCCATGTGAGTCATGTGAGTCTCCAAACCATTCAACCGATTGTCTTGTTGATCCATTCTGTTCTTGGCCTCGGAAACAAATGACTTCAAAAGGCCATCCAAGTCAGGTGACATTCCGGCTGCCAGCTTAGGTTCCATGGGATGATTCAATGCTTTCTTTGGATTGCTATAGGAGAAGTTCTCGTGATTTCTCAACTCGGGATGATAGTACGGAGGGAGATTGTTATTGGGGCGAAAATTGTAGTTCCTATTGACATAGTTGCACTGCTCATCCTGAGTCTCTGAGGAACTCCCACTTTGCGCCATCATCGCCATCTCAGAATCTTGTGGCACCTTACCACTCGCGTTGCTCATGTTCTTGATTTGATTGGAGATCATAGAGAGCTGAGCCATGAGCTGAGTAGTCTGATCCACATCAATCATTCCGGCGCTCTTCCTCACTACACCTCGCTCATTACTCCACTGACAACTGTTCATAGCCATGTCCTCGAAGAGAGTAATTAACTGTGTCGGAGTCTTAGCAAGAATCGACCCCCCTACCGACGCATCAATAGTTGACTTAGTCGAAGCATTCAGCCCGTTATAAACACTTGAACTTGAAACCAGTCATCAAACCCATGCTGCGGACACTTGCGCAGAAGGTCCTTGAAGCGCTCCCAAGCCTCATAAAACTGCTCGTAGTCAAACTGTCAAAATTGAGTGATTTCAGCCCGCAACTGAGATGTCTTCGAAGGAGGAAAATACTTGATCAAGAATTTTTCAGCCAATTCTTCCCACGAAGCAATACTATTCGGAGTTTGAGATTGCAGCCAAGACCGAGCTCTATCTCGCAGAGAAAATGGGAATAAGCGAGTCCGAATAACCGCAAGATCGACCCCATTCATCTTAACCATGTCACTGATTTCGAGAAATGTAGACAAGTGAGCGTGTGGATCCTCGTGTGGCAAACCCCCAAATTGATTCTGTTGCACCATCGAAATTAGAGCTGGTTTCAATTCAAAATTGTTGGCGTTGATCGTTTGGCACTGAATACCCGAGTAATCCCCTGTGACAGTTGGCTTGTAGTAGTCACGAAGCATCCTCTGATTATTGTCGGGCTGATTAGCCACTTGTTGATTATTATTCGCTTCCATGTCGACGAGTCTCGTGCGTTGCACTTCCTAAGTGATCGAACAGTCCGTTCGATCTCAAGATCAAGAGGGATTAACTCCGCCGATTGACTCCTACGCATGCACTACAAAACAAAAAGAAATGAAAACAAATTAAAAACTGAATAAAAAAATAAACAAAAATAAAATGTTTGAATTAGAACTGATTTTCTTTTCCACAATATCAATTCACTAAAACTAAACCGTTAAGTCCCCGGCAACGGCGCCAAAAACTTGTTGCTCGATTTATTTATGACAAATTAATGCTTGCAAGTGCACAAATCGACAAGTAATAAAGTGGATGATTAAGTCCGAATATCGTTCCCACAGAGACTAAGATTTAAAATCAACGAACTAATTACCATGTACCAAGAATATCAATTCTATCCAAACGACCGAAAAATAAGATTAAATTGCTAAGAGAATCAAATAAATAACTGAAATTAAATTAACAATAAATAAAGCATAAAACAACTAACAACTTAGAGAAATTAATATGATAAAAACCTAGGGCACCGATTTCACCGTCACCTATTGTTGATCGCTTGTAATGGGTTTCAACCTAAACTAATCTAATCACTCATAAGCCTTGGATAAATATAATTCTGCCTCTTCTCTCGATGATCACAGAAATTGAGTCAAACCTATCGACTAGAATCTCTTCTTAATCATAGAGATTAACCCTCATTATGAACACCCAATAAACTCCTTCAAATCCCATCTCTCGATGTAAATCCTTAAGAATCTAATGGCTCACCAATCGATACCTAACTCTCGTTATTGAATCAATTAGCCTATTTGTGTCTAACTCCCAATTAATTGAATCCTCACCTCTCAGTTACTAACTCTCAATAATCTTGTAGAAATATTATAGTAATCGCTGCAGTCAATCACGATAATAATCATAAACAAAATAATTTAAACACAAAATAAATGAATAGAAAAGAAAAGCTTTAATTAATAACGCCAAACAATTTATCAACAAATCGGTTCAGGCTACCTCAAGCCCTAGAAAAAGGAAATTAGCTACGCATGTTCATTGTTTATGCGTAATTAAATTTAATGAAAAATGAAAAGAAACTAGAAATTGAAATTGAAAAGATGAAAGAAATTGTGAAATAAAATAAACCCTAGACTTTTTTTTTCTGTTTGTTCTCCGTTTGTTCTCTCCAAAAACTCCCTTCTTCTCCTTCTTTCGAACCCTAAAAAGATTATATTTATAACCAAGGATCGAAATATTTGAATTTTAAATTTCAAATTTGGAGAATTAAAACGAATCTTGCGTAATCCCGCATTGGCGCCTAGGCCCTCTTTTTCTGCGCCTAGGCCCTAAACTGGTTTTCACGATTTGTGCCTAGGCCCTCTTTTTTCTGCTCCTAGGCCCTAAACTGGGACGACGGAAATCTCTTTTGGCGCCTAGGCGCTACTGAAATTGCGCCTACACGCTTTACTCTCGGGTTTTTGTACTGAAAAACTTTAATTCAAGCGCCTAGGCCCCATAAAATTGATGCGTAGGCGCCCAATACTCTTCAAAACTCAATCTTCACACCAAAGCATCCCAAATGCTCTATTTTAGCTCCAATCGACTTCCCGACGCGTCGGCTCTGTGATTCCTGCTGCTGGAAGTTTGCTTTCAACGTGTTTTCTGGACATTTTCTTCTGGATCCGCTAGAAAGCCTTCTCTGGAATTGTTGGATATGTGAATGCTCCCAAAATATGCTCTGATGCGATCTATCATGAAATAAACCTACTTCGCTACACACTAGAGACAAAAACGTTAAAACACAACGAAAACTTGAGGAATAACAAAGAAATTCAAGAATAATGATGATATTTGAGTGTGCAAAATGCACACTCATCACCAGGCGGCCAGGGGTGGGGGGCTAAGGGCCGGGAAGAGAGAGAGAAGGGAAGATAGAGAGAGAAGAAAGGAAAAGAGAGAGAAAGGGGAAGAGAAAGAGGGGGTCGGGAGAGTCGTCAGAGGGTGATCGGGGGCGGGGGTGCCGGGGGGGTAGGGGGAGGCCAGGGGAGGAGGGCCTGGGGTGATGGGTGCACCGAGCAAGCCGGGGGGCTGGCTGGGGGCCGAGGGTGGGGGGCTGCTGGAGGGAGGAGAAGAGAGAGAAAGGGGAAGAGAGAGAGGGGAGGAGAGAGAAGAGAAGAGAGAGAAAGGGGAAGATAGAGAGGGGAGGAGAGAGAGAAGAGAAGAGAGAGAGGGAGGTCACCGGTGGCCAGCCGACCGGGACTGGGGCCGGTGGTGTGGGGGCTGGAGGTGGGTCGCCGCGGGAGAGAGGAGAAGAGAGAGAGAAAGGGAAGAGAGAGAAAATGGGGTTGCCAGCGGCCGGCCGGGGCTAGGGGGCCGGAGGTGGGTCGCTGTCATTGGGGGTGAGTCACCGGCATCCGTCGCCGGCGGCGAGAAGATCGCCAGTGATGGAGAAGACTTTGGGTGGGAAGGATTATGTGAAGTAAGGTGTATGATAAGTATAGTATACCATTAACGTTTCAACCATTCGATTAAATCTCAACGGACTTAAAAATGGCTTTACCGGTAGAGACCGTAAAATGGTCTCTACCACAGACTCACCCAAAATTTTAATATTTTGACATATCAAATTGTCAATCTAATATTTTTAATGCATTTGTGTATAAAATGCCAAAAAGATTATAGAGATTCTCATAAGTCTTAGTTAGTCCAGAACAAAGATATAAATAGAAAATTAATAACAAATGCATGTATCTTAAAAAAAATCTAAAAATAAATTGTTCTCAATATTCTTTACGTAAAAAATTTTCAAATGATTACTGAACAACAATACCCTCAATATCCTCTCTCACATAATGCTCATCGCCATCAACATTGTCATTATTGAATTTAGATACATCCCGTGGTGCATATGTTTTGTAAGTGTTTTCATCAAACATATCAAAATCATATAAACCTCTTGATGGTGCTTTCATCATAACATACCAACTCGATATATCTTTTTCTCTAAATTAAAATACTTGTTTTGCTTGTGATGCTAAAATGAATGGATCTCGTTGAAAGTTATCAATGCGACATGAAAGTTATCAATGCGAAGCCTTCTTCTTTTCCACCACCCGCAATTTTAGCCCAAATGTAGTTGAATACAGCCAATCGGAATTTATAATAATCAAGCAATATTATATCCTTTATAATCCCATAATAAGAAACATTTGCAACAATGTGTGCCGTGTCTCTTGCACTCTATTTACAAATTGTCTCTGCCTCTATAAAAATGGTCGTGGCTGAGAAATCTTAAAGAGTAGATAGCTGGATTTCATGTGGCTAAAAGAAAAGAATATTTAACAGTTTTACCACTACAGAAAAAAAAATAAACAAAAAACAAAAAAATAAACTCTTATCGAATCTCGGTCTTCCGTTTTTATGAGAAGATCTTGTTTTATTTTTTTAATGATGTTCCACGATTTCTTGCTTCCCACCACCCCACCCCCACACCCCCCCCACCCCCCCCGCCCGACTTTTCTTGTTAACAATTTTCATTGAAAAATAAGGCATCTCACAATCTCCACGTCCTAAAATTTCAAATGGTGTCTTCCACAAAAAATCCAACAGAAACAAAGAAAATTAAATTAATAAAAATCAGTTTGAAGTGCAATTAAAATCTTAAAATAAACTTAATTTAAAATTTAAAAGCCCTACCAAAGTATCTTAAGTCCAAAAGTATCCTAAAATAATCAAACGAAAAAATCCTAAATAACAAAAGTTATTATGCTAAAGTTTAAATTAAAATTCAAATCTTCCTCCCTAAACTGGGAACATCTGCACTCTGTATCAACATAATTGTCCGCATCAAGTGTGTCAAATGCCCCAAAGAAAAGCTGAAGAAGAAGAAGAAAAAACAATTAAATAATCACATTAGCATGTATAAAACCAAAAGATCATGATGGGAAAAAAAAAAAAAAAAAAAAAAAAAAGTTGTTTATACCGTACCTCTGCCATAACAAAAGTTGTTTATGACCACTTCCTTGATTATTGCTCAATTGTTTATAAAAAAAAAATACTAATAGAAAAAATTTGCCGAAAACATTAACTAAAATTTATGAGAACGAAACCTGCGCAAGAAGAAAAATATTGGACACTGTTACACAAGTTCCTCATAATGAAGTCCAACGAAAACTGAAGAAATGCAAATAAATACAAACAAAGTTGTGTTAACGAGTCTACATCAGTTGCTGGTATTATTAGTCTGCATTGGTATGGTTAAGAAATGCAAATTAAGTATGTGACTTTATGCTCTGCCGTATGATTGCATGATTTGGGTATCACAGGCCACGTAGATGGATAGATTTTCCCGACCATCATCTTTCAAAGCAGTGACTGATTCCTGTTATATGCATACATACATACATACATACATACATACATATATATATATATATATATATCTTCTGCTAAAAAGTGAATTCCAATTAAAAGCCAGCCAGGTAAAACACTGAACGCATAAAGCACGCAGCCAACGGCAAAAGACACCACGAGGAAAACACAGAAAAAACTTTGACCGAAACAAAACAAAAAGAAAAAAAGCACCGAAACATGAGACGCCCAAGGAAAAAAACAAGGAAGGGACTAAGCGGCCAAAATAAGACCACTAGACAGGGGTCCAATCCTTGTTGAAGATATAGGATTTAAAGAAGAAGATGCTATATTGAAAGAAAGAAGAAATGCAAAAAGGTATAATAAACATACCAAAATGATCCATACATTTTTGTAGGCAACACAATAAGGGGGCAATTTTTTCTCTCCTTTTCTTTGGCCGTTTGGCTTATGGTACTCAGTTGGAGATAATAAAAGAATGTGCGTGATTGTGAGGAAGAGAAAGAGAAGGTTGATAAATAAGAGAGTGTTTTGGTGGGGATGGAGGTAAGTGTTTTTAGCGGTTAATGTTTGTACTTTATTTATTTTTATTTTTATTTTCCTAAGAAGAGGTTCGTGTAGTAAATCGATTGAGAAGTTTTTGGCCAATAAAAGTAAATGGAATAATAATTTTAAAAAAAGAACCTATAAACTATATTAAAAAAAAAAAAAAGATATGTGCAATGGGAGATCAACTGCAACTTACACGTTGCAATATTAACAAATATAAACATATTAAATCTGTAAGCTTTTGCAAGAAAATGCAGGTTGATTTACCATAGGTTTTGGCGCGATCATTTTGGCGGGTACTCGGAAGTGATACTGTTGGCCAGTTTTTTTTTTTGGTTTCGTTTTGTTTTTGTTTTTTTTTTTTTTTTTTCAAACTTAACTAAAGAAGGTAAAACACGTTGTTTAGACAAGTGGATGGAGATAATGGGATGTACGTGTGATTTTTTTTTCTTTAAATAATAATACATACAATGGAAGTTTTAAAAAACAAGGTTGATAGAAGTGAATAGATGACAAGACAGAGGTTTCTATTCTTTTTTTTTTTTTTTTAATTCGTTTGTATTCTTTTTTAAGTACATTATATGAATTAGGATTATATCTTTTAAGATTTACATAGGATTATCTTTCTCTCTTAATGTTGTCTTAAATACTAAAAATTACATTTAGTGATTTTGAATTATAATTATTTTAAGATTTATCTCATATAAAGAAGACATTTTCCTTTATTATCTAGTCAGGTTCAGTCTTCTGTCATATTTTAAGTATAATTCATATCATAAAAAATGTTAGTATTGGGTTTGTTTGGGGGAAGTGTCTAAATGAAAATATTTATGATGAAAATATTTGAATGAAAAATTTTATAAATAAGTATTTGAACTTTCATCTAAACTAACGTTTTGTATATTAACGTTCTGAACATAATATTTAAACATAAACTTATGCATTGTTTGGAACTCAGGTTCCAACTTAAGAATTCCAAGTCAATTTTTTGTCTTTTTTTTTTTTTTAAGTCAACAAATTTCTTACTAGTTTATGAAAAGTCAAATAACTCAAATATAAAAATTCAAACTCAAACTGGTGTTCCGAAAATAAATATGTAGTTAGAAGTAGAAATCTAAAAATAAATAAACAACACACTGGAGTGGGTATAATAATATTGGGGAGGAATTTTTGTCATTTAAGAACAAAAATCTAAATAACAGTTGGTTGCTCCATTTTCAATAGTACCGACCAAACACATATTCGGATGGACCATTCAAATAGAATGGTCTAAATATTGATAAATAGTTGTGCGCAACGGACGAGTAAATGTTTATTTACTATCATCTTTCCATTTAAACATAAAATGGGAAAGATGATAGTATGGACATTATGGTCGATGTAGAAATTAACCAATATAGTAGTTCGTATGCATATCATATATTCACTTTCTCTCTTGATATTTACTTTTTCTGCTGAATTTTTAGTGTTTACTTAACTACTAATAAATATCTATAGAAATAATGTAATTTCTTTTAATAATTACTCAAGCTTGGAATAAAAGTTAAAAAATATATATATCAAACTAACTAAAAATTTAGAATTTATCATCGTACTATTTAAAAAAAAACATAAAATAGACAATATCAGAATAATTTTTGTTCATTAGAGTTAATGAGAAATAAAATTATAAACTTGAAAAGACTACAATAAATTGATCAATTGTCAATGTATGGTGATCTATACCTCAATCTTGTCATTATTTCTGCGTCTCATCTCAAAGGAGTAACACGAACATCTTTTAGATTCTAATTAAACTAACACCTAATTATTTCCTTAAGATAAATTATTTAGTAGATTATATATCTCATGTCATCATGCCAACTTGATAGACCTATTCTATACTAAATGTTTGACATTTGGAGGGTTAGTCCCTAAAAAAAATCTTCTGATCAATTTTTCTTCGACTGTTGTTTCATATATTACATGCATAGTCATAATAGATTGCTATAAATGTTTAACCTAAATTCTCTTTTTTTTTTATAACTTTTTTAACCTAAATTCTTATCAATTACTTTTAATTTTTTAACAAAATAATTCTTAATTTTTAAAAATGTAATATTTTCTCCCCAAAAAAAAAAAGTTTTTAACGAATTTAAGAAACTTGAACAAAATAAATTAATATTTTATAAACAATCTGTAATAGTTTTATTTAACTCCTTTAACTAGTGAATATTCATATTCTTCTCGAGGTTGTTGATAAAGTTTCGTATAGATTAGCTATTCATCAATGTCGAATTGATTACACTTTTTTAAAATAAATAAAAATAATAAAAAAATGTAGTGATATATATTTGTTATTGGCAACTTCATACCACTTTAAATTTAGATTTCAACTTAAAATAAAAATATATATTTGAAATTCGGAAAGGAAACTAAGATCACGTACTTTTCTATTTCAAACATATCAAATTATTTTAATTAAAGTAAGGATTTAAAAAAAAAAATCGGACTCTTTTTATTTTTTAAAGAATTTTGTTAATTCGGACTCTTTTATTTATTTATTTTATAATACAATCTGACTTAAGCTTTTTTATTTTAAACTAACCTTTAAAAAGCGAAAAAAAAAAAAAAGTACATAAAATATACCCGTTGTGTAGTGTAGTGTCAGTGTTATTTGCTCTAATTTTGTACATATATATCATGTATATGTCTCGATCTCTACCAATTATCTCTCTATATCTAAAAAATGGAAAAAAAAAAAAAAAACCGTGAATTTAACTATGTTCAAGAATATATTAAAAATATTTTAAAAACCAATATTTGGCATATTTTTATCGATATTTCCGCTGAGATTTTCATGATACTTTATGTTTTTTTTTTTTCGAAAGTCATGATATTTTGTCATTTAATAGTACACGTTTTACGAAAATCAATATTTAGATGGAAAAAAAAAATCAAATTTATGGAAAATTCCATGGCAATAATCGATATTTTTGTGTCACTCTTTATATTAGGTGGCTCATTGAGGAGGAATCGTACAAATTTCTATAAATTTGCAAAAACTATATGATACTCTACAAACATAATAAAAGATCAATTACAATCTTAGCACTTGTTTGGACCTAAAATTTTCATTTCATTTTTTTTTTCCTTGAGGGGGTGTTTTTCTTTGTTTTTTCTTCTTTTCTAAATCTGTATTACGGAGACCGAAGGGGAAGTCAAAAGTAAAGATAATGTTTTTGTATAATTACATGTAAATGCTATTAGAACTATGACAATTGTTTTAGTCTTGTTTAATTTTTTTTTACGTAATTCTTCCTGTGATTTTGATTTTAAAATATTATATTTAATTAATTAAAATAATTTTATATTTATTTATATTTTATTCAAATTTTACCGTGGAAATTAGAATTTATGGAAAAAAAAATTAGACAATTTTACGTTGTACCAAAAAAAAAATTAAATACAAATTCACAACATTAAAAAAAGGTGGTGACAAAATTTGGTCACGACATTTTTCTGGCTGTTGTGGAAAATGTGTCTCCTCAAACAAAAAATATTTGATGACGGTATTTTAGTGTCATAGAAAAAGAATTAACAGCATCTTTCACGACATTTTAAGAAATGTCGTTAAAATATTTAGAGTTTCCACGCCACCCCATGCAACGACCTTTGTTAAAATGTCGTCGAATTCTATGGATGACATTTTTCAAATGTCATTGAAGTCCTTTTTTGTCGTAATACTGGCAGTCAGACCTCTATCCCTTCAAAAATTTATAATAATTCGAACATGACTCCAAATGACTTAAAACTAATAATAAATGAAAGTAGATATCCGGAGCTTTCTAACAATACCTATTCATTAAAAATGGAGACCGTTTGGACCCTCAAAAATAATTCGAAATCTGATCACTAAAATTTATTAAAACTAGCAGTCGAACATTTGTCTCTTTGAAAAATCATAAAAATTCACACAGGGCTTCAAATGATCTGAAACTGATTTTAAATAAAAGTGCATTCGATGAGTACACTGGTTATAAATTCTTACTCTGATAAAGAATTTGCACAAATGAGTAGGCGTTGGAAAGCTTATGAAAATTTCTATAATTCATTGAATGACATGAACTTGTTCTTGCACATAAAGTCCTCGTTGTATTCACATGTGAAAAATAACTCAACTAACATCAGAAATAACTAAACATATTTTTGTCATATATTCTATGTTAATTTCTAACGTTATGTTAGTAATTTATGGTTAATTAAAAGTTGGGCATTACACCAGTGGGAGAATCGTGAACGTCGATGGTCGTGATATGTCATCCAGAAACCTCGTGATCTTGATGGCGATTTCACTATCTCGTTGGAGCTTTGTGTGAGTAACAATCAGTGACTCCCGCCACGAGGTCACTAGACGTGACTATCGCGGACTTTGACTTCTTCTCTAGTGACAACGGCTGGCAGCGATGCCTGATTGACTAGAAATCTGGGTGTTAATGATTGGGGTCAGTTTTAGGGTTTCTAATAATTTTGGGCTAGCTTTAGAATTTTTATAATTTGAGGATAGTTTTAAATTCAAATGAAAATTTTTATTTCTTAAATATAAAGAGTAATAATTATTATAGTAAATAGTAATATTTGCATGTAAATTATGATATTTATTACTTGTTAAAAAACTGTTATAATAAAGAGAAATTAATACAAATGTATTTATAAGTTAACAAGTTACCAAATTACTTGTTAGTAAAACATGTGAACAATTATCTACTTTTCCTAGTGTAAATAACTATATTTAAAAAGTAATATATATTTATTGAGTGTGAATATATTTACATACAAGTTAATAAGTTACCAATTTACTTATTAGTAAAAAAAAAGTCAAAAATCATCTAAATTTGTTGGTTTAAAAAACTATATATATATTTACAAGTATATTAAAAATTTACCAATTGTAAATACATTTAATTACAGGTTAATATGTTAAATACAAAATTATTAAAATATTTTGATCAGTATTCTTTTCAATTATTTTCAGTTGATTTACAAAAATTTAAATATTAAAATAGCCAACTTAAGTTATGATTATTTGATAGTTCCAATTCAACCTCAATTTAATAGTAAATCACGTATTATTAAATCTAGTAAATCCAATTTTTACTAGTAAATTCAAGTATTTGCTAATAAATACAACATCTACTATTATAAGTAAATCTGGTATTAATAAATTCAGTATTTATAGTAAATCTAAATATTTACTAATAAACACAATATTCATTTTATTTTTGATTTTTTTATTTATATTGTAAAAATAATATTTGTTATGTAGATTCAATATTTACATTGTCTTTTCAGTAAATTCTCATATTTACATTATGATATTTGTTAATAAATCCACATATTTACTAAGTAAATATGATATTTATACGCAATTGAATTTTTTACTTTCCGTATTTTTCATAAATCCAATGTAAATATTGATAATTACATGTAACTAAATTCAATATTTGCATTATTTTTAATTTCAGTAAATTCTCATATTTGCATTGTGATATTTGCTAGTTAATCCATATATTTAATAAGTAAATATGATATTTATACGTAAAATCTTTGCTTGCATTGAATTTTTTATTTTTTGTATATTTCGTAAATCCAATATAAATATTAATAATTACTTGCAAATATGTTAATTTTCATTAAATAAATTATTTATCTTTTTTTTAAGAGTAAATATTTCCCAAAATATCCTATTTTAAAGCCCTAAATTCATTAAACACTAACCCTAATCCTAAAACCCAAAATCCCTAATCCCAAATTGCCGTCGTCGCCATTGTTATCAACACCGCCGCCGCCGTCAATCGATCGCGCGAACCTCAGGTGAAATGAGCATCAGACATTGAAACCACCATTACCACCGATCGATCTCGCGAACCTCAGATCCAACTGAGCGCCAGTCATTGTAGAGAAGCGAAGGCCGGAGATCACATTGCGGAGCCCAAAGATCGAAGTTCATGGAGGTTGAAGTCTCGCGATGAAGAATTGCAACCTTGAGGTAACAAGAATCGTAACTTCACGATGGCGAGAAACGAGACCTAGTCAGGTCGAACTGAGACCTCACTGATCGATCTCACGAACCGTGACCTCGTCTGCCACCATCGTGATTCCTTGATCCAACGAACAAAATAACTGCGTCAACACAAGCATTCTCTAGCCGATGATGGGGAAGACCTGATGCGGGGAAGTCCCCAGAGACAGAGAACAACTGACTCACCGGAAACAAAGAAAACAAGGGCATCACCATAATTTCAAAATCTCTCTAAAATGTATATGTTATTTTATTCACATTTTAAACTAACCAGTTATTTTGTTCAAAAGGTCTTTAAAAATATGCTATTTTGTATAAATACCGTAAAAAAAAAAAAAAAAAAAAAAAAAAAAAAAAAGATTGGTAAGAGTGATGGAGAGGACGAAAAAAGAAGAGAGTTGGAGAAATGGAAAACATAAAGGACAGAGATGATTATAAGAATCCTTTGTGTTGTTTGATAAGAGGTAGAGAGACTTTAAAATGATAGATTATGATGATAATTTATCATTTATTATATTGTCCATATATAAAATATTTTTTTTAAGGTATAATAGTCTTTTTAAACTCAAATAGGAGAGAGATTGCATCCTTCTACTAGTGTAAGGACGCAAATTGATAGGCCTGGAGGGACGTTCTCTAGCTCCACCTCTCCTCTCCCTCATATCTCCCCTCCATCTATAAATAGTGGATTACATACATCCCCCTTTTCCACCTCCCTCCCTTCCACCCCACTCCGTCAATCTCTTCTATAAACCAAACATATCCTAAAGGTCAGAGAATCTTAAAATAATACAAGATATAAAAGAGTACATTTTGATAAAAGAGAAAAATTGTACTACTCATAATTCTAATTTTAATGGTTGATAACATTAATTCTTAACACCCCTTACTTTTTCTCGACGAGATGTTCGCTTTTAAATAATCATGGCATTGTAAATGACAGAGTTAGCTTTTTTTATTTCAGTGCACGAACTTTTTTTCTTTCGAGAAATTAATAACACCAAAACATTGTATGGTTTTCAAGAACTATTAAATTCATATTTATAAAGAAGAATCATAAAATAGTATAATAGTTTATGATGAGTTTTCATACCTTAAAAGTACTGTTGCATAATATAGCTTTTAGTTAGGGTTCATGTAAAGATAACTATTTTCAAGTGTGGACAAAAAGGAAGAGTCATAAAATTTTAAAGGAAAATTTTTTATTATTTAAAAGTTCCGTGGGGGCTCCGAATTTGTATCTCCCCTGACCCCTGGACGTTGTATTACCTTAATAACCCTATATCAAAAACATTAAACACCACATAATAAAGATCGAGTCCATTTATAAAATAATATAAAATTCACATGTGGGATTCACTTTTGATTATTAGTTATGGTACTGTTTAATATTATTGATATTTTAAAATATTTTTCTATTAGTAAATATGTTACAAGTGCAGAAATATATATATGTGTGTGTGTGTGTATGTGTGTGTGTGCACACACACGGATTTGAGCATGTGGTGCCTGCCCTTGTGTGAAAGCATGTCCTATAAATAATATATTTAGCACATTGCTCTTTACGCTATCTATTTCAAATTTTGAACTTTTGAATTGATCAATTTGGTCATGTTTTTATTGGTTGTAGTACAGAAAAATAAAAGCATTTCCATGCTTGATTAAAAGCTAACAGCGAATAGATTGTCCCACAACTAAAATATTGGTACGACAAAAGTATCCCATAAAATTTCCTTGTAGGACCCAATTTTCATGTAATTATTTAGTTTTTGAAAGCATGCAACTAAAAATCATGGAGAACGTAGTTGTCGTGCATTCCCTGTTGGTACCCCCAAATTTTCTGAATTTATAATTTAACATATCCTTACATATTTACTTATGATTTGTTTAGAAAATACATTCGATTTGTTATATTCTAATATAATAAATATGTATTTGAATGTCCCTTTATATATGTATTTAAATGTAATGTGTGTTTTAGTTGTTTATGTTTGAAAATCATTATAATGTATATTGGTGAGAGAGATAGAATGTATGATGTGATTGATAAAAATATATATAAAAAAATTATGGATTAATTGTTTAAATATATTTTTATTGTAATAAAATATATGAGATATCCAAACATACATTACATTATATTTGAATATAATATACAATAATTACGTTTCCAATCGTACCATTACATTTTCAAATGTTCCCCTATTAAAAATACTTTGTTTTCCCTCAAAAGTACCTTCTTTCATTTTTTTGTCCTTGAACATATCCCATTAATATTTAAGTTACCTAACTAGTTTTCTTACTTAACCTCTTATTTTATTTCTATTTTCTTATACTTTTTTTTTCCTACCTGCTTGTACATATAGAATGATTTGATTACTTTTAGATAATTGTTAACGTCAATAACCAACAAAAAGATTGATCCAAACTCCCTTATGGAATTCTAAAAAAAATAAAATCTTTGACGAAATTCTTTTTAACTAAATTACAGAACTAGGACAAAAATTCTTTGAAACTCCCTTATACGAAACTTCAAAAAAACTCAAAAAAAAAAAAAAGAACATATATATTATTCTTTTAATATATAATAGATAGATAGATATAGGTTATTTTTAACTAAATAGTAAAATATGGATACTTCATAAAAGGCCCCAGCTTTCTTTTTGTTGCCTGTCGCCTTATATTATTGGTTTTATGTATCCTTGTTTATTGAGAATTCTCGTTTAAAAAAGAAAAGTGAATCATTGCATGGATCCAAAAAAAAAAAAACGAAGGCAAAGAAAATAAGCAACTTTCAGCATGATGTCTTTTACACTCCGTTCGATAAGAATGGAAAGAAAATAATATGGAGAGAAAATTTATTAAAAATTAAAAAATTAAAATGATGAATAAGATGTTAATTTTCTTTCCAATGAAACTTTAATATAAGAATGTCTTCACAAGTTTTCAAAATACTAACAGCTACGAAATACAAAAATTGTTAAGCTAAGAAGACTTTTATATTCATAAAGCAAATGTTTAGAGTCTTCTTGGAAATTACATGAAGTTTACTTGATAAGTTAAGGAATGCCTATAAATAGGCTTTGTAACTAATATTGGAAACATAAGGGAAAGAAAGAAAAGTAGTTTGCTCATTTATTGTCTCTTATTATATTTTCTATTTCTCCGCTTTATTATTATTTCCTATAATATTATACACGTTAGCATGAGTCTCTATGTCCTTTCGCATTTTGGTAAGTTAAATTTATTAGATTAACGATTCTAATAGTGCTTGCCTAAAATACAATCTTAGATATGTATTTGATCTCTGAATTGTCTTCATATCTATAAGTTCTTACCATCAAAACACGCACCCAAATAACTTCTTCAAAAGTCACTATTATTATTTCTTATTTTAATACTTGATATGAACATTATTTAAACATGCCTGGTGACAACAACATGAATATTTTATGCAAAGCCCATAATTTAATCACTACTACAGAAACCAGATTCCACGACGGTTAAAAACTGTCATGGTAACACTTCCACGACGGTTTAAAAACCATTGTGGAATCCACAGTCATGGTAAATATATCGATTCCACGACGGTTCTTAAACCGTCATGGTATCTCGGATTACACGATGGTCTTAAAAACCGTCGTGGTAGCTCGGCTACCACGACAGTTTTTACAACTATCGTGGTGTGAACCAAATTAAAAATTTTACGAATTCGTTTCATGGGTGGCAAATCAGCCAATTATAAAATGCTAAATAACTGCCAATAATGACCTAGATTTGTACAATTAATATGCATATAGTACAAAATTGAAATATTGTTTTTTTTTTATATTGAATAAACTGCATAACAAACCTAGCCCACTCTTGCCTAACCAAACTCATGTCAGCATCAGCATAAAAATCCTTCGTTTGAAGAGCGGCTAGTCCATCAACAGTGAGGGTTATTTCTCAAATAAAAGCTAACACAAAATAACCGCACTTTACATAACCTTCTTGTATTGGACATCGAGCAGTATCAACCAAAATCTCTAAGTTCCATCGTTGTATTATTCCTCTTCCCACCAACATCTTCCAATCATTAAGTGCCCTAATAATTTCACAAAATTCAAAACAATATATTACAACAATTATAATTGTATGCATAGAACTAGATATATAAACATCAAAAACTAATTACGTCGTAATTAGGTCTTTAAAATTATCACCCGGTGCGTTTCTAAGAGGATTAAAATATAGACCGAGTCATCCCACGAATCAATAACTACCAAGATCCAATGTTGGCCGCTAATATATGGCATGAGAAACAGCTTTCCTTGTGGAGCGTTTCTTAAGATCTGTAGAATGTAATCGGCCCTCTTTCGAATGCAGGCAGTGCGATTGGCAACACGTTGAACTGGTGAGACGAGGACTGGAGAAATAAACTTGAACCATTGATCCATACCTCCTCTTGCACAACAATCCACTAAGTATCTGTAGAATAATTAGGCTGACTTGTTACACTTTGCATATAAGATGAAGAAGGATAATTAAATAGTGTAATAAAAAATGTATTACCTGATGTAAACTATTATACTATATACACTGATTTCTTTAAATGTTATGAAATGGTAGACATCTTCAAACCCAATATATATGGGCATATCATCGCCAACGATGAACTGTTGTTGATGGCAGATTATTTGGGTACCGTCACGCATGGAATTTTGTGCATAATGCGCCAACGGTTTCAAATCAAAGGGAATGTCAGTAAAGTCAACCAAAGGCAATTTTTCTTGTGCCGGTTGTTGTTGTACCTCAGGTTGTGACCGTATTTTCTTCCTTCCTGCTCTCCTTTTGGTTCGTTTGCTCCCCTTGGGTTCTCAATCAGGAGCATGACTGGGACCTTTGCTTGCCTAGCTCAAACTTGTTTGAATGACGACTAATTTTTTCGGCTAAGTAATAAACCCACCGACAGCTTCTTCAATACATGGGGCTTCGTGCATCAGAATAGGTAGGAGTGCACCTTTTAGTTTTGGCACTGTAATTGTCACTCATACATTCTCCTCACCTAAAGGAATCCCATGGACTATGTCCGTTAGAACACATTCCATGTATGCCCTGCCGTTTGTAGCAAGCACTTATCCTCCGTTAATTATATCAGGAAGAAATAGATGGCATTCCTTACTTACGTTTGGATCGGGCTTCGAATCCGACACCTTAGCTCCTTTTTTATTTAGAGTGCAACTAGCCTTGAAGTTGTTGTGTTGATTAACTACCAGTGCGGTCGGCTCCTCCGCCATAGTCTTTCGGTTGATACCGTGCTTCGCACATAATTCCTATACGATTCTTTCTAATTTGGCTAGCTATCGTTTCATATCCAAGACTTCAGCATTTTCCATTGAACTTCTCGTAACGTTAAAATATTGCGACTGCCTGACAAACTTAGATTGACCTCGAAGCCAACCCGAATGCTTGGCATTGCCTAATGTCTTAGTCAATATGTCCTCTATTCCCACAGATTCGAAACTTCCTTGTGTTTGTTGTTCACTGAAGTCATCCTGTAACAATTGCATAGTATATTATGACTTCGTAAACATAAACGAGTATACGAGATTAATTGATTTTAACCGGATTCGACAATATTTTGACATTCTTCATTCTTGAAAGATCCATCGGGCTTGATGCGTATGTTTAACTAATTTTCATACCGCTCTACGTATTTTCCCGTCTTCTCGAACTATAGTTCAATAATTACAATTACTAAATATATAAGTAGAAATTGGAAGTAAAACATACCATTTACAAATTTTGTGTAAGTTATTCACGTACATGTGCTTGGTCACGTTTCCTATATCCATCGCAACCTCCCGTTGATCCGTATTTGAGTTTCTTTCTTATCTCACTTTCTTGTTCGGAAACTCCAACGATACGTAATGAAAGTTTCCCAATTATCCTGGCTGATGATTGGATAATTGTGAACCACTTTTGATAGTCGTTGCCACACATCTTCTTCGTCAATATGATCCCTTACAAAAGCTTGGTAAAGATCATATTTGAAATTTTTTGTTGACTCTACACATGACTTTAAGGCTTGTTTTTTAAACGACTCACCCACAGTGAAAGAAGTTACGATTTCCATCCAAACTTTTTCTTTCCTTTGGGCTAAGTCGACACTTCTAAAGTCCGATATCCAAATGCGTATGTGCTCTCGAGCAAGCACTCCAATCCAACTCTGTAATGCATCTCCTCCCTTCTCTATTGGTTACCCTTTTGCATCAAACGAAACTTCAACTCGTTCTCCCTTTGTCCTAACTTGGTAGACTTTTCTCATAAGAGTTGCTCTTCGTATACCATCTTCATCGGGATTGAATCTAGGTGAGTTGGTTCGTCGTGTTTTTCCAATTTGAGTTTGAGTTGAGTGTTTTTCCTCCCCGCGCTCTTACGACATTTTAAATCAATCTAAAGCAACTCGGCACCGAAATACGTTACAAAACAAAAAATGGTTGTCATTAAATCATTGTAAATCCGTGCAAGTAAACATAAGTTTCTACTTAATTAATTACGGAAATGACACACAACTTAATCAAATATGCATTTGATCTTTCTTTGATCTTTCCATGTCATGTGCTAACATCTAAGTCACAACATCAATGACGGTTAAGGAAAATTGTCGAATCCGTGCATAACTCAATCAATTTAATTCAATATAAAACTAATTCGAACTGAAATAAGCATATTATCGAACATGTCAAACGCTATAATATAAGTAACAAAATCACAAATACAATCCCTGGAAAATTGTTGAATCCGTAAGTGCATTACCCAAGCAATTTAATTCAAGCTACAACTATCACCGAATATAAGCAATTTTAGACTTCTTTAAATCACTGACACAATCAACAATCATCGAATGTATAAGGGACGGATTTTGGTAAACCGTCGCCTCACCCAACCATTATACAACAAAACCGAAACTAAGTCTCACTCAAATAGGAATTTGGTTGAACATGTAGTGTGCATAAATTAAACATCCAAGAGCAACACTTTTTTCCGTTTAAAAAATAACCCAAAATCACAAACACAATCAATATTTCCCGCAAATAAATTTACAATTATCTTAGCTCACTTCCATCAACCGTTTGGTGAAATAGCAAACATAAACTTACTGTTTAGTGTAGGTATAGAAGATTGGGGGCAACGGCGACAAACCGTTGGAGTGGGCCTTGGCGAAGGTGTGAGCATGGGCGACGGTGAAGATCTGAAAACACCGGACGCAGTAGCCGAAAATTACCAAGAGAGAGGGTAAGGAAAAGAGATAATGGAGATAAGAGCCAAGAGAGAGAATGGAGGATGCAAGGCAAACAAAGAGGGAGAAAGTGGATTTGCCGAAAATTTGAGAGAGAAAGTTGAGTGAGCTACCGAACATTTGAGAGAGAATGGAGAATATAAGGCCGAAAATTCCATTTTAAATGGAGGATGCAAGGCAAGCAAAGAGGGAGAGAGGGGAGAGTGGTACCGAAAATTAGAGAGAGAAAGTGTATGAAATAAGGTCTTTCATTTGATTTTATACATGTAGGACGTAAAATTTGGACAACATGCAAGCGCGCATGCTTCCCGGGTTATTTTTAAAATTTCACGGAATGGATACGACGGTTTTTGAAAACTGTCGTGGAAGATCAAGGCTTCCACAACGGTTTTCGAAAACTGCCGTGGAAGCTTGTCCTTCTACGACGGTTTTTTTGCTTTTTTCGGCTCTGTGTTTTTCCAAAATTACGACGACGGTTTTTTTAAAAACAGTCGTCGAATTTCCGTTGTGGTATCCATATTTTCTAGTAATGAACCTCTTGGTTGGTATATGCATTTCCTATCATCTTTTATTAATTCTCATATATTACTATAATTTATATCATTTACATAGTTTTCCATTTATATTTATTATAACAATCAATATCTCTGATTTTTGTGATAATTTTGTGAATATACTTTATGAATACATATTTTTCATTTTTTGTTTTTGCAATGTCAAATATCACAAAATTTGAGTTCGTATTGTCCTTGATAATTCGGGCAAGACCTATTTGGCATGAATCTTTGATGCTGAAATCCATCTTGATGAAGGATCCCTGCAGGATCCTTGAAATCCACCTTGAAAATACTATTAAAGAAGGAAATGAAGGATCCCTGCAGGATCGCGCAAAAGCAATAACATCCTTTGTCATTATATTCATGAAGCATTAAAGTTGAAAAACTTATTGTAAAAAATCCTGCCCTTTGGCAAAACCTGAAAGAAAGATATGACCATCAAAAGACTGTAACACTCCCACACGCTCGCTATGAGTGGATGTACTTGCAATTGCGGATATTTAAAATGGTTAGCGAGTATAACTCTGTTATGTATGGAATTACTTCTCAATTAAAATTGTGCGGGGAAAATATTACTGACTCAGATATGTTAGAGAACATTTATATTATATCTTTCATGCCTTGAATGTGCTCCTACATCAACATTATAGAGAGCGTGATTTTAAAAAGTATTTTGAGTTGATATCATGTTTGCTTGTTGTTGAATAAAATACTGAACTCTAGATGAAAAATCATCAATCACGCCCAACTGGTTCAGCACCATTCCCTAAAGTGAGTGATGCATCTTTGGAGAAGAATTCTACAACACTCCCTAAAGTGAATGATGTATCAGTTACTAATCGTCCGCATGGTCGTGGTCGTGGTCGTGGTCGTGGTCGTGGTCGTGGTCGTGGTCGCAATCATGGCCGGAGTAATACTAGGTATCGTGGTGGTTGTTGAACCGAAAAAAATATAAAAGAAAAATAATTAAAAAGAGATTTTTCTTTTATTAAAAAAAAACTATCCATTATCTTCTTATTAAAAAAAAAAAAATACCCATTTTCCTTCTCATTCCACAAAAAAAGTGATGCCACTTTACACCCAAAAAAAAAAAAAAAAAGGGGGACGTGGGAGTAATTGCTCGAGATGGAGTGTAACCTCCATTCCACCATGTGCCTATAAATAGGCAACATGACATGCAAAGTTTTGGCTGGGGAGGACAACGTACACGGCAGAGAGGAAGAGATGGAGAGGGAGGAGGGAGGGGGGGGAGGAAAGCAAGGAAGAGCAGAGAGGACAACAAAGTGCACGGCAAAGTGAGAGAAAAAAATAGAATAAAATAAAAAAGGGAGGTATATTCTTAATTTCTTTCTAAATTTAATCTTGGTTTCTCACAATCTTGTTTCTTTTGATATATGCAGAAAAGATGAATCCATGTAAACCATCTCTCCAAAATGTACGAGTCTCAGAAGCATCCTAGTGGTGTGAGACTTGTTGGATCTCTCACGTTAAGGAGACAAGTATAATAAACACTTGGATCCCCTGATGGCGTGGGACGTTTTCGGCAGCATCTCTTTCAAAAATTAGCAAATCTCATAAACACTTAAAAACGTGGGAATTGTGGTTGGCATATCCTATGTTATCATTGAGACTTGGATTTCTTTTTAGAAATTCATAAAAGTTGAAATGTTTGTCTAACTATAAAGTCCCCCATGTACACTCTGGGTATGGGTCTTAAATTTGTTGTTATTTTGTCCATAAGAATACAACGCTTTGCTTTGAGAATAAAAATACCCACATGCATACCAAATTATAAATGAATGAACCTAAAAAAACAAAAAATATGTCCGATACACACTTGCATGGTTCGCAGTAAAGCAAAAACATATATATTTTTACACGCAGTATGTAATACATGATACATAATATCCAAGTAAAAAAAAATATTATAAAACGAGAAAGGATATTCTAGTAATTTGGACATGATTGCATATATATATGGATACATCATGTGTACACCATGGTTACAGTGCCGTATGGACTTAAGAAGAGAGAGAGAGAGAGAGAGAGAGAGAACCGAATCTAGACTTACACATATTTGTAAGCTGGAAAATGTTTCACATGTACATATGGTGTTGCCAATATGTACTCGGAAAATTATAACAACTAATATATTTTATAAGTACTTTTAAAATTTATAATATATTTTTTAAAAGATGATAAATTATATTTCTAATAAATCTTTATATTTTCTTTAATTTTTTTTATTCGGATTTACGATTATTTTTTAACAACATTTACGTGCATAGTTTTACATTAGAGAAGAGAGGAGGGAAGTGCACTTTTTTTATATTATATTATCATACATTTGATTATGCTATTTATTCCAATATTTAAATTTTTTTACTATAATTTACTATTACTCTCTGAAAAATATAGCTTTGCTCTTTCTCCTTATGTATTCATGAATATATATATATATATATATGCGAACGTACATCTAAATTATTTTTGGATTATATTATAATCCATTTTGTATTATCAGATAGAATCCATTTTGGATTATGATATAATCTACTTTGCATTTTATCAAAAATTATTTTTACATTATATCATAATATGTTTTATCTTCTAGAATTCTGATAAAATCCGTTTTGAATTCTGATAGAATCCATTTTGTATATCAGAATATGTTTTGTCTTCTCAGATTCATTTTACATTCTATCAAAATTTGTTTTGGATTTTCGGATTCTGATAGAATCCAAAAATTAGAATATATCCAATGATCAACACCGGCGACTAGAGACCGGCGATCCACCATTGTCAGATACGCCTGGTCATCTTTATTGAAATACAAAAAACAAAAAAAAAATGTCATAATCCATTTAGGATTCCAACAAAATTTCGTTGATGATTGGAATTGAAAAGGTCCGACCATATATATTGAAATCCAAAAAAGTTCTATATTCAGTCGCAATCCATTTTGGATTCTAACAAAATTTCTCCGATGGCCAGCGGCTAGCCACCGATTGTCGACAGCTAGCACACGAAATCCGAAATATATAAAAAATATTCAAATAAATAAAAAAGAGAAGAAAAGAAAGAGATGTGGATATTTTTATCTATTTACTATTTTTTTATTTAATTATTTAGTTAAATATTACAAAATGATAAAATTATCAACTTTACTCCTAAGATTATAAGGTGGTGCCATGGCATGCAAAATTATACACACACGAATGCATGTGCCCATTTCCACAGAGAAGCCCAGGCCCAACAACATTCAGAAGGCCTAAAAACAAACTGGGCTAGAGACCCCAAACAGGCCCATTGATGTCTAAATTAGACCAGTAACCTGTCAGGTACGGAAAAGTAAACTGTCTTGTCATCCCAACCCCAAAGAAATTCCAAAAGGCCTAAACTACTCCAAGAAGGCCTAGACTCCAACTAGGCCCAAACATGGTAGTAAACTACATCAGAAAACTGTTGGGCTACCATGCAAATACATGAAAAAGAAAGGAGGAAAGCAATGTAACAAATTTAAAGACCATTATATTAATATGATATAAAAAGTTAAAATTAGACCAATATGACAGAAAATTAAACTAGAGTTAGCTAAAATTTATGTCATATTATTCAAGAGTAGATAATTTGTGTTATGTTGTTCAATAGATGAAAAAAAAAATATAGTAATTTTCTTATATCCCCAAGCAACAAGCCTAACTCTTATTTCAAAAAGCAAACAATGATGCCAATCAAAGGATTATTTACATAGATGTCCAAATTAGATGTGTTGATTTGAAATATGTCTATTTTTTCTTTTAATTACATAAACATCAAAAAAAATAACTATAAAGACAGTACTACCCTTCATTAAGAATGAAGAATAACAAATAAAAAAATTACAAAAAAGGAAAAAAAGAAAAAAAGGAATCTAAGATGTTTACTAAAGAGGGCTAAAGTTGTTTTAATGGAATTGCTAAAAGAAATTATATAAAAGGGAAGTGTAATTTTTTATTATTATTTATTATAAAGAAGGCGTAAAGCTTCGTAATAAACAAAAAAAGACATGTTTTCTCAAAATAGTTTTAACATTAATGAGAGTGAGCTAAATAAATAAAAAGGAATATTTTTAAAAAAATCTTTCGTATAATGAATCAATCTTTATCATAAAGATATGTTCGATATAAAAATAGGGTTTTATCATAAAGAATTCGATATTATTTGTTATGTTATTCTTCAATTTGTTTGGTTGAAAGATAAATGACAACCATATGATTTGTAATGAGTTACATAAATAAATAGGTTTTTACGTAAAGAATCCATTAATTTTTTAAATGGCAACCATCTTCTTTATATTAAATTTTTTATATTTATTATAATTGTTTTGATGTCTATAGCTAATTTGAATTTATTAAAGGTAGTTCACATTTATCAAACAAAATATTCATCATTAAAGTCAAAAAACAAAAAAAGTAAAGTAAAATAATTTGTATAAAATTGAAACGATGTCAATTATAATAAAAGGGCAAAATATATATTACACATATTTATTTATTAAAAAATAGACATATACGTAATATTGTTACAAAACAAACAACAAACATATTTTGAAAGAAAATTCTAAAAATAAACTTTTTGTGTGATTATTTCATCAATTAAATAAAACTTTAAATTCTTGAACTACGATGACTGGATTTCTATATGGATACCTGGGTAACCTAGTCACAAAAATTAGGTGTAGTCATAAATTTTAAATCAAATTTCAAATATGTACTTTTAATTCCTCGTAAGGTTATATACCGATGAATTATCTAAAGAGTAATTGACTTAAATAGTCCATGACCACTTTCAAATATGTCGATTTGGTGCTTTTTTTTTTTTTTTTTTTTACCGAGATGACCTTAAATTTCTATTTTCTTAGTCATTTTAGTCATTTCGATCAAAAATTAATGGATTGGTCATATGAGGAGCATACTTCATGATTTTTAAAGGTTAAATAGGTAATTTCACCAAAATTTTAAGAAATTAGGGTTTCCCTACAGTAAAGGGTTGGGGGAAGGGAACACCCAAGCCGAAAACGGGGCCAAACCCAGTCGCAGGGGGAAAGGTTGGCACTGAACCCAGTCACTATGAGTGAGCCCAAAGAGGGCCGGAGGGGGGCACCGAACCCAATCGCAAGGGAAAGGGGCTGGAGAAGGTCGAAGGGGGCTGAACCTAGTTGGGGGGGGAGGGAGGCCGGAGGAGCACAAACCCTAGTCGCGAGGGAGAAGGGCTTAACCTAGTTACGGGAGGGGGTAGGCCGAACCCAGTCGCGGGGGGAGGCCGGAAAAGGCCGAAAGGGGCCCTAACCTAGTCAGGTGGGGGTGGTTAGGGGGGGAGGAGCATGAGAGAGAGGTGGGGGAGGGGGAGGGACTTTTGAGAGATTGGAGATTATTTTGGTCATTTTACAACAAACTGATCATTTGAGTAAAATTCCGTTAGAAATTTAATGGAGTTTGACGGAAATGACTAAAATGGCTACGAAAATAGAAGTTTAGGGTCGTATCGACCAAAAAAAAAAGGAACAGGGACCAAACTGTTACCTTTGAAAGAGTTCAGAGACTATTTAGGTTAAATACTCTTATCTAAATTTAAAATTCAAAACAATCAAGTGAAATTTCTCAAAAGCGTAAACGAGAGCATTCACTTTAATAGTCAAAAATCAAAATCAAGATTCCAAATCAAATTTCAAAAGTCAGGCCACATACTGGGAAATTATCTAAAAACATATTAAAACTAAAGAATTATGGAGACTTGATTCAACAAATGGATACGTAGGTAACCTAGTTACAAAAAACTAGGTGCGGTCACAAATCCAAATTCCAAGTTCTAATGTGAAATTCCAATTCACAAATTCCAAATTCCAAATTTTAAATCCCAAATCAAATTCCAAAATGTTCCTTTCAATTCCTCATAAGGTCATTTGAAACGACTTGTGCCTCTTTTTGATATGATTATGTCCGCTTTGGACCTCGTACCCACACAGTTTTGCTGTTGAACTTAACTCCAAATGCCTCGTATCATTAGGAGGTGGTCTCTTTACTTATGAATCATCACCTACATCCATTCACAAGCAATATGAGACTACATAGCTTACTTTTTTTCTTGTAGGGACTAATGACTGTTACAATCACCCCTCCTTTTGGGGCCTAATGTCCTAGTTGATCACATTTTCGGTTGGGTATAGGCTCTAATACCATTTACAACGACCCATGCTTCCCTTTGGTATGATATTATCCGCCTTGGACCTTGTGTCCGTATGGTTTTGCTCTTGAACTTAACCCAAAAAGATTAATACCATTAGAAAGTGGTCTCTTTACTTATAAATTATCACTTACATCCATTTCAAAGCGATATGGGACTACACAGCTTACCTTTTTTCCTTAGAGATTGATCATTGACACTATTACACTAGGGAATTATCCCAAAAAAAAAAAAAAAAAAAAAAAAAAAAAAAAAAAAACTCTCAAATCTTTCGAACTACAAGTGGTTTGATCCCTCAACGGGGTATGTAGGGAACTTGGCAAAATCCTCGAGCTCAGCTACAATTTCAAACCAATTCCCCTTTCCCATTAAAAACAACACAAGTAACATAATCGGAATCAAAAGGATTTCCCTTGTATAATGGCTGGTAATTAAGAGGTTATTCTTACAATCTTGAATGTATCGAACTTAAAAATAATAAACTCGTATGTTACCAAATCCTAGCATAGGTGAAATTATGTCGTGTGTAGAATTTTGAGGATCAAATTCCAACCAAGAAGCACAAGGGCAAAATTGATGCCTGTGGAAATTCCTAATCGTCACCCCAGCAATTAAATCATCACCACTTTTATATATTCTTTAAATCTTTCAAATTGAAATTACTGTCTCATCTCAACCTTTTTACTGGGAACAATTTACGATTTAGTTTCAATAATGTACAATCAAATTTTTTTTTTTTTTTATATGATGTGTATAATTTATGCTATATATAAACGTATATGGTGTAGGATTGGAGGCAGATTTTATCAACAACTTTAGGTTCTTTTTCTCATTTATATATTTTGCAAAGATTTCAAGCGCTAAATACAGGTTGAAGTACATTGTGATCTGATTGCAAAGAAAGAGCTAGGGAATGGGCTTGTTGTGCCTCTCTAACAGGGGAAGGAATGTCCTCAATCTCTCTCTTTGGTTTAACCCATCTCCCATGAGCATTACAAACCAATCCCTTGTTCGCCAATTGGTACCAACTCTGCGGGATTCTGAGCTCATCAACTAATATATCACATGCCTTGTTCACTAAAGCTACATCTCTCCTCGCATTGTTCCGGAATGTCGTCGTTGTACTTAGAAACCCGTCCACAAGATGCAGGTACGTCTCCAAGCTATGAAACCCGATCAGATTGAAGCCGTGCTTCAAATAAGGCGATGACCGAACATCAAGTTTCAGCTCAGCCCCGACATGGGTGTATATCCATTCCAATGTCCCCGTGATCTCATCAAACTTCTGCAAACTCTCGTTCAAAACTAATCCCGGCATTCGATGGACTATGTCTTGCTTGACCGTAACTCTCAATGTCTTGACACCCATATGGTGCAGCTCGTCTCTGAAGGCGATGTTCCCAACTCTCGGCGCACCAAAGGAGATTACGCTGATGGGAAGGCCAGGAAAAGTGTGTGCAGCCTCATAAGCGTTGAGCAAAGCGAGCGCACCACCGAGGCTATGCCCTGTGATTGTGAGGCTAACTTCTTCACCCTTTTCTCCATACATCTCCACAAGCCTCGTCACTTCCTTCATGACTTGCTCCGAGGCGCTTGACTTGTTGTATCTCGTCGACTCGCACTTAGACGTGTAGATGCTCAAGAACCCATGTTCAACTTTAGCCTCATCAATCCCAATCGGCTCCAATTTCCTCTGAAGATCCTCGTACCACTCGGACGCAGCCACCGTTCCCCGCCACGCTACAACAATATCTCTCCTCCCAATCCTTCGTGTCTCCTCGTCATCGCTCACCGCGACGTAGCCCATCCAGTTGGAGTCTTTGCTCCACGAATCCACCAGATGGGACCTCTCCAGCCAGCGGGGGACATCTATTTGGGACATGGCGTAGATGTACTTGCTGATATTATAACCGTTCTTTCTCAGACCCAATTTATCAAACAGTTTGCGTGCATTATACCTGCAGCTCCCGCAGTACTCCGAAAAGGAATCGAAATCGAAAGCGTCGTAAGTCGACTGCGCAAATTCACCATATTTAACAATCTCTCGCCGCAGCCAAGGATGAAGCGGGTCAAGAAGATTCTCCCAACAGTTTGATCCATGAATTTCCCGCCATTTTTCGGCGATCACCTCCTTCGGAGACATCGTCGGAGTCGAATGTTTTTCTTCGACATCAACAGCGTTAGAGTTCCAATTGGAGAAGTAGTCGTGAACGTTTTGTTTTAAAGGAGCTTCTATGTGGAGATGAAGGAGATTCGAGAGCGAGTCCGCCAAGCGGGTGGCTGTGTTCGTTAATGGCGGCCTTTTCGTTTGTGGGCAGTGGTCGACGACGGCTTCTTGGTGGGCACGGATCGAAAAACGACGACGTTGGCTCAAAACGACACCGTTCGTCGCCAGAAAATTGCTGTGCACCATTGTAGACAGAGACATGTTCAGTAGTTCAAAATTGCCCACCAAATGACTGATGAAATGCTTGAGAAAAAGCTTTTGTGGTGGGTTAGCTAAGATTTAAGAATTTGGTGAAGAAAAGGAATGAAGGAGAGATGTGTATATATAGAGAGAGAACCAAGACGAGTATGTTTATAATATAGAATGTGCCACGCGGATATTGCATGTTTGACTAGAACGAATGTAAGAGGATTGGTTGAATTCTAAGCATATTTTTTTGGACCTTGTCCTGCAAAATGGGATCATAGTTACGTGTAAATTTTATTAAAAGAATTTTAGTATTAGGCATCATATCACTTCAACTATGTTTTTAATACTATGTACGTGTGTTTTTCAAGTTTTGCCCTTGTTATAGATGAAATTCTCCAAACTGCCACTTGAAGTTGCATGAAATAGAGATTTACATTCCATTTTGGCATATTATGTATATAGGACTTATTTGCGTACATATGACTTTCTTGTCATTGGAAAGAACCGTTTTTACAAGAAGATCTCATGTTCTGGATTTTCTGTCCTAATAGTATCATATCATATTATTTAAATTTAAATATTTAACTACATCAAAAAAATATTAAATATTAATAATTACTGAATAAATTGATGAGTTGTCAAAATATTATTGAGTGGACAGTCTTTGATATAGGAAATTAAGACAGGAGATATGGACTCACTCATAAGATATATAAGTATTTAAAGTAATAATAACTTAAATTTATAATATAACTAAACATGTATTTAGACCACGAGTTCAAACTCATGATCCACAATTCAAATTTGGCAATAACCCGTTTTAAGGAGACATCCATCTCCCTGTGATTATGGTATTCGAACATCTATCCCTATAACCCATTTTTTCTTTAGGAATAAAAAAATTACAAGAGCTTGGATCTGTGAATCAATTTCCACAGTGCTATGATTGAAGTGAGAAATATTATGTTAACACTTTTTTTACTATGTAAACAGTAGTTATATACTGTGTAGTCAGAATTTAATGTATTGCTTTACCCAAAATGAGGGCCTAAAGGTAACTTCAACTTTAATTAAAATGTGAGGATGTATTTTTATATAAACTCGATCATGAATGTGGTGAAACGATCGCAAAACTATAAACAAGTGTGAAAATTAATGTGAATTGTAGCTATATAATAATATGAGTGTTTGAAATTACATTAGCATATAAGGTACAGCAAAATACAATGGATTAAGTTGGAAAGTTTGAATGTCTGTGAAAAATGGTAGAATTGTAACCGAATATTAAAGAGAATGTGAAGTAAAATTTAATTCCCACTCCTCTACAATAGAAAAACCAAACAAAACAAAAAATTTCCCACCACATCCTTTTGTTTCCTTTTTATAATAAAAATAATAAAAAAAAACTAGACACTAATTTTAAAAAAAAAACTCACACTGCTTATGTTCTTCTCAGAACCGACTCCTCTTCCAGAGAAAAAAAAAAACTAAGGTTCGTTTGGTGAATGAGTTTGAGTTAGAAATTTTAAGTTTCAATAATAATTATCGTTAATTTTTCAAAAAAAATTAAAAAAAAAAACTTTTCAAAGAAGATAAAAAATTTAAAAAATATATAAATTAAGATAAAAATTTTAGTTTCAGATTAAATGTCAAACGGAATCTAGAGAAAAGGAAACCCATTGGGCAGATCCCCTTTCACTTTCCTCAACTTTTTTCTTTCTTTTATCCTTTTGTCTTTTTTCCCCTTGTGTTGAACTTTTTTTTTTTTTTTTATAAAATATTCTTACTACATGTCCTGTGCTTTATAGCTAATTGTGCAGATTGTGTCAGTACATCTTTATAACTTGTCCTCAACCATCAGACACAACGCATCTTGCTCTTGACTTCAAATCGGACGGCCCACAAGCGTCCGTTGATATCAGCCACATATGAGCAAGCCGAGTTCGAGACAGATGCTATATATATATATATATGTGTGTGTGTGTATTATCTAAACATGGAGAGATTTAATGAAGTATGAATTACTCTACTAGGTAAATATTTCCAAAATAACATGATTGTATGGGTTACTTTTCAATAGGAAAAAAAAATCTTAATTTAGACATGTATCGATACATATAGTGACTTCATACACTGATATAATAGCACAATTAATATTAGAAACAAATGGAATTACCCTATCAATATGGTAGTATTTCTTCATATGTTGCAATTTTGAGAAGGAAAGTTAAAAAACAAAACCAAACATAACAAAAAGCCCAAAGTATCATATAATTTGGATTAACTATGGCAAAACCCAAATATTTCCTCGAAATGGCATTTCAGGTAATAAGAGTTCCGAAAGAGGAGTTTAACGTAATATTGGAAATTAAATTATTCTCCAAATGACAACTGGACAAAAGAGCTAAAAATTAGAAGGAGAACTGTGATTTTCTACAAAGCTGACAAATAATTAAAACTTTTGACTTTCAACACGTTAAAACCACTTCGCCATGTTTTTCTATCCAAACGTGTACCATGCACATGAACGAACATTCAACTCCAAAAAAATAAAAAAAATATATAAAAAAACATCCAATTCTTGTTAGTCACTTTAGTCCTCTCCTTTTGCATGCTACACATGAACCATTCTCGTGTTTGTTTTTCTAAGTTTAACTGTCAAATAACTTTTTTCCCAGCCAAAAATAACAAGCGCCAAAGAGCTTTTTATAATAATTAATTTATTAAATAAATAAAATAAAAAATATTTTTAAAAATTAAAATAAGTATAAAAATAAAAATTTACATGACGATGATGTGACAATCACGTAATAAATAAAGAAGACACGATCAAAAACGACATTGATTCTTTTAAATTTAAGTAAGATTTTTTTACTCAATAAATATATATATATATAGTGGTATCCTTCTGTCCCCAACTCAGTATCATTTGCCCCATTAATAGAAGGGATGTGAGGATTCCAGCCCTAGGCATACATCAGCTAAAATGCTGTTGAGGCTTATGGAGTCCACATATATCAAAGGTAGATTCTAAGATATGATGTATGACTCGAACCCTTTGATATGATAGAACTGAAAGCTCTATATAAGACCTCCTTACCCAATATCATCACCAGTGATGGTAAAGAGCCTTTAATATCAATATATAAATAAAATATATTTATCTATAATGTCTCATATCTGACAATCATAACAGTATTATAATAATACAATATAAAATAAATAACATGTAACATTAAGATTATTTATGCATAATCCAAACAATACAATATTATATATGTATAGAAAGTTACAAAAATAATTATATATAAATCAATTATTAATTATAGGCATTTAAAACAAAACTTAAATCTATTGAATTTGTATGATTGCGGACCAAGCCTACACATTAATCGTTATGTTCATATTGCGAAAGTGACGCACAAAACGGACATCATCATTACATAAAGGTGATGCTAGTTGTTGTTCTTACTGATTTTAAATTGCAAATTAAGTCCGTGGCTTATCAGTCACTCTAAGTTTCAGAAAAAAAAATATCAAATGAAATAATTAACTATTCAAATGACACAGTCAGTCCAGTTAATAAATTTGAAATATATGGTACAATAAATTTCCACGAAGTGTACCACAACGTAAGGATTTATTCTTAATTGAGCACCTTTTAGTCAAACCAATGTGAAAAGAGAGCGCTTGGATTTTGCTGTTCAAGGACTCAATTCACACCGGTCTAAACTGCTGAATTTCCTACGAATTGAAGCCTCTGAGATTTTTAAAATTAAACAAAGACAAATTTGTCTCCTCTATTGCATGATAACTGAACATTTTATAATTGTTACATCAAGTGTAAAATTATATTCTAGTTTTCAAGGGTAAGAAAGAGAACATTTTGCACTGTGTAATTAATTCTGCAAAATTTTATTTTGTCATACAAATTGACACATGATTACTTCTGTTAAATTTCATAAATCCTTTGTTAGTTTTAGTATAATGGACCAAAATTGTTAAAGATAAAAATAAAAGTTCAAAAATTAATCTATCAAGATTAAAAGTCCAAAAATCAAATTGGCATAAAATACTTATAATTTGAGGACTAATAGTGTTAATTACACGTTTTTTTTTTTTTAAGAGTGTTAGATATATCAAGTTTATTATTATCTTGTTTTTATACGAGAAATTATTTAATTGATCGAGTATATCATGTTATCGTACTTGTATTGAATATTCATGTAAAAATTTGTCTAACATTTATTTAGATATGATTTGTTCACATTAACTCTTTGTAATCTATCTATTCTCCTTCCTAACGTGTATAAATATTTGTTTCGTTGACTAGTTAGCAAAAAAATAAAAAATAACAAAAAGTAATAAAAAATAAAAACGTTTTAGTCAAAGGTAATAGTTTTCAAGTGAGGAGGTTTCTCCGCTTGTGGGAAGATATTACTTGTAAACTAAAGCTTTTTTTTTTTTTTTAATTCGTAAACTAAAGCTTTTACGTTGTTAATGACATGATTTTTTTTTTCCCAATGAAATTAGAGATAACAACTTGTAGAATATGATAGTGATAATTGGCTCGAAAACTTAATATCTGAGAATCTCGTTAATAAATTTTACAAATAAATGCGCACTAGATTGGTTTTAGTATTAGGAAAGGAAAAGTTGATTCTTTTTTTTTTTTAATTAAATCAAAAGATCATATATACTCTGGTAAATATTTGTGGTAGAAAATAATGTAAAAAAATATGTACTTGTGGTCAAAAGAAGGTTTTTAAGATTTAAATGTGTAAAATATTTATTTTAAAAAGATGAGAATAAAGTATTAGTTGAAGTCATTTACAAACTAATATTATTTGAAGTTAATTAATATAATACAATAAGATATAAGTTTTTATGGAGAGTTTCTATTGCCCTTGTTTGTTAAGAATAGCGAATATAATAGCTCATGATTCCAAAAAGTTTTCTTTTTTTTTTAAAGGATAATGAACTTATTTAGTTGGTGAATTGTCCGCTTGGAATTGAATTTATTATCATCGGAGATGCTTCTTTTTAATAAATTAATAACAAAGCAACTTACCTTTTAAAATGTTGAGACGTTGCAAGATGAACATTACCTCAATTCCACAATAGATACTTTCAATAAGAATTCTTGTTTTGTATTATCGCTATAAATTATTTTGTAATCATTGAATTAGATTTTTAATGATTTTGTAAGCATCTGTTTTAAAAATATATAACATATGCTATACATAATTATTTTAGTTAGTGATAAGCTCATTGAAATAAAATAGAAATTTTCATCGAATATTGATAATGCAAAATAAGATAACTTATTGTAAAAGCTAATGTATCAACTTACAAATTTTTGTAAAATTTAATATAAGTGTTTTTTTTTTTTTTTTCAATCACGACCTAGTAAAATAAGTCAAAATGAAAACACTTTTATCCATTAGTGTTGGGACAAGATTCCCATTAGCATGCCTTCATCTCACACTTAAATAAGTACAACAAGAAAACCATAGTCTCCCACAAAATTAAATTCATTTTCAATGGTTTTTTGACAAAAACAAATTAATTAATTGCTCCGCAATATGTTAGGATAACCACCAAAACAATTCAAGTTTTAAAAAATACAGTTCTTCATTATACATAGTTTGTGGACTTGCCTTTCAAGACCATGAGAACATGATTGTAGTTGGTTTTAAAAATTTTAAAAAATAATATTAATAATGAACCCATCTTTATCAACTTATTCTTTTAATTAATTATTTTGTCCGGCCAATTATCAATTGACACCTTTACCTTCCACTCAATGGCACTAAACAGAGTAGAAAGCCAATATTTCTGTTGTTATTATTGTGTTATATCAACTTATTTTTGGATGCTAGAAGCATATTTTATTTCATGAAAATTGTTTAACTTCTTTATTCTTTTAAAACCTAAAACTACGCCCTGTCTTGTCGTAGACGGTTTATGGTGTGGGGATGGGGATACCAAACGGATCCAGTTTTTATGTTTCCCTTTATATATTCCCATTCTTGTCCCCTAACAAAATTATGTCATTTTATTAAAAATCATCACCTCATATGAAATTGACAACTCACAAAAATCAGTTAACGTCTAGGCTTAATAGGGGTACAAAAACCGCCCCGCACCACTCCATCTTACTATAGGCGGGTTTTTGCAAAACTACTCTTCAAACGGACGGGGCGGTTTTAATCCGTCATCTTTGACAGACGGTTGCGGCTTGAAGCTTGAGATTGCGGTTTGGATCTGCCCCACCCACCTAAAAGTTTTATACGTATTTATATATATATACATACATATATATTTTCAATTTAAAATATTGAATGGCATTAAATTCAAATGTCTAAAAATGTAGTTTGAATTTTTAAAATACCATTGACTGTTCATATTTACTAATTTAGAATCTTTTTCCATTCTCATTAATTGTCAAATTAATTATAATTTTTTATCTTTATTATTCTCAATTTACACTCTCGTTCTTGCCAAATGCCAACCTGATTTCCTCCTCTACTCCATATTTATTCTAACTTTGGAATATGGATGTTTCTTTATTCTATTGGACTTTTAGATGTTGGATTATGTACGGATTGTACCTTTAAATAATATTATAATCTTAGAGTTTTGTTTTTACTTAACTCAAATTGTGTTTATAATGATATTTTATCAATAAGTATAAATATCAAACTGTACAAATCATCTGTCAAAAAAACCGCCCAAACCACTTAAATTGTGGGCAGTTACAATTTGGGATTTTCATAAACCACTAAGAAACAAAATCGCCTAATAACTGTCCAAACTGTCCGCCGTGCACCCCTAAGGTTTAATGCCAGTGGGTTTGCTGTTAAGTGTGGTGTGAGTTATCAATTTCATATGACATGGTAATTTTTAATGAGATGACACAATTTTACTGAGAAGACATGAATGAGGACATATAAAGGGAGACAAAGAAACTGAATCCTATTATGCACCCATCTTCCTTAAAAACAAACTAAACATGTTGTGACATAATTTTACTGAGGGACAAGAATGAGGACAGATAAAAGGGGGACATAGACACTAGATCCATACTAAACGGGGGTTGGGGACAAGGTCGATACTGGAAGAACCTATCCAAATGCACACCATTTCTATCCTAATTCTTCCGTTAATTTTTCTATTTAAAAAGAACATACATTTTCAAAAATATCGAATAAAAATAATGAAAACTATGAATATTTATTTTAAAATTTGATTTTTTTTCTTTTTTTTTTTTTTTTTTTGTATTTTGGAAAATTATAAGTATTGAGAAAGTATACTAATAAAAAAATTTACATAAAAACTTATAAATAAATCACAATACCAAAGGAAGGTCGTACAAATCTGAAGCATAGTTTAATCAGCAAAGTGTACATACATACATATTGGATGATACATAATAATATTCCCAAAACAACAGAGATACTTTTTTTTTTAATACTAGTTTATTAAACTAGAAATTATGGGTGGCAATACAGGTCGCGACACGACGACACGACTCGAAAACGACACGAATTTCACGGGTTCGGGTTGGGAAAATAGGGGTGGGTCGTGTTCGGGTTGAGAAAAATTGACACGAAAAAAATCCGTATCGTGTTCGGGTTGAACCCGTTTTTCGTGTCAATTTTGTATCACTTTTCGTGTCTGTTGATGCCAAAAATGGTTCCGGCAACAACACCCAATGTAGTAAGATGGTCGGACTCCGGCCGTACTCTGCTCCGCCGTGGAATACCTGCAAAATGAGGCACCTCGAGATGACGGGGGACACCGGTGTGGTGTCTGCGCGGGCACTCCGATGCTTAAGTCAGTTGAGGAACCGATGAGCAAAGGGAGAGACAGAGCTTCTTGGCCAGAGAGAGTTACGTACCTCCCAAGGGGGAGAGCCCTTCCTTATTTATAGGTGTCTCATCCAGTTTGGGCGCTTAGGTCGAGGCTTTTATTGACATAAAACGAGTTCATTAAGCTAGGAAATTAGGAGGGGTGGTAATACAGGTCGCCGACACCAACGACAACCGGACTCCGAAAACCGGACACGAATTTCCACGGGGGTTCGGGTTGGGAAAATAAGGGGGTGGGTCGTGGTTTCGGGGTTGGAGGAAAAATTGACCACGGAAAAAAATTCGGTGTCGGTGTTGTTCGGGTTGAACCCGTTTTTTCATGTCAATTTGTGTCACTTTCGTGTCAATTTCGGGTCAAGTTCAGGTCAATTTCGTGTCGCGTGTCGATTTCGGGTCAAATTCCGTGTCAATTTCGTGTTAATTTCGTGTCAATTTTGGGTCAAATTTCGTGTCAATTTCGTGTTGCAGGTCAATTTCAGTTCGTGGGTTCGTGTCGTGTTCGTGTCGCGGTTTCGTTTCATGTTCGTGTCGCGGGTCGTGTTCGGTCGGGGAAGAAAAAAATTGATATGACTCTAACACTACACGAACCCGACACATGACACGAATTGCCACCCTTACTAGAAATAGACCTTTCGTAATTCCCTTTAAAAAAAAAAAGGACTTTGTAATTGCAGTTTCATTTTGGACCTTGATAATTATTATTGAATATATAAATTTCTCTATGTATCGTTGGAAGCACAGAAAATAACCGAGGGAGTGATAAATCACCCCAGTGAGAAAAATGTGGGGAGTGATCTTCTTCTTGTTTTTTTTTTTTTTTTCTTTTTTTTTTTAAATAAAATGTATGAAATCGCTCCAATTTAGAACAGATCAAAATTGGGCTGTATCAAAGGATTTGAATTCCCTTTCCTAATCCTTTCCTTTCTCTTCTCTCCTACTAAACTACCATAAGTATCAAAATCCTTCGGTTAATTCCTCCACTTCTCTCATACTAAACTACTATAAGTATCAAAATCCTTCGGTTAATTCCTCCACACTCCTTCCACATTCGTCACCCCACTCTCTTCCTTTCTCTCCCTCGTTCTACATTATGAAAGGTACAAATAAAGTCAAAGCACCAACACAGCATCTATCAGGAACAAAAACATTTGAATTAGCCACACATAAAAAAATAAATAAATAATAAAAAAAAAAAAAAAGGAAAGGGAACTCATTTTGCATTTCATTGCTGCCTAAGAAAAACTGTACTGAATTTATCACACAAATCAGGTGGTCTAATCTTGACCTCGGACATTCTCTTTTAAAGCAAAATTGATATAATTTCCTTCATTTTCATGTTCCAACCCATCATTGACTCCACTAGGGTAAAAGAACCCCCTTCCGCAAATGGGGTCAGGTTGACAGGAAAATATGAGCAAAGCATGCTTCAACCCCGGCGAACTTAGCAGTTAGGTGGCTCGAAAATCCAGGAAGAGTAGCAGTTTCTGCAGAAGCAGCTCACGGCTGCCGAACGGAGGCTTACCAGTCATGATCCAATCCTTCTCAAGAAGGCCTACTTTAGCACTAGCAACCATTTCTCCGTGGAAAGCAGACACAATCTCATAGATCGAGGTCTTCAGAACATCAGCAATGGGGTAGGCTTTCGAATGTACATGGCCACCTCTCTTTTTGCGCATACCGACATCTGTTCTTCTCATGCTTGACGTTGCCCATTTTATACCTGCTGGTCCCATCAAGCTATTTGGGGATTGCACGTTGATATTCTTCCCCATGAACGATTCGATGGCAAGAAGGCAAGAAACTAGTGTTGAGATCACAGCTGCATTACTACCAGAGAGCTGAGCTACACCGAACCTATCCTCCTCATACGAGCATGCGGTCAGTGAGGCAACAATTCTGGCACACCATGTATATAGCTGCGTTGGAGAAAATATTAGTTTATTCGTCTAGTACTACATAACGCATTTAAAGATGAGAAACTCTCTTTACTTAAAAGTATGTAGACTTTACTTGGAAGTTCCCGGGGCGGTTTAGATAAGCAAATATATGACGTTGAAACCAGAAGCCTGCACAGAAGAGTAGTATACTAAAGTTATTTACCTGGAAATTGTTTAACAATGCTGAGCAATCTGGATCCGGTTTTACGTCAGTTGGAGAACGCAACTGATTTGATAGCTGCAAACTTTTGTCACTAGAACTTTCCAAAGCTTCACCCAGCCTTGATGCAAGCTGCTCCAGAGGCCTTAACCCTACCGCTCTCACTCTTTCGTAAGTCTCGCCACTTTCTTCGAAAAAAGCAGCTCTCCTCCACACATCAACATTATTCTCACAAACCATGCAGAGATCGAGGTATGCAAGATACTGAAGAAGAGAACTCGGGCTGCTCTCCTCCAGTGCTGCAAGGAGGGGTTCACTTGGATTTGTTTCCGCTGCAGCTGATCCTTTTGGTGGTGCAAATATGAACCTCTTTGTATGCAACACCTAATACACCAGGAAATATTAATATATATATACATATACATATATGAGAGGAAAAACAAAATCTTTATGAAACCTGAGTTGCAAGTTGCAAACAAGGAAAACGAGACATAAAAGAATATATTGCCGCAAGTTATCCAATGTGTTACAATAGCCAAAAAGAAAATTCTCTCATTTTCAGCCCTAGAAAATCAGAAGAATTCTTTGACTAAAATGTTTAATAGTAATGGGAAGATAAATCAGTAGGCTTGACTAGGACAAAAGGCTTATAAAATGTATGACCGACGTGCAGGTGTTCTCCCGCTATTAAATTCAACCAAGTTCTCATTAACCACAAAAACCCATGAGCCACCAAACTTAACCAAAAGGTCGGGGATTTAAAGATATTCTCCGATCTTCCTGAAAGTAGAGGACAAACAGTACAAAATGTGAATGAAATTATTTACATTAGTCGGAATGTCTTATATCATTCATGTTAATATTGACTACCAAGCAATAAATCACTGACGCACAGATGAGAAGAAAACGCAGTATGATCGTAATCACAAAAATGTGCTCATAAAATGGCATATACCATATTCTACATGCATGTTAACATATGACTGCACCATCACTCAAACAAACAAGACTTGTTATGATAATTTATGGGTACGTTAAGCATGGACTATCTATAATGGTGCATAAAATCATATGACCGGGAAAATATTGAAACACACTATGATTCTTCCATAACCTCTTACTAAAACTTTGCACATCCGAAATATCTATTATTTGATCTGTAATATAATCTACTGATTAATACTTTATACCAAACTCTTTCATTATTTCAACTGAAATAAATAAGTATGCCAAGATTTCACGGCACTGTAGAAATGTGTAGAAAAAGAGTGAAAAACTAGCTTACAGTAGTTTAGTTTCATTTCGATCAACAAATGTTGTGGAATTTAACGCTTCTGTGAACCATATGCAGGAAAAAGAGTGCTATAGAAACAGAAAGTAGAAACTAAGTTCATGTGCTTGGAGAACCAACCCGATGCAAGTGGTGACTTAATTCCCAACTGAGAAACACAGCAAAACTTCCCAGGAAAAATACGATTTGCTCAGCAATGAATTTTCCAAATGTAGCATGGCTCGCAAATTGGTCCGACAGAAGTACCATGAGGACAGCTGATAATAGATAAGCAGCACCAGAAAGCTTAAAAGCTCGAGTAGTAGCTGGTGGGAGCCCCATCTTGAAGCTGTAGAAAGGCGGGCGCTGTTGATACAGACAATTAAAATTATCATCCATGAGCCTGGTGGCGGGACAGTGAAAAGGCGACAAGAATATTAAAAAGCATTTTACCATTTCAAATGAATCTCAACCTAAAAACACATAAACAAGCCATCACTAGCCAATGCTCACAATCTTGCTGAAACTTTTTGTTTTTCCAATGGTAGTATGAAGCAACACCAACAAAATAGATGTAACTTGTCAGAATTTTGGACCAATACATGATCTTGATCCACTGCATAAACTCAAGTATAATTAATTTAAAAAAAAAAAAATTCCAACATCAAACTACCAAGTGCAATTCAGCAATAGTTGTTCATTAGATGATATTATATATAAGAGGTACTAGAAAGCCAAAGTATATACATTTAAAAACGATTAATTACTAACACATGTTTATTTTATCCTAGGTCTGATTGGACAAAGTTCAAGAAATTAATTAAGCTCCTCTGGACAGCATTCAGTCTTAGTCACAGGTTCTATTCAAAAGTCGTGCTGCTTCCCCTTGTTCTAAAAGAAACACTCAAAGTTAAAATAAAAATCAACGTCGCAGATCAATGCCATAGTTCCTAAACTTCGAACCACTCGTTAAACTTCATGAACATGGAATCATCACTACAATGAAAAACAAATAATAGTTATAATTAAAACACTGCAATGCAAGACCGAGAACCCAGGAGAAGGTCAAAAATACAATTGAGGCCGCCTAAAAGACCCAACTAGAAAGGCATTCATTACATCTCACTCTTAGCAATGGCTAGGTACCAGAAGCAAGGCAAGGAAGCGGATCCAACTAGAAAGGCATTCATTACATCTCACTCTTAGCAATGGCTAGGTACCAGAAGCAAGGCAAGGAAGCGGATCCGTGATAGAAGCTTCGCTTCACCCCGAGACAGTCAGCAACAAAATTAAGAGTTCCTAAATGAATCCCAGATAGTAAATAGCAAACAAGACCAAAAATGTTCATTTCAAGAAGACTTCAACGACCTAACTTATCCCATATCCTTAGCCTAAAAATGTTCAAGAACTCATCTAAGCTCCTCTACATTTTAGCATTTTGACAACAATAAAAATATATTCAAGTCCCAAATGCCATAACAAATGTCATACTTCATGCTCTTCATAAACAAGAAAGAAAAAAAAATCAAGGCTAAAAAAAAAAACAGACCTGAATAATGGGAAACTCCAAGACCCAGCGGCGATTATAAACATAATGGAGTCCATAAAGCAAACCCATCACAAACCCTCTGAACGCAACTCTGCCAACAAACCCATCATCGGAATCTCCGAGGGAGGCCACCAAGCAGACCGACACGGCGGCGACGAGGCCGGACGCGGCGGAGACGGCGACAAAGAGGAAGAAGCCGAGGGAGAGCCTGGCGTGGCGTCGGAAGTCCGGAGAGCCGGGGGGGCCGGAGAAGAGGAGGAGGCGGAGGAGGAAGGCGGCGAGGCGGAAGGGGTGGGCGGGGCGGAGAGGGAGGGGGGAGGAGAGGAGGGAGAGGGCGGCGGAGAAGAGGAGGAGGGAGAGGTGGAAGGAGAAGAAGGTGAGGAAGACGGTGAGGAGGGAGAGGCGGGAGGAGGAGAGAGAGGAGAGGAAGGTTTTGGAGAGGAGTAAGATGGCGGTGGAAGGGATCGACTGCCATATTAGGAAGGAGAGAAAGCGGTTCTTGACCACCATTTCTGGCGGTGGTGGTGGTGGTGTTGGAGAAACTGAGGTGGGCATTTCTGAGAGGTTTTTTGTTTTTTGGGGGGTTTTGTGGGGTTTTGATTTTTGATTGTTTCAGACAAGAAATGGTGGTCTTTGGTTTCAGTCTTTGCGTTTGAAGTGGGACAGAGAAGCGAGAAAGAGGACAAAGACTGTTTTTTTATTTATATATTTTTTAAAAAAATTTTATGAATTTACAAATATATTGTATTTTAAATTTTTATTTTTTTAAAAAAAAACTTAAAAAATAGAGATTTTTCTATAAAGATTTTTAATAAATGAACTAAATTTTTTTAAAAAAATCATTTTTTAAAATAAGCAATTAGTAATCGACATATAATACAGTTAATTTGATCAAATAGTTATTGACTATAATCAATCAAAAATCACTAATTGTAAATCACCAAATCTCATAATCAATTATTGATTGATTCTTAAAAAAAAAAATCGATCATCTATTTAATTAGTTGATTAAAAAATGTCGTTCAACTTAATTTTTAATAAAAATATTTGTTAAATAATTTTTAGGATAAATTATATTTTTTCCCCTGAATTTTAGACTTTATCATAAAATATCCCTTGAACTTTAAGTTTAACATTTTCCCCCTTGAACTTTGGAAAACTTTGTGAATTTTCTCCCTCAATTTATTTTTTGACAAAAAAAATACGCATAACACTAGTTTAAAATATGAGTTGTAGATATTAAATTTAAAACACTTAATTAAGTTTAAAAAGTACATATTTAGAGTTGATTGTCATTTTTTTCCTCATTTTTTCTTTTATAAGTAACTTTGTTATTTCACATTTAATGAGGGTAACGGGTGCCGAGAGTGCTCCAATGTTTGTCATTTCATGATTCTATACTTAATACTCCAAACTGATGCTTCCAACGAGTATTGGATGTATTTTTTCATCAAAAATTTATTGATGGGAAAAATTCACGAACTTTTCCAAAATTCAGAGTGAAATAATGTTACAAATTAAAGTTCATGAGATATTTTATGACAAAGCTTAAAAAATTCTAAATTTTAAAAACAGTTTTGAACACAAGTTTTTTGTTTTACTTTATACGAAAAAATAAATAACGGATTGAAGACATTAAAGAGAAGGATTAGGATCATATGCTTTTTTTTTTTTTTTGTCACTCTCTATTTTACTTAATTATCATGTGTCAATTTATTTTCAAGAAAATAAAGCTTAATTAAGGACCATTCTTCTACTTTTTTTTTATTACAATTTCACTGTTGGTAGAACTATTAACATTGTCACAAGTTGGAAGAATTACAAATTCTCCTGTGATTACGAATTCTCCTTCGACGGCGGCCAAGTTCAGGTTGTTCAGGTTCAACTTCACAAAGAAGCGAGAACGTCTCTTCTCCATCAACAAGGGTTACTCCGAGCTCGCGGGCTTCGTCCCGCTCCAACTTCGATGAGGAAACCAAGCTAGTTCTGGATCCGGCTCTTTTTCTTCTCGATGCTGTGGCTATGGATTCTTCTTGTTTCGTTCGATCTCCGATGGCCCTGTCTGGTGGTCTTGGATGGCTCATGAAGTGCCTTCAATGCCTGGCAGATGGGCTGCTCTGATCCCCTCACGAAGTCACTTCTATCAACATTTGAACCCCCCTCCCCCCCCCCCCCCCCAAAAAAATGGCAAAGACGATGGCAAGGCATCGGTGAGAGAAGCGGCCAAACTATGAAGCTCAGTACTACAGATCTTCGTCTTCATCACGTGACACTACTGGAAAATCTAGTTGGATCTGGTTTGGAGATGGAGATGGTCTGTAGGAATGTGCGTGGGTCTGGAGCTGCGAAACTATTTGCAAATTTCTTTGGCTCGCCATTAAAGCCCTAGTTCAGGGATAGAGGTTGCCAGCGATGGCACGAGTTGAGCAATGACCGGCATGAGGGGTTATCAAAATAATAATCACAAGTAGTGTCTCTAAAAGGAACTTTACCAAGACTCTCCCATTTATAATAATATCAATTAGTTGTAATATGCCCTTCTTCTTGTTGTTACAAAAGTGGTAGTGGAAAACTGTTTTGGTGTATAGAAACGAAATAGAGTAGAGAAAATCAAAAGGGTTTGAGGCGTAGGAATCACTTTCATTAAGGTTTTATTTGCCCCCACTACGAACAGTTTGCTATCGGGTGTTTTGACAAATTACCTCCAAGATACAATAAACCCACGAATTTAATAAGTAGCAATCTTATTAAATTCCAGAACAAGATATTAAAACTAACATCAGAAACTGGAGTTTTATAGACTTTGATGTACCTATTCATGAAGCATTGCACCTGTTCATGAAGCATTGTAATAGATACAATAATCGCACCTTTTGACCCAACAGTCGCAACAGATATAACAATCCACCTTTTGATTCAACAAATGCAACTTTTAAATTAAAAAGTACCTTTTCAGTCAAAAAAGGTTTTGTTGGTCATCAAAATAATTATGACCGTTAGATTGAAATAATTCAATTTACAGTTTGAATTAAATCTGAAATCACTCAAATCCGACCGTTAGATCGTGCCCGATCAAAAATAACGGTCCAGATTTAATTTGGAAAATATACTGCATTGAAAAAGAGATTGCTCATTAACTTCTTGCGACGATGCGTACGTGCGAATTGCAAAGTACGCCCTAAACGCCCAATCGCCCTCGCGCGTGTAATGGTGCATAATATTAGCATAGTCTCCATCATACATAAGTAATACTTACACATCACTTGTTTCATTTTATATACAATGCTTACTTGTACTCTTCCAATATAGGACTTTTATTTTCACTACCCAATGGTAATGAGAGATATTACAATCTCTCTCACACTTCCTATACAAGAGCCAAAATTTAGGTAACAACGGCAAGGTATTTTTCTTTTCTTTTTCTCTGAGCGGAAAAAAAAAAAAATACTTTTCTAAAAGGATTCCTTACATAAGCAATGCATCATTAAAAATTGTAATCGTCATTTTATTAATTTATTACCGACGGCAGAAAATTAATGGCCATCTTTACATAATTTGTAATACAGCTTATCCTAATTTGTTCCAAAAAATATTTATATATGTTTTTTTTTTAAATGGTAAAGAAAAGACAAAAAAAAAAAAAGTAATAGAAATCTCTTGTAATATTAGTAAACTGGCATAGTTGCAATTACAAATGAAACTATTGTTTTTAATTAATCTTCATTTTCATGAGAAAAGATATCGCATGGATGTGATTGTTTATGGAGATTCATCCTTCTTAATGTCCTTTGTTTGATATGTGTCTTGATTTTATATGTGTATTTTAATTTGCGTGAATTCAAAAAAAAAAAAAAAAAAAAAAAGATGACATGTGGCAAGTGCAGAAATAAGAGAGACAAAAGAGTAATAGAAGTGATCCTAGAATTCCTCTACATCAAAAGAACGTGTATATGTAATTATAATCATAATTTAGAGGTAAATTCATAAATGATTTTATTATAAAATGTAAGTTTTAAATCCCTATTCCGAAACTCAAAATGAAAAAACAACTTGGACGTTCAATAAATATTAATTCATAACCTTATATTTATTAACAAATGTATCATAGAAAAAAAATTTCTAGCAAATAATAATAACAATAAAAATCACTCTTCCATAAAAAAATAATAAGAATAAAATCATTTTAAAAACTAATTAATAAACTAATAAATATCTCGAGAGATGAGTAAAATATTAAAGAACAAATATTTATTAAGTAGTAAAATTTTGATTATTTTCTTTCATTTAATTTGCGTCACCAGTTACATCAATTATTACAAGTTATTATAGTGCGCACATGAAATCAATTGACAATTATATCAGTTTTGTATTGTGATTTGTACATGTAAAATCTACAATCTATTTGAATTGAGGGTGAATGACTCATTTGTCATGTGATCCGTCCTTTAAAATTGATATAATGTATTTGCACATAAACGATAAAATAAAGTGCAGAATATAAATAAGAGAAACATATTTTTATAGAGATTCACTTTTAATGTAAGAAATAATGTTTTGTGATGACTTCATAGAGATATCATTAAAGTTGATAAACTGTAATAATGTATATTATATAAGCATGAAAGAGAAGAGAGATAGAGAACAACTCAAGATGATCGTGAATGGCAATAAAAGTTGGATTGTAGGAGCATGTAATGATGTCCTTTATTTATAGGGAGTGATTGTTGTGTTTAGTTGTTTGCTTTTGTGCAGGTTAGGCTTAATTGCATATGGGAAGTTGCTTTTTTCCTGATCATAGTTTTTTAGAGTGCGGATTAAGCTTAATTGCGTATGGGAAGTTGCCTTTTTTCCTGATCATAGTTTGTTAGAAACAAGTAAGTAACTATCTTAGCTGATTTTTGACTTGATTACGCGAGATCTTTGCTTGATTTCCTTGGAGGACTGAATTTGAAAACTTTTTTTTTCTCTGATTACGCTTCAATCTCAGAATGGTTATCAGGTCGACTCAGGGAGTCAACCTAACAACTCGATTTGTTGAGTAGACCCAACTCTCGTGTCAATCTGCCCTTGAGTTAATATGCTTGGCAAGCTTATCTGAGTTATCTTCCAGTTGATTCCTACCTACAGATTGTCCTTGGATAATGTCGATCAACACAGAGTCAATGTATGTCGACCCGGAAGTCGAACTTTTTTATTAGTTGATGATGTTGATCATGATTTTTGGATGATCGAAGTTGAACATGTATGGTAAGAGATGGCGTACAAATTTCAACCTCAACATGCTTCAAAAGAAAGAATTAAAACATTATTATTATTATTTTAGGGCCTGTTTGGTTGCAAGTTTAGTTTAAACTAAACTGTACTTTTTTCATTATGTTTTTTGTCTTTTTCTAAAAAAAAATTGTCTTTTCTGAAAATTTTTTTTGTCTTTTCTAAAAAATTACTATTGAAACTTAAAAATCTTAAACTAAACTCATTCATCAAACACCAGTGTTATGAAGAGATTGACCAAAATTTCTATGGCAAGCAGCCAAAGCATATTTCTTTTCCTTTTTACTATTTGGAAGTACTATAGTACCCATTGTTTTCTGGCAAAATAACAAGAGAACTTTTGTGTGACAAAGGCACTAAAAAAGTTACTCTATGCAGTTTTCGGATTATTATCAGCGTATCTTTGTAAATCTGATCAATTTGATGTAATTTAATAGTTAATTTTTAGGTTTTGGTCTTGGTTTTTGGTTTTTTTTTTTTGGTCAGGAGGTTTCGAACTTGCTCGGATATCAATAGATCTTTATGGCTAGAAGGGGTTGGGAATTGATCTCGGGATCAGACCGTTTATGTGCAAAAGTCATTAGGGAGTACTTACATGGGGGGAAATTTGAAGAATGCTGTTGCAATGCCATCAGACTCGTTTAAGTTCCGGAAGGACAATCTCCGTGTTACGGACCTGATTCCGAAAAGAGCATGCATTCAAGTCGGGGATGGATCGTCCGTCAACTATCGGATTGATCCGTGGGTTCCTCATACGGACAACTTTAGACCTTAACCGAATTATGAGAATGCGCTAGGCTATCATCGTGTGAATGAGTTACTAGACGGTTATGACGGTTGGCTTATTGAGTGGCTGCGTGAGTGCTTTTCCCCTGCTGATGTCGAATGCATTAGGAGAATTTTTGTTGGTCGGAATTCTCTCCCTCTGATGGAAAGTTTAGAGTTAAATCTGCGTATCAAGCCGTGGTCGACAAAAAAGATTCATAACAGACACAAGTTGCTTTGGTGGTCGGCGGTGTCATCCCGGTGAAGGGTGTGCGGTTAATCAGAGGATAGGTGGTGAGGAGTGTTGGTGTCCTCTTTGTGGTGAACTAGAGTAGTTTTCTTGCTCGTATATTTCTCTTTTGCGGGTGTACAAGACCGCTATGGTTCATGTCCATTTGGTGCTTAAGAACGGGGAATCTAAACTGCTCTTCTACTTTGGAGTTTCTGGAGGCCTTTCTTTGTGGATCTCAACACTTCCTCTCCTCCAAAGGCCTGCTGTTCTTTGCCTCAAGTTCCCGGGGAGGCCATCTGGCATGCTAGAAATGAAGTTGTGCGTCACGGTGACTTTTCCGAGCTTTTACTTCCCAGGTTTAAAGTTTGTTTGGTGGAGTAGTTTGAGTTTGGATTTTTAAGTTTCAATAGTAAATTTTTTTGAATTTTCAAAAAAGATAAAAAAACTTTTTGGGAAAAATACAAAAACTTTTTAGGAAAAAGATAAAAAAAATTTGAGTTTGATGGTTTGAGTGGTTGTGTCAAACTCCTGTATGGAACATCTTTCTTTGTCAATTGGTAGAAATGATTTTCCTGCTAATTGGATCGTCCTACCCCTGGGTTGGTTCAAAAATCAACTCAGATGTTTCATTAGGCCCAAACAAACGGAGCAATTGCTGAACTGATTTGTGACGAGAGAAAAATTAATCTTAGCAGCTGTGCAAACAATTCCGTCATCAAGCCATATACCCCAACCAATGCAGTAGGGGCAATTCGAACCCAAACATTTAGTAAGAAAAATGAGTACCTTACCAATCCATCTAAGGCCGTTGTGTGTTCTCTGTTATATAATTCAATTGTTTTAAGTTGGTTTTGGCCTTGCCTAGCTTTGTAATGCTCCTTTGTGGCTCCTTTGTGCTTTTGTTAATGACATTTGTTCCCAGTAGGGGAACCATTCGTGTCATGCCTATGTGACCCTAAGAGAGACAGATGGGTGTGCGAATGAGAAGGTGTTGCGTTTTATGAAGTGAACCAGGGTTTAAATTTTAAATTATTTATTTATATAGGCATTGGTCAAAAATAGATATAAATAATGCGTAAATGATTAATTAGGCACTGGTATATAAGTATTGCAGCTTGAAATTAATTATTAAAATGACTTTATAATAACACGTCTGTATAGATTATTATTAATGGATTAGAGAATTGATCAAATAAAAGAAATAAAGAGGATTAGCTAGTACATGAAAGTTAAATCGTGTAGAATGAATATTATAAATATTATGAGTGTATAGTAAGTTGAAATAAATGTTTGAGCTATGATTATCTATAGGATAATTAAATTCTACGAAATGAAAAATGATGGATAATAATAAGTATAATAAAGAATGCATAAGTCGTGATAATTCTTGAAATGAGAAAGAAAATGTAAAAAAATAAATAAGTCGTGATAATTCTTGAAATGAGAAAGAAAATGTAAAAAAATAAATAAGTGAATAAGCAAATAACTAAATAAGTAAATAAATCAGCATTAAAAAATATTAATAAGTTAGAAGCATCATAAATTAAAAAAAAAAAAAAGTAATGAATCAGTTAATTATATATTAATTTATAAAAGAATTAGTTATGGTCAATAAATAAGCCATGGATTAAAATGGCATTTGGTCATTATTGTGTCATTCTCCATATCATTTGGGTACAATCTAGCTTGATCATAGTAATGGGTTAATAGGTCGGTCCATTCTTCGGGTCATAAATTTAAGAAAATATCAAGTTCGTTTGTCTAATGAGTCCAAATAATGTCCAACTTAGATTCAGTTAATGTCCAATACAGATGTTCAAATAATGTCCAATATGAGTTATCCAAATCATAATGAGCTTTTTTTGAAAAATTTTAAGATCGGGAATATCACTTATGTCATTTAATATCCATATTAATTCACTTTCATGTGTAGAATTGATTGAATGTAATGATTAATGAATCTGCTCATACTGTTACCAACTTTTCATTTAATTATTTTATCTCTTCCTGAAGAATAGCTTACAATAAGATTGTATGATCATTCTAGATTATCCGATCGTTATTTTAATGGATCGTTATCTTTTTATTCTGTCATCCTACTCCACTGAATGAAGTCGAGCAAGGAGTTGGAAGGCAATTTTCAAGATTTAAATAATGCAAGTTGTTTTACATTCAACTATTATTAATTTCTATTAACTTGACAAGTATGCTTTGAACATACTATACTTTTTACCACGTACAAAAACTATTGATATTAATTCATTTAGAAGACGAATAATAGTCCTTGAGTTGGTTCTAAATTTGCCACGTATGTGATCTTGCAATAGGTTAAATGCATACCTTTCATCACTCATTTTTTTTCCTTTTTTGTTTAACCTTTTTTCTCCTCCACTTTCAACGTTTGTGGAGGAGACTTGCTTTCAATGTCTGTAAATCACCGTGTACAACAATCTCGACGAGGCATTTGGGTTATTCGGCCTCAAGTTTAAATAATTATGTATTATTTTATTATTTTATTATTTTATTTTTGAACTTATTAAGTTATTAGTCTAAAACTGAACTAGTATGGGACCTTTTACAGACAATATCATACTCAATCACACCAGGTCATACTCCAGATATCATTCCCATTTTTATAGCCTAACATCCATCTCCATTCCAATAAATTTTATTTTTATAAATAATTTGCTAAATGTACTCCGAACCAACATTCATCTATCAGTCTTTTGCTATTCAATCAATAGCAAGTCAACAATTTGGTTGGTAAATTGTCCCCTATTTCCCCAAAAAACAAAAAACAACAACAACAAAAAAAAGATTGTAATTAAAAGGTTACTCTCGTGAATAGCATTTTTAGTTAAAATTATTTAAAATAAAAAGCACTAAATTGAAATTTTGCTTTAAATAAATAACTTGTTTGCCTAATAAATTTGTTATTTATTTTAAATATTTTAAATTTTCACTATTTCATCCTCGTAAAAATGCTATTGTTTCTAATTTCCAAACATAAAATGGTATTATTAGCACAGGTTTGTTGAGAAAATTACCACACCAAGAAACCAGGATATCAGACATATTATTACAAGAAACAACCAACTGCCATGGTTCCTCTAGTTACATAATAATAATATTAACAACAAATTCTCTGAATATGAAGTTCAAACAAAAAAAAAAAACCTGAAACAATATTTAAAAAAAAAAAGAAGAAGAAGATTGTCAGATACACAAATTTGTTTCTTCAAACAAATGATCCTGTTCTTGAGACTTGGGACAAAGCATCTTCAAACTGATCATCATCATTCTTCTCATAGTTCAAGCTTTGTGGGATGAAGAATCTGAAAACTTGCTCCATGTTGGGAGTTTCTTTGGACTCGCGGGCGACAACTTCAAGGGCGGTGTCGTGGAAGGCACGGTAGAACTTCTTGTTGCAGATGAAGGCAAAGATCAAGGACAGGATGGGAAGAGGAATGAGAAATGGTGCATAGAAGAACTTCTTCACCCCAAGGTAACCGAACACGGTAACTTGGTACAATATGAGAGCCGCAATTATGCGCACATTGATGTGAGGCCACATCCTTCCGTTGCTTTCGTATGCTGGTACATACACTTTGAGAGCCTGTTATGGAAAAGACGAAACTGTTAGATTGTGAATTCGTCCCATATCGCTAAGTTAATGGGCTACTGTTATTATGCTTTATATGTAGATTGGGCTCCCTCTTCTCTTGAGCTAGCAATTCTACCCAAGCCTATTTAACATAGTATCAGAACTAGATTTTACAAGTGATGGTAGGTTTGTGGGCCAGGCCCACGATAAGATGAGTGTGAATTAGTCCCATGTCGCTAAGTTAATGAGCTGTTGTATTATATATATGTGGACAAGGCAATTACCTGATTACGAAGGATAAGCCATCCAAGGCCGAAATATGCCACCCCAAATGGAATAATAAGCGGGGCAATGACGGAATAGCAAAGGACAATGGTGATGATAAGCATGTCACCAGGAACTCTGGTCCCATATCCAAGATCTCCAGGAGTCCAAGCTGCTTTTACCTCATCTTCTGTCTTGCAAAGATATTTTCTCTTGATATGGAAGATAATGAGAGGAACTAATCGGGACAGTTCAAGCCCATAGCCGACAAAAAACCTGAGAGACCAACAAAATTATCAGATCTCTGTTAACCCGAGGCAATTTCAAAATAACTCGGAACCGATATGGAAATAAAACATAAAAATGAAAACTGTATCTTACTTGAGAGCCACAAAGGTGAGGAAAAATGTAGCATTTTCTGGGATGCTATTTCCCAGGATACGGACGAGGGAGCCCGGATCCTTCTGAATGGTCTTGAATGAACTGAACAAAGTTCCACCAACCGTGACCCCAATGAACACATTCAACACCGAGAAGTAGAAATACTTTCCTGAAGCAGCCCTTACGGCATGGCTCTCAGATGGAATTCCTTCGGTCTTGGATAGAAACAAAAGAAATTTGGGCAACAAGGCTAAAAAGATAATGAGTGCGAGCTGTGGGAGATAAGCTTCCAGCACTGTCCTTACTGCTTTCTCGTCCAATATCACCTTCAAAAACGGCATAAGTTTCCTCAAGTTCTTTAATGTCGTGAATGCAGATATAATCCCGATAGGAATCATGTAGAAAAATATGGTCAGTGCCACGACGATGTACACGACATACTGCCGCCCTTGCCTCTCGAAAAACTTGATTTTAAGGTTAGACCATATTATTTGGCGAGGCTCGGGAGCATCAATGACGGTCCATTTGTCGACCATTTGGGCATGTAGACTCTGAGCTGCAGAGGCTGCAGCTACTCTGGTTGTGAAGAAAACCAGCGCAGCAGCCAATTGTTTCTCCCTCAGAGTACTTTTTTGTTCAGCTTCCAGCTTTGGGGTTAGTTCATTAATCTTGTCGTTGTAGAATTCTAGGCTATCTACGCTCTTTCCGGTTAAACCAAGACAGCCAGTTTTGTGGGTCGGTCTTGTTCCTTCCGGCTTGCCTGTTGCTTTCGACTTGGCATATATCGCCTCAGCACGTGCGAGCTTCTTCTTGTACCCGTCTAACTCTTGATAAATTTTGTTCACCTATGTAAGAAACAAACTCAACATAAGTCGAAAAGAAACAACTAAATTGTCTGCAAAAACCGAAGAAAAGGAAAACAAGAAACGGAGACAAGTGACAACAGCATAGACACCAGTAAAACGAAAACGAAAAACACACCTCTTTGTTGTCTGTGACCAACATCGATCTGTAAAACGTATCGGGGTAGATGGTTTTAAAGTACGTATCAACCTGTTCTTTTCTGGTTTGCCCTTCGGGTACAGGAGGTATGTCTCTAACAAGAATCGCGTATTGCTCGGGCTTCAACTCCGGGGATATCAATGCATTAGCTCTCAATGCGGAGACATGCTTATACGCCTTCCATAACAGGACATAAGTAACGAAAGAAACCCAGTAGACGGCTAGCAAAAATGCCCACAACCTTGGACTCTCTTTCTGTACTTGGGAAGAAACAAATATATATATATATATATATATATATATATACACCAAAAAGTTTGAAATCAAGCTTTGGTGAGCTAAATTAGAAATGTACTAGGAAATGCCATAAAAACCACTAGCTCCAGATGCAGAAAATTTCCTCATTCAAGATAAATTAACTGTTATTTACCTGAATATTTGCCATGGATAACTTGTCAAGGTCAGTGAAAGTCTTATTTTTAGCCTCGCCGGACTGCACCACGTTCCGCAATTCATGATCGGTGGCCGCAATTGGCAGGAGAGCTGGTAGCAGAACTAATCCAGAGATAACCAATATTCCCAGCACTGGCCACATCAATCAGAGGAAAAAATTAGAATTCACTTGAAAATTTGTACATTTTATTATAAGCACATGATTTGCAGATTCATCAATGGACAAAACAATCATATAAATATTTAGGGAAATAAAACTCCACTTATTATAATTCGACACAAAAAGCTTATTAAACTAAAAAATTAGATTTGTTCTTAACCAAATTTGGTAAGATTTTTCCTTATCCATGGAGTTGAGCAACATTCAATTATATTAAAAGATTGATGTCCACAGCACTAAAAAACAAAAACAAAATTACTTAAGAAAATCAACCGCAATTGGCTAGTTACAGAAAGAGTTTATGTTCCGACGTATATAACATCAAGACTAATATAGCATAGCACTAATATTTTCTATACAGATTGTTACATGTGCCGGACCTGTAACTATTAAAATAAGCCCAAAAATCAAAAATTTTCCGTCGTACAAAACAAACCCAGAAAGTTTTTTTTTTTCCCCCATAAATAAATTCTTAAAATATTTCCAAAAGAGATGGGATAAAATACTCAAAAAAATTAAAAAAAAAATAAAGAGATGGGAAAAAATAAAAATAGAAAGGCGAATCCTTTCAAATTCTCCAAACAAGTATTACCTTTTCTTATCAAACAACCTTAAAAAGGAAAGTAAATATTAAAAAAAAAAAAAAAACTAACGTTAAAAGACAGAGAGAGAAGGGAAGAAACCAACCAGTGCCGAGGAAGACAAAGTAGACGGCGGTGTCGACGCCGGACATGGAGATGACGTCCTGCTCGGTGGAGGAGAGAGCCTCCTGGATCCACGACTTAGATCCGTTTTCCTTCGGATCGAGGCCCTTGAGGATCCGGTTCGGGTAGTAAACGACGGCGTTTCCGGGCTTCTTGGAGAGCCATACGTAGAGCAGAACCAAAACGACGAAGATCAAGAACGACGTCCCCACGGACGTCACGAAGGAGCTGAAATCCATCTGGGTTTTCTAGAGAGAGAAAGTGGAGAGAGAGAGAGACGTTAAAGGATTAAGGGGCGTATAAAGGAGGAGGAGGAGGAAGAAGAAGAAGAAGAAGAAGAAGAGATAAAAGTAACCGTTGAGGAGAGAGAAGGGTATTAAAGGCAGTAGCAATGCGTGTGAAAGAAGAGGGAAAAGAGTGTCTGTTTGTTTGTGTGTGTGTGTGTGAGCTTTAAGAGGAAAGAAAATGATTGATTTTTGATTTATTGGGAACGGAAGGTGGTTGGGATGTTACCTCTCAGCTTAGAGAGAGAAAGAGAGGAGAGAAAGAGAGAGAAACAAAACAACAGAAAAGAACATGTTTGGGAGTTGGAAGAACGTCACGCAGAGCTAGAGAGAGAAAGAGGGGAGAGAAAATATCTGTGCGCCTTGTTTGGGAGCTGGGATTAGCTGGCTGGTGGGCTTTTCTTGCTTCTGCTTTTTCCCTGCTTTAGAGGGTTTATTTATTTTATATAAGTTTTGTTGTATTCTTTCATGCTTTTGAAGACATGGCCAAAGGTCTCGCGGAGGAGACACTGATGGAGACAAAAATACGGAAGTTTTATCTGGTATTTTAATTTAATTAAATTTTTATTATTTTTTAAAATTAATAAAAATATAATTAATTTTTAAAAATCAATCAATCTCAACTTAAAAATTTTAACTCTCACTGATAAATCAAATACAATCTAAGTTTATTTGTGTTTTTGATAAATTACTGAGTTTATTTGTGCTGATCCGAATTACATGTCTCATATGATATTTTTTTCAATAATATTTTAATAACTTATCTCACTATAAGAATTTAATCAATTAATAATTACTAAACATATGTTTAGCACTACAATTGAGATCCAAAAAAACTTAACTCATCTTCTTCTTTTTTTTCCCCTCTAAATATCAATCAATTTTTTAATTAATTTCAAACAATTTCAACTCAAGTTTTTTAACTAAAGTCTACCAATTAAACACATGATAAATATCAAAATTTAAGTAATTAAATTAGCTGTTGAACTGGTATTGAGGGATAGTTAATAAAATAGAAAAACAAAATAGCATGTCTCAACTCAAAAATACTAAGATTAATGGCATTCACTATATCCCTTAATTTTCGATATTTTGACAAGTTGTATATTAAACTTTTTAATTTTTATAATTAACCATTTAATTTTGTCAAACCGTTACAATGTGATCCAATTGATAATATTGTTTAAAATTATTGGCATAAAAAAGAGGGTTACTTGCCGATGTGAAAAATTTTAAGTAATAGTCTACCAAAGAACAAAAATTCAGGGAGTAAAATGCTAAAAATGTGAAGCGTTTGTGAATATTGCAATCATCATTCATCAATTTAAGCTACCTTATAAATTTTTTATTGTATTGTAACTGTTTGATAAATCTAAGGGTTAATTTAAAATTAAAAATATGGTGGATAATTTACCACAACCAAATAATAATAATAATTAATAATAATAATAATAATAATAGGGAGAATAACTAAAAAGCCAAAATGATATGTATTTGTTAACAACCACAGAGGTGAATGGATTGGCAATGGTGGGTGACTTTATTAACTTCTCCCTTTCGCCCATCCGGATTCGATTCTCATTTGCTTCTCCTTATGTCTCACTCCAGTTTCGGCTGTTAAAGTATTGTTTGGTGATTGCAGGGTAAACCCTGAATAGCTTACTGACAGAAACTAATATAAAGAACATATCTCCTTGCTAGATCTAGGGAAACTGATTCTTGCCTGTGGAACTGAAAATCTAGAAATAATGGGATCACTCCCAAATCCTTTCATTCACCAAAAAAAAAATTATATGTATTTATCGTTTAAATTTGTGTGGATTTACGTGTATGATATATGGATCATTTTATATGGAGCGCATAGTTTGGGGATCTGGCTGTAAGGATGTGATGAATTATAAAAAAACAATTATGATAAATGATTGCGACACGTCATAATGATCCCGAGAACGAACTGATTTTTGAGAAATTTTTCCGCTGAAAGGATGACATTAAGTTGAAGGAAAAAAAAAAAAAAAAGGCTAACTTCACTAACGTGCTAAAAATTAATATAGAATCGAGGTACTATCAGTTATTTTTTGTTTCACCACACAATGTTTTTGAAACCTTGAATGATAGATTAAAATATGTTTATATTATTGAAAGAAATTGTAAGTCTTGCATTTTTATACATTTACAACATATTTCATTTAATATAGAAATCTAGATCTTTTCTTCATCAATATTTGATTTTTGACCTTAACATTATCTAAAAATACCCTTACAAAAAAACTTAATTAAAGAAATTCGAATTTAAATAAGATGGATTATCTACTTTTTCTACTTATATTTAGAAATTAAGTATATCATACCTTTTGAATTTCTGTATTTTTATTATCAAATTATAATTAATACACACACATATATATATATATATATATATTCTCGATCAATAATAAATTTTTGACCTCAAACATACCGAAAAAAATAGGCTTCAAAAGGATAATTATATTTTGAAAAAATTGGAATAAAAAACAACTCCCCGCCCCTTCTGACCTAGTCGCCACCATCCCCACCGCAATCACCCTTTACCGTTGACCGAGGACCTTTCTTGTTTGGCTAGTGAGAGCAAAATAAATACCTGTCGACAAGGGGGTGGAAAGTGGAAGGGGGGGTTGAGACAACACTTGACGGAGCTGGGTTCACGAGGCATGCTTAGTGATGGTGTGTGGGCATCTCTAGGTTCGTGATGAAAGAGACCCATCAGGGGTCTCTCGCCCATAGATGTTGCGAGGTGAATCTCGTCCTTGAATTAGGGTGGTTTGATAAGTGTTTAGGGGGTTTTTTTCACTAAAAATTAAAAGTGATTAGGATTTTGTTTAGTTCTTTTTATTTAAGTTAGAATTCTTTAGTTTATTTTTTCTTTTAAGGATACTTTGGACTTTTTCTTTAATCAAAATCAAGTATTTACAAAGAAAATATATGTATAGTAGAATCAAATATAATATATGCATGGTTAAAAAAATATGTGGGATTTCAAAATGTAAGTTATGCTTTTAAAATTCAAATTAGGATATTAAAAGGTAAGTAATCACTGTTTAAAAATTTTTGTTATAAACCATGTTTCATGTGTTTTTTTAGGTCAAATTTCTTAGAAATTGTATAAAAATGTAAATTTGTAAAATACTAATTTGAATAAAAACAGAATAGATAGTATTAAAAAAAAAAAGGATAAATAATCCTCAATCTTAAGAGATCAATATTATTTAATGTCTAATTGCATGCGTGTTATGATTTTTTTTTTTAAATATCTTTTTCAAAAGGAAAAAAAATAAAAAAATTCTATCACAACACGATCCACCAATATTATTTAAAGTCTGAGAAATTGCATGTTCAAGGGGGGACTAGAGAAAAGCTGATAATTCGAATGGACAAATTGTGGTTACACTTTTTTTTTTTTTTTTTGGGTGGTTACACTTACATCTATGATCTAACTAACAAAAAAAAATTCAAAACTAATTCCAAAACTGTCGGAGGAAGACATTTAAATGTTTTCTCAGTGACTGTTAGAAAGGACAAAACACACAGCAGAAAAGAAATGACAAAATCACAAAATGGGATAAATTCATTAAAAAAATCAATTCAATTTTTATCGTATTCTATAAAATCAACTCAATTTTATTATTACACTATCAACAATAACTTAAAAACTCAAATTTTAGCCCATTTGGGGGCATCGTGAACTCTATCTCCAACTTTTTTTTTTTCCTTTATTTTAAAACTACTTCGTATTTCTAAATATATATATATATAGTAAACTCAAACTTTAAAAATCCATAATTTTCTTATTTTTAATTGAAATAAGATAATTTTTATCTCAAATGCTCATAATAGAATAAGATCCATTTTGCATATATTTTCTGAACACATTTCAAATTTTTGAACAATTTTGTATATCACATCACAAACTTCGAACTCAAACTCCAAAACTTCGTTTACAACCCAACTTCAAAACTACATCTCCAAATATCCCCCAAACGGCCCCCAGTCCATAATTTTAGCATATAGAAATCCAAATGAGATGATTATATATATTTATATATATTTCATAGAATTTCTAGACAACCAAAACAAGATCCATAATTTTTTTTTTTTTGGAAAACATTTTAAGTTTTTATACTTTTTAACTCCAAACAGACAAACGCACACCAGACACACAACTTAACTCTAACTCAAAATTTTCAATTCAAGCAGATCAATGAAATACATACTTTGTCTCTAAACATTTGATTTTTTTTTTCAGAAGTGAAAATTATATATTAGCTTACAAAAAAAATAAAAAAAGAAATTTCAAAATATGTATAATCTATCTCTACAAGCCCAAAGAAGGAACAAAAAAAAAAAAAAAAGACAAGTTTGCGTGCTACTTGCAATTGTGAGTGACATTTTATTATATTATTTAATCATTTATTGATTGCACATTGATATCAATCTTGCTATATATAGATAGAGAGTTTGAGTGGAAGAAGAATCAATTATGGGGAATAAACATATTTTAAGTCCTAACTACTTTTTAGGGGGGGGGGGGGGGGGGGGGGGGTGGTGTGGATCTAAACTTCTTCAAGCCCCACTCACATATACACACACTTTATATATAGTATAAATATATACACTCACATAGATATCAACCTTGCTATATATAGTATAAATCTTAACTTCTAACAATAAATCCATATTAATACCTCTAATATTGAGGTTTAGGGGTCGTCTGAAACAATCACTAGAGTTGAAATTATTGTAATATTTGTTTCAAAAGTCATTTGTTTCATCGTTTCATTAAAAATCTATATATCTTTTTCTACATCTTTTTCATTTTTAAAAAATTTAAACTTTAAATATCCATAATTTTCTTATTTCAAATTAAAATAAAATGATTCTTATATCAACATACTCATGATAACGAGAAGAATGTGACAATATCCATATTGTATATTTTTTCCTACATATATTTTAAATTTTTAGGTTTTCTAATTCACACTTGAACCAAACATATATTTCTAAATATTCACTCATATTCAATTCGAAACTATTCTAATTGGAAAGGGATCTTTGGGATTTGAACGCTTCATTCCCAGTTGTTGTCGTTATATGTATGTGTATACCTAAATTTTGTTTTTTTGTCCAGAAATATTCGGACAAATTGTGGCTCTCCCTCTCTCTCTCTCTCTCTCTATATATATATATATATAATATATATATCTCTCATGTAGAGTAAATACTCTACAGTTACAGTGGGCGTAAAGAAAGGCAGATCTTGTTCTTGAGCTTCAGCAAAACCATTTCTGTTGGATTGGGTGGGAATATCGATAAAACTTGGACCCAATGGGAAAGGCATGCAGAACAAAGTCACGAACATCTAAAGTGGAATAATTCTCTCAAAACTTTTGGCATGTTTTACTGTGCACGAAAAGAAATAGAAGAAATTTAATTGGATGGGTTTCCGTATTTCTTATCCATGAAGGTCACAACTTTAAAAAGTGAAATTAACAAATTATCTTTTTATAAATGGGAAATTTTAATAAATATTCTTTCACACTTTTGTGATCAATATGTTTCCGAAATTTAAAACTTACCTCTCGTGTTGTTGATCTATCTGTCTCCAAATCCAATCTTTGACCCTTGAAAAGCATTTTTTTTTTTTTGGCAGATGCTAATTAATTATCACTTCTTTTGAGATTGCATATAATATTTTTGAATTAATACTATCCTCACTATAAAATGAATTACTTCAACATCAAACCTCTTATTTTATATATTCTGTGTTTCTAGCAGTTGCTCAGAAGCAAGATAAAAGGGGAAAAAGTGGAGAACGAATCTTAATCTAATTCAATTAGTTAATAATTTAAAGAAAATGATAAATCAAACTCCTTATATTTATGATGTCTAATTTCATTTCAAAATAATACGTTTAGAGTGGGTGATTAAGTAAATGTAATTTAGATAAGGGCATTGTCTTAATGAATTAAATAAAATCAACATTGTCACGATTGAGAATTTTGGATCAAATTTCATCATCCAAATTAAGTTAAAAGTCTTATGGGGTGTTTGGTGTAGTGGTTTGAGTTGAGATTTTTAAGTTTGAATAGTAAATTTTTTTGAATTTTCAGAAAAAACTAAAAACTTTTTGGGAAAAAGACAAAAATTTTTTGGGAAAAAGACAAAAAAAAGTTTGAGTTGAATGGATTGAGTGAGCTTTGTATGTCAATCGCCACTAAATACCAATTTACAATTCTCGAACTTTTTCTTGCTTCTAACCATTTTATATTTTGGAGCTAAATTAGGAAAGGCCGGCGTAGAATGTGTTGTATTTATGTCGGTACTATAGATAGTTACTATTCAGTCCAATCAATTCCAATTATTATTTTATAAAAGTCTTCTCAGATATTAAATTTGGAAAAAGATTAATGTGGCCTCCTCTGATTGTGACACGTAAATTTATACACATACATATAAATATATATATATTAATCGTGATATCTATATTTATATATACTTCTATACTTATTTAAAAGAGCCAACATTGTCTCTTCAACTATGACTTTCGTCACAGTTATGAATTTTTTATTTTATTTTTATTTATTTATTTCACAGGCACGAATTGTCTGTAATACAATTAGTATATATAATATCATGAACCAAAGCGTACTATTTCTCTCTCTCTCTTAGTTTGCTTTGAAAGAGCGAGAAAGAAATTAGCATGAATGATAATTAATCATTTGATAGACAACCAAGCAAAATATCTTACAACTTGTGCTAATCACTTTTTTTATTATTCCGCTGACAAATTAAATTTGGGTTCAATGCATAACAGATAAGAAACTTAATTTACTAAAAAAAAAAAAAAGAAAAATTCGAGGAATTTGTAAATATTTCTTAAATCGATCATTTTCAGCATTGATGATCATCATCATCTATAAAGGGTGAATTAACATTTCTCTTTGTTTTTTTTTTTTTTCTAAGAAATGAATTAAAGCACAAATAAGACAAATACTCAAATCAATTTATTTGGCGGATAAGGTGAAGAAGAGTCGCATCTTATGTAAGAAGGTTTCATGAAAGTCAAAAGTGAACCGTCTGTATCTTTATTAATTTCCACTAAAACATAATAAATTTTATTCCTTTTTTTGGGGGGGGGGAGAAGAGTAGCATTTTTGATGCGTGAAAAAAAAACTTAGTTTATTTTATCTTTTTTTTTAATGTCAATTCTAATTTCATTAATTTATAATTTCAATTATTACTTCAAAATTTAAATTTTAAAAATTTATATGTTCAAATGGGATATTAAAAAAAATCACATAAAATTTCAAGATAAATAAAACAATATCCATATTGATTTTTTTTTTTGAACACATTTCAAATTCTTCTACTTTTTAACTCTAATCAACCACAGATGCACACCAAAAGCATAAGTCACTCTAACTTAACTCAAATCAAATATTTTCAACTCCAAATCTTCCTTTGCATGTGTTTGGTTCACCAATTAGGGTGAGTTTGGTTCACCCATCTAAACTCAAATTTTTCAACTTAATTTTTGTTTTTTACTGAAAAAGTTTTTTATTTTTTCTGAAAAAATCAACAAAAATTACTATTAAAACTTAAAAATCTTAACTCAAACTCAAACACCAAACACCCCCTTAGAGTTGAAAAAACTCAACTCAGTTTTATCATCTTCTGAAAAGTCAACTCAGTTTCACTATTTATAATTTCAACTATAACTTAAAAACTCAAATTTTAAAAATTCATAATTTTACATATACAAATCCAAAGATTTTTTTTTCAATTACATAGAATTTTGAGATGAACGAAACAAGATACATTTTGATATTTAAAAAAAATATATATTTCAAGTTTTAATATTTTTTTAACTCCAATCAGTCAAACGCACAATTCAATTCTAATTCAAATTTTTCAACCCATATAGACTAATCAAACTTATGCTAAAACTTTATTATTTGGAAAAAGAAAAGATTAAATTTTAAAATAAAAAAAAAAGCTAAAAAGGATGAATGGATATGGAATGGGATCAACCTTTGCTTACTTGTAATGGAATATAATGGGAAAAGGAAAAGGTGTGAAATAGAAAAGAAATGGATTAAAAAATGTGTATTTATTGATTAGGATATAGGAAGGCCAACTCCTTTTTTATAATGCTTAGTTGCTTTTAGAAATGACAAACATTTAAATTCTACCAGTGGTTCTTATGCATATTTTGTGCTATAAAGTAAGTTTTGGCTTTGTTTCAAATAAAAGGAAACACAATTCCAGGGGTAATTTTGTCAATTGACGTCAAATACCCGAGGGAAAGATGGGGACACGGATAAGACACGTCTTCGATCTTATACTATATTGAAGAAAAAAGATACGAGGTGTAATTTAATTTAGCTTTCCATTTCCTCATTATTTATAGACGTAGTCCATCAAATTGCTATCTTTTAAATTTTGTAAGTAAAAGAGATTTGAAAGGACAACATTCTTTCTTTTCATTTCTTATTCGTGACAACATGTTTATAGTGTTGTAAGTAAAATTAAAATTAAAATTATGCAATTGGCTTTAAGCTTTTCTCTTCTTTTTTTTAATCAATAATTTGATATGAGATGATTTAAATTATATATCTTATAAGAAAATCAGGTTAAAAATTATGATTAGATTATATAATTTCCGTTTAGTTTAAAACAAACCATAAAAGCGCTAAAACCCAACCTAGCAACGCCTCTCATCAAAGCTCTATGAAATGATGCATGAAGAGCTTATTTGGAATATTCCTAAAAGATACTTTTTGATTTATTATAGTCTAAAATATGTTTCCAAAAATATTTAAATAATTTATTAGAAGAGTTTTTAATCTAAAAAAGAGTTTTATATCAAAATCTTAAAAAAAATAAAATTCTCTTAGCAAAAATATTCTAAATAAATTTAGAAATTGAGATCAAAATTTAAAATAATCATTATTAACTTTATTTTAATATTTTTATTAAAATAAATAAAAATAAATTTATCGGATTAACTTCTCATTGATGTATTGTTTCATCGGAATCCAATCCAAATCACGATGTAATTTTCTTGTTCCTGAATGTTCTTCTTGAATTCTTTTAGGTTTATGCTCTACTCCGAGTAAAGATCGGACCGATTTTTATTTGCATATATAGGACAAATGCCTCAATACTACGTCTTTTTGCTACGACTTCTTTCTTTTTTAATTTATTTCATATCTCCCGCCAAATATAATATTAAATATTCAATGCATTTATCATATTACTCGATTTATTAACAGTTTTAGATAATTTTAATTATATTATTATATTAGAAATTATAAAACAAAAAATATAGGAAAATTTATTGAACAAATAGAACTTCTTCAATAAACTTATAAATTTATAAAAATAGAAGTATATATATTATTAAGAAATATATATAATTGTGATTGTGTCATTCAAAAGGAGAAATCGAGTGATTCTATATTTATTTAAAAATTTTAAATTTATTTTAAATTTATTTTAATTTTTTTTTGAAAATATGATTTTATATAATTTTTATTTATTTATTTTTATACTGATTTAAGAGCCAAAAACTCTGCGTAACAGCCTGAAATCTTTTAAGCCGACATCAATATCTTCAATTAGTTGGACACACACTCCCGACGCCGTCATTTTATAGCTCGAATAAATACCATTTACGTAAAGAAAGCTTTTGAATATGTAAACAATTCAAATTCAAACCTAAAATAATTCCTCACTACTAGCTCCGAAAATCTTTCACGAGTAGTTCACAAGTAGCTAACCCGGGGAGAGAGGGAAACAAAAAGGGAAAAAGAAAACGAAAAAGAAAAAGAAAAAGAAAGCTGAATGACACGTGGCAGAATCTAACGAAGCCTTAATTGACGTGGCAGTTAATCCAGGTTGCCGACAGACAAAAAAGTACGGACTTCATGTTCTTGCGTCTTATCCCGCGCCAGTGAAACCGTCATTTGTGGGACCCAGGAAGAAAAAAACAAAACTGACCAGAGTGGGACCCGCTTGCTCTGTTCACAGTTCCGTCAGACTAGAATCATAGTCACGACTCACGACCTATTGCAACGTCGGCACGTAGGGAGGTGCAAGTCATGGGCCCCACGCCATCGGGCATTGCCGCTTTCACGTTTTGGGACTGTGAGTGACTCCACACGCTATGTCAGCGTTTTGGACGTATGATTCCCTGCCACGTGGGGGACTGAAAGATTGAGACTAGCAGTTAAATGGATAGGATTGACGTTTCCTAGTGGACCCCACATTATCTATTTATGATTTCTGAGCCACGCTACCAGCACTTCAGTTTTGGAACGGTAAGGTGGTGTTTCACACGTACACTTAAATTTGAAGTTTAAATTTAAATTTAAATTTATTTTTTATCTTTTTTAAAAAATTAATAAAAATTATTATTTAAATTTAGTGGATGTTTGATGTGTAAGTTTGAATTAAAATTTTTAAGTTTAAATAGTAAATTATGTTGATTTTTTAGAAAAGATAAAAAAATTTTTGAGGGAAAAAGACAAAAACTTTTCAAGAAAAAATAAAAAAAAGTTTGAAAATGTTGGTTTGAGGTTGTGAACCAAACAAACATTTAAAAATTTCAACTCAACTCAACTCAACTTAAACACCAAACACCCACAAGGCTTTATTTTATATTTAAATTTATATTAAATTAAACTAACTTTTTTATTTAAATTTTTTTATAAAAACAATCAATAAATTTTAACTAAAAAATTTCACCTCTAATTAATGAACCAAACGTAAATTTATTAATAAAAAATCTTTCGTTTGACATGAAGATTTTCATATCAAATTTTGTTTTTTTTAAATAACAATAGAAAGTATAATTAATTTTTGAAAAATCAATCAACTTAAACTCTAAAAATCTCATTTCAAATCGATGCACTAAACACAAATGTAAAAAGCTCTGCTCGTTTAAACCGTTCTAATGATAACATTTCGAATAAAAAAAATTTGAATTATCATCTAAAATAATATTTGGATGTTCTTATCTAAACAAAAATATTAAACCAGAGCATTCAATTATGCATTTAGATATATGTATGAAACATGAGTTCTTACAAATCTTATAAAATCTCAATATCTTTTAAATGTTAATAGGAAATGTGGTAAAAAAAAAAAATCATCTTAATTGGATTTGAAGCGAAAATTAGTGATATTTTAAAGCCTAAACGAGGGGGAAAAAAAAAACCATCCAAATATTATTATTACATATAACATCTCCCATACGAAATCCTTAAATGTCTTACCATCAATAACCATACACTGTTTGTTACATAGCACCATGACCACGAAGCTCAACCCATGGGTAGAGCTTGAATGGCTCTGCACATAAAATCAGGACTGATCGTGTGTATGGTTGGACAATTTTTAGGTTTCATCCAACCAATTGAGTTACATAAATGATCCACGTGATATTGAAACCGAAATTGACCGGTCAAGGGAAGAACTGAAACTGTAAAAGTTCATGTTTGATCAATTTCAATAATGTTTAAGGCAACAACGAGAGATACTCGAATCGATCATAATGACATTGAGAGATGCTCGGGTTTCATGGCAACAATGAGAAAGATATGAAAGCTAGTGAAAGTGAGAGAAAGCAAGGACTAATAATTTTTATAAACTTTTTTTTTTTTTAATAAATCAAGTAGGGTGTCAAATGATGTCCTTAATCCTCATGTCAACAACTAGTTACAGTTAACTCTCGATAAATTAGTACCCTTGGAACCATAAAAATTTATTAATTAATTAAGATATTATTTAATCGATAAATTGATAATTTATAATGAATACATTTTTTTAATTAAAACTTAATTTATCGAGGTATTCTTCATCAGAGCAACAATCATATTTCTTTATTTTCTCTTGCAATACGGGAACACTGTACCAAGCCAGAAAAGTTAGAGATCATGAAGTCCAATCAGACATCAATTTCAAGAGGAACAAGTAACATTAGAGTACTATTTTATAAAACCCCCCTGCTAATTGAGTCATGTATATATATATATATATATATGTATATATAATATTGATGTATAAGGAGATTATTAATTTATATATCAAGTGGGTCCTATGTGTTTTTTTTTTAATTCTTCCTTAAATGTATTATATTATTAATTTAGCCCATTATTATTTTATCATATTAGTCCCAGCTTAAGATAGTCAAAAATATTATTTAATCGAGGTTTTTAATTTATCGATCCTATCAAGTTGAGTCGAATAATTAGTTAAAACCTAAGCTTCCAAAAATCTAAAAGTGAAACCAACGATCAGAATGTTGCCAAATCTTTTCGTTTGGAAGCAATGATCGCCGACTAGTCACCAATTTCTGTGCACAACTCACAAAAAAGAATAGTATTAGGAATATAAACTCTTTTTTTTTTATGACAAAATTTTAATACCAACATTTCAGGTTAATTTTCATATTTATATAACTTTTTTACAAATAAAAGGATGCGACACTTTTTTGAATAGATAAAATTTAAAAAAATAAAAATTTACATATCACATGAATTGATATTGAAAATATGAAAATCAAATACAGAATCTTAATAATATTTTATATTAATTTAACAAGAGGAATCTTAACTAATGACCCATTTAGACGGTGAAAAAACTACCTAATTCATTCAGTTTATAGACACTGGATTCGCTTGATATTTTCCAATTGTATCGTGATTAAATAATTCTATCTATACATTTAATAAATTTATCTATTATACGTGCTTTTGATTAATTAATGTAAAGATTTTAATGGGTACCCAAAAAATAACCTTTGAAACATTGAAAATTTGACTATTTTTTGGCCTGAATCTTTTCGTGATTGGTAAATTACAATCTATTTTTTGTTTAGTTTTGTTCATTATCACCCTAAGCTTAAGTATTAATCTTGGCAATTGTATTTACTAATCAACAACAAACGAAAAATTATACACCAAATTATAAAATAAAATAAAATAAAGCAAAAAGCAAACGAAAAACTCCAACACAAGGTCCCACAAGCACCCTCCAGGTTACCTATTAATAAAGAGCATAGACCTTGCATATGGACACTGACTGTGACACTGTTCAGGCCCCAAAAAAAAAAAAAAAAAAAAAAAAAGCCAGTGAGCTAACTGGTGTCAAGGGTGGAAAGAGAGAGAGAACTACAATCTTGAGAATTGCTTAGAAAATATATATAAAAAAGAAAAACAAAAAAAAAAAATTCTTCAAAATTACAAGTTGTACCCATCATTAAAGTTCCACGAGCAATGCACGTGTTAATTTCCCTTCAAAACTTCATGATACCGGTCCGGTAACGGAGTTTGAATTTTTCATCCGGAGATCTAATAACCTATAACAAATTATCGAGCAAATTTTCATTTCTAGGGGAGTCTCGTGAAATTTCCAATTATGATTCAGGTTCATTGATGTTGACTTGAATCAAAGTTAACATAGAACAGATGATCAAGAATTAGACAATACCTTAATTCATGTTTAATATTTTAGCTTAATTTTTATCACCTTTTGGTCTAGCCATGCAACGCGTAATCCACGTTAAATTCATGGAACATTTAATGGCGAATAAAAAATGTATTCCAATATGGTTCTTTCTATCGTTATGTTGATTGCAACGCTTAATTTGAACAACATTTATTAGAGAGATGAGCAGGGACTGAAGCATGGCACAAGTGAAAAAAAAAAAAAAAAAAACACATATATATATATATACACACACTATATAGCAGCATTTGTTGTCGCTTGTAGCCTAACTCATTAATGGCTCCCACCCACAAAAGCCTAATATACTACATTCGGCTATTGAAAATAACTGTCGGATCTGAAAAAATATGCAATTAACGCTCGGTTTTTTAACCGTTAAATCTATATCAAAAGCTGTATTTTACAATTTTTTTTAAAAAAAATTTTGATAATGATTTTGACCAACTCAACCGTCAAAAATCGTAAACTATCGACATGATGCTCTATAATTGAAAGACAATAAAGTTATGAGCAAAAGTTTTTTTTTTTTTTTTTTTTTTTTTTTTTTTTTTTTGTTGAAATAGCAAAAAGCATGGTTAAATGTGTTTGTTACGCCTTCAATAACAGTAAAGTTTTTTTACAGATGATAAGATTTTTTTTTTTCCCTTTTAGTAAGGTTACAAGAAGGATGTGGTCCATTACGTTCTTCTTCATTTATATCTGCTTTATTTATAGACAAAGTGTATCAACTGAAACATCATTGTCATCATAAATTATTATTATTATTATTATTATTTTTGGTAAGAACAAAAAATGAACTTAATTGACATGATAATGGAGTGGATATTATAAGCTTTTGATATTTCAATATAAAGTTTCCGTAACCAAATATTTTCTAAAACAAAACTTTTGCTACTTTTACACAGAAGTATTAGCAATTCCAACCAGTAATTTTACAGAACTTTATAGGTTATAAAGATCTCTTCAAAAACTCAAAACTAATTGAAAATTGGAGCTGAATTAGCTCTGCAACAATTATTTCACTAAATTCAAACTTCAAATGATTAAAGAACTTTCTATAATAGAACATCACTATCGATAGGGAATGCTTCTGAACGTTAGATATATTTAAATCACATTAAAAGAGAACATGTAAAACGGATAGAATATATTGGAAATAATACGGTTTAAAATATAGTTCCACTAAAAGGGTGATTTTTCATATCCTCCTGTAAAACAACTACACAGTATTGCAATGAGACTTCATGGTCTTTTGTTTGTGTTTTGATCAATTGATTGGTTTTGCTCACAAAGTAAAGATTTTCCGATGGAATGCTTTCATGGCTTTCAGTGCGCCTTCTCAACTCCGGTTCGGAGAGGTTTGAATTGTTCTTCCCTTTGCGGTAGATGCAAGAACTACCCCTAGTGTCCCCTCCACGCCATCTTATCTCGTGCGGCCGCAGAAGATAGTTGGATTCTTAGTACTTTCGGGTTAGTCTTGTGCAAGTTCGAGGTAATTCTAATATTGAGGCTCCCCCTCCCGCTCTTCGTCAATTCTCATCTCCTCCCAGGGTTGGCATGGTTAAAGTTAATGTCGAGGCTTCTACAAGACTTCGGGGTGTGCTTGGGTGCTAATTTGCTAGACCAATCGGGTTGTGTACTTGGGGCGTTTGTGCTGATCCTCCATGGCGGCTTTAGTCTGTTAATGCTGAGTGCCTCACCGTTCGGGAAGGTCTCCCTTTCTTGCCTGAATGCCGGTTTGTGTGTGAGGGCCGACTTCTGCTCTCTCTAGGCCTCCCTACCTCGGCTTTGGGGGTCCTGTTGATTTAATTTATTTGGGCGAGTTTCTAGTGTTTGCTTTCGTAATTTTGCCTCAGTTGGAAAGTCTAAAACAACATCAACAGTTTCCCGAGTAAGATGGGTTCGGTGGATTGTCAAGGCCATCGAAAAACCTTACGAATATCGAATTTCCGTTCTCAAACTCAAACTTCGGATGCTGGGTAAATGACTGCTTAAAATTCATGGATAAGTTTCATAAATTGATAGAAATTATGGACAAAAATCAGCAAGGACAAAAAGAGGAGGGCAAAAATCAGAAACTACTACAATGGAGGTAGAGCAGTTATCTACAAAATGTCATCTGAAGTTACAGCAATGAGCTCGACCTCTAGCCAACTTGTCCCAAAGGCAGATCATTTGCCTCGGGGATTGGTAATGCGCCGTGTAATAGTCCACTAAACATCCGTACTGACAAAACTTCCAGTTATGCGAATATTGTACTCCTTTCACCGTATTGTTGAATTGCTCCACCCACATTCCCATGCTCACATCTTCCATCTTGAAAAGCTATATGAATAAATAAATAAAAAATCCATTTAACATTTTAAGATCAAGAACACCGAGAATAAAAATAAAATTAAAAATAAAAACAAAAACGCACCAGCAAACAGGTCTGCATTGTCAGATTTTCATCAAGTTCCATTAGGTTGATTTTACGGTTTAGAACTGTGGCTTTACCAGCAGGGTGTTTTTTTCTGTTGTTTTTTGTTTTTTGTTTTTTTGTTTTTTTGTTTTTTTTGTTTTTCCTTCCCTCTATATCCTACGGCATAATTCTACTAAAAACACAAGCAAAAGTAGGTAGTGAAAATTGAAGAATTGAGTGACTAACCCGTAAGCTCTTGTTCACATGTTGAGAGACAACGAACTTAGCAATGTCACTGGAAATAATGTATCCAGGACCGTTGGCATATGGAGGATAAACTTCTTCCGGCCATTCCTGTCACAAATTAGACAATAATAAACCTTTCAAGATATATGAAGAGAACGGGAAAATCGTAGTTTTAGAATTTCATTTTTCTAACTCACCCATCACAAGGACAAACTAGCTTAGGACAATAGTAAAAATGGTGGAAATGTGATAGTGTACGGAGGGAAATGAAAATACTTTCGTTTGTTTCTATCATGCCTTTTCGGATTAATGCGTATAGTTCCCAAAAACCAATCCTTGAAACTTCCCGTAATCAACCAACCAAGAAAACAAGATTGAAATAGAAGTTACTTTAAAAATAACACTGATTTTAATTATTTTCTAGTATCACTGACTCACCAGATTCATCTAATAATTATAATGATACCTACTCTCATGACCGTGCATTTTATAAATTACTTGTGGTAATTAATGACGTGATCATGACATTAAAAAAAAATAAAAAATCAAACCTAGTGCTAGTTACAATTTTTTTTATTTTCTAGTGCTGTATTATAGATTAACCCTTGAAATAAACAGATCGGTACAAAGCAAAACATTAGAATTTTTTTTTTTCCTGTTTAAAATCCAAGAAGAGAAAAGGGACTCAAGCGAAGCGATTGGGGACCAGAAATGCAAATCCACTTCAGATAAACCTCTTGAATCAAAGAAGATAATAATTATAGTTAAAATTTCAACCAAAATTCAAGTAAACTTGCATACCTCGTAGGTTACAGCCCATTTTCCACTTCTAAGAGGCCGATGCAAGAGGTTGAGATTACCCATATAGAGGGACTTTTTGGGAGAAATTCCCTCTATCTCTTTCAAAACAGTGTCCACCCTGATAAACGTGTCGTCATCAACCTTCATGATGTATGCAGCCGACACATTCTGAACCTGCATTGAGATGTTGAAGCTTTGCAATTAATCACAGAGAATAAAAACTTGGTTTGGAACTGAGCACTTGAACGGAACGGATTTTCATAATGCAGAAATTTAAATAAAAATAACAAAAAAAAAAAAAAAGAAACATTGAGAGAACATCAGATGGTAAATCCATGGACGTACCCCAAACTCACAAATAGCAATAGTTTTAAGAACAACAAGCTCATAGCGATCCATGAAGGGTATGATCACAATATCACCAAAGTAATCGGCCTCTTCCTTCATCATCAAATTCACCTCCTTCCTCGGATTCTACATATTCAATGGTACAGATGAGTACAAACACCACATATGAAGAGAAAATAGTGAAAGCATGATATTTCCAAACAGGACCGAAAAAAAAAGAGGACATTTAAACAAATTAATCAGTACATGCTCATATTTCTACATAATAACCCATAGCAACATTCACAGCAAACATAGCTAAAACCCACAAAACGAGATGAGATTATTTTTTTATAATTGCATAGAATTTCAAGAAAAACGAAACAAGATCCATATTGCTATTTTTTTCGAACGCATTTTAAGTTCACACTTTTTCACTCCAAACAGTTCATTTCCACCAACCACACATTTCCAAAACTGAACTCAGCTCAACTCCAACCTCCAAACTCAGTCTCCAATTGTCCCCCCAAATGCGCCTTTAATATTCTGCAAAATGAACTTTCTTTCCCACTATGAAAATGAAATGCTTTTTATAGCAGAATTTCAACCATGTTACTTTTAGTCTCATCTTTTTCCTTTCTTTTTTATTATTTTTAGATTTATCCTTTTTTTTTTTCCGCCCAAAACTATTTTCAGTCTATCTTTACGCCCAACCCCCAACCCTTAATTGATCATCAAAAAGCTATATGCAGAAGCCTTACCAGTGCAACAAAGAAGCGAACTACTACACGTGAGGACTTGATTGCTAAGGATTGCATCCAAGTTTTTCTCACTGCCATCCTCTCCGCAAAGTGATTGGTAGCCGAGAGAACTCCAATAAAGACTAGAATTGGGCCCTTTGGTAGAGGACGGGCGGCTTTCCACTTCTCCGACATTTCCAACACTCTTTGAGGTGAGAAACTTGGATGTGATGCAGGAAGAGAGGTAGCATAAACAGAATGAATGTCCACGTCCCCTTTAATTGCTAATCCGGTTGCATCTTCCAGTGTAAAACCCTAAAAGAAAAGAAAAAAAATTGAAGCATTCAAATGATTGGTATGGTAAAATAGAAAACAAAGCGAAGGGATAAAATAAAATATCAATACAATATATTGGAAACAGCAGTTGAACTTCTTACTGTTCGATATGGGAATGAGGTCACATGCCTACCCCCGACACTAATGTGGTATCCTTCTACACCAGCTCGTATGGTTAAAATAAAAAGTCTACCCTCCACAAATGGGAACGGCCAGGTCACTTCCGGCTTTTGCTCACGCCCTATGAATCGGTTGAACCATGAGGTCGTCTTAGACTCCTTTGAGTCTACAGCATCATTACGCATCCATTTTTCGCATCTCCTATATCCATCAACTGCCAAATTTGCAGATATAAAAGTTATAACCATAGAAATGCTAAGCTAAGTTGATTGAGCAGAGAAAAACTACACAACTAATAATTACAGAATGCAAATAAAAATATAGTTTCTACTTTCTCAAAAGAATATAAAACGTGCTAATATAACACAATCACCGCACAAAGCTGCTCAAATTCACTAACTATTATATGAAAAGTGTCAATTATCTATCTGCCACTACCAAGGGCAGCTCAAAACGCTGAAGATTTGTTATACTAAGAGGGAAAGAGCACGTGCACGTTGTGTGTTTAGCAAGGGTGCTTCTTGAAAGTTGAGTTATAGATATCTGGGAGAACTATTAAGATGCACCTCGCAGGTAGAAGAATTGAGAACTGGCACTTAGTTAATCGGTCAAGACTCCCGGAGTAAAATTTCAATATGGAAGATTGAGATATAGAAGCGATACATGAAATTGGTTTCTTTACGAATAAGAAGGCATATAAAAAGGCATAATCACAATCTCACAGATTTATATTTTTTTTCTTTGAGAATTGACATTCAACAACAATAATTTTAGTAAATTAAAACGTGTAGCCTGACGACCAAGTTCAGGGTAAAAAAGAAGAAAGAGGGAGTGACATCCAAGACTTAAACCGACATATGCTATCCCTAGAAAATCACAGCATAAAGGAAATTGAAAATTACTTCCGAAGCTTCATTTGAGACTGACTAACGAAAGATATAGAATATACCATCCAGAACAAATTAACCTACTGGTTTCGATATCAACTTTATTCAGGTACTTGTGGGCAATTTACGTCAGTAATGGAGGTCATACAACCCACACAGTAAACATGAGATAATATTGAAGTTACATAAATGTTCCTAAAATCTGGAATTAGTGAGAAAAATGGTTTATCTTATAATAAGTAACAAACAATCAATAAGTACAATAATTATGCAGATTACAAGGACGGGAGAAGATTAAATTTTCTAAAATTCATATTAATTTTCTAATATCAATAACTAAACCTTATGCTTCTAAGAAACTCGTACGCGTCCCTACTTACAAGCTCCTTAGCAGTATTTCCTTAAAATGCACTTCCTATTTACTTGGTGTAAAGACCTGTTTTTCTCTTTATGGTTTAAAAAAAAAAAAAAACGTTCATTTGATTTCTTTCTTACAGAAGTTTAATGATATAACATACCACGCGTGTCGTCGTCGCTTTTCGACGGCAAACCATCACATCTTTGAGCTGATCCCCATTGCATCCTATAACAGGTGTTATGCTCTAAAACAGGTCGCTGGCTCCAATCGCCTTTAAGTCTCGGATTCAGATGCAGAATCTTTGGTGGGTCCTCTCCATCCACTGCCTTCAGCCCTTGCAGCTCAATCATGAACTGTGAAACCATGACCAGCGGGTCGCCACGCCTCAACTTCACAAGTTGGGGAACAAACTCCTGGTGAGATTGATGGGGTGTTCCCACAATTGTAATCGAAGAACCTGCCGCAAGCCCACAAGGAAGGAACATAACTTTGTCTCCCATTGCCAATTCATCCCCACTAATCGATAGCCACGATGGACAAGACTCGGGCTTTCCCTCAACAATTGAACTCTCTATGGTCTCCTTCCTGTCAAGTTTGTCCAACTCCTCCCAAGCCTTCAGGCCCAATGTCCAAGCTTCATCCGCCATTCTCTCAAGCACTGACAAATCGCCCGTCCTATTCTGTTGCCTCATGACCTTGCTAGTTATCCGACCGTATCGGTGTTGAAGCGGCTTCAAAGGCGAGGACCAATTTCTCCCCTCTGCCAATGGCACCTTACTAGGCCTAACCGGGGCATCTTGGTTTTGGTTATCCTCCAATTTCCGGTGAAACGTATCCTTATAAACAGAACCGAAAAACGGCTTGTTCAAGTCGGAATCTTCGGATTCCCCTACCGTTGTCCCATCCAATTCAATATAACCATTATCATCACCACTCAACACCGTTGCACTCTCTAAAAACTCTGGAAACTTAAATGATATAAATAGCAAATACAATGCAGCTAATCCCAACAAAAGATGGGGCAATTTGAACCTCCTCGAAACCGGAGGCTCGCCTTTCGGCCTTTTCATTTTTCACCAAACCAAAAAACTAATCTAAATTCTCTACCATAACCAAAATTCTCTCATACCCATTTCTCCAACCATCAACAAGAATCCAAAACAAGCTCCAAAAAGGCTCCGAAATCCTTAAAACAAAATGAAACCCATTACGAGATACAAACAGATCAACACAAACAAACCGAAATGGATATAAACAAGATCGAGTTCGCGAATCAGCCGATGTCACAATTCAGCAAAAGAAAGCGAGAAAAAAAAATTCATTTGAATCGGACTCACCAACGGCTGAATTCGTCGACATATAATTCTTCAGGCGGTTCGATCTCGACGACCCAGAAGAAGACCCAGTTCGGGAATGCGACTGGGATTTTTTATTAGGACAACGAAAAGTGAAAACCCCAAATGCACAGAAGCCGAAAAATAGCTAAGAATAGAGGCCGAGAAAGAGAGAGAGAAACAGAGGACAAAAGAAAAAGAGAGGAAAAGAGAGCTGGTGAAAATGTGAGAGCGCGTACAGGGAAGAAGGGAGGGAAAGGAAATTGTAAAAGGAAAGTAATTTATTAATGGAGTGAAATAAAAGAGTAATTTATTTGACTCGACAACAGAAAGCGGATATCCTGTAGATTTCATATCATTCCGTCATTCCCTCTCTCAACTTTTTTATTCTCTCTCTCCTTTTTTTTGTTTTTTTAAGATTAGGTTAGGTGATTTTTTTTAGTCACATAATATAATAAAAGGTAACACTGTGATAGAGACCTTTTAAATATCTCTATCGGTAAAGTCTTTTTTTTAAACCACAAAGATTAAATCGGATGGTGTAGATATTGACGACGTATATGATGATTTGTAGGCATCACCTTATATTATAACAAAGAAGGTGAGGGAAAAAGCTGAAAAATTAGCCACAAGTCTTTTCTGTTGTTGGCGATCTTCCCGTCGCCTATGACCCATCCCCGCCACCCCAACCCCAGGCCCCAGCCCATGCCACGCCCCAGCCCCTAACCCTCCCGGCGCCCCACCCCCCCCCCCCAACCCCAGGTCCCCCCACCCCAGGTCCCCCTCCCCGGTCTCCCCCCAACCTCCCTTTGCCGCCCCCCCCCAGGCCCCCCTCCCCGCCTCCCTCCCCCCAACCTCCCTCTGCCCCCCCACCCCCTCTTTCTCTTCCCTTCTCTCCTGGCCCCTGGCCACCCCCCATCCCCCTCTCTCTCTCTTCTCGCGTCAAAGGTGGGGTGGGGGGGGGGGCAGGCAGGGAAGAGAGAGAGGAGAAGAGAAAGAAAGGGGAAGAGAGAAGGGGGGTGCCCGAGAGGTTGTGAGTAGGGGTGGGGGGGGGGGGGAGGGAGGTTAGGGGAGGGGCACATGGGGTGGAGGTGCCGGGGAAGGGGACCTGGGCTGGGGGGCGACGGGCGAGCTATGGGCTGGGGGGCCGCAAGGGGGAGGCTGGGGGGGGGCAGGGGGGGGGTGGGGGGGGGCTGGGGCTGGTGAGGGGATGCCGGGGTGGGCAACGGAGACTTGGGCTGATTTTTTTTTTTTTTTTTTTTTTTTTTTTTTTTTTTTTTTTTTTTTTTTTTTTTTTTTGTGGTAGAGCTAACAGGGGGGGGGGGGGGGGGGGGGGGGGGGGGGGGGGGGGAAGGGACTGGGCTGGGGGCGACGGGCGAGCTATGGGCTGGGGGGCCGGCAAGGGGGGAGGCTGGGGGTGCCGGGGCATTGGGGCCGGGGCTGGGTGAGGGGCGGCTGGGCTTGGGGCCTGGGTTGAAGGGGATGCCGGGAGTGGGTCGTCGGCAACGGAGAAAACTTGGGGCTGATTCTCAGCTTTTTCCCTTTTTTTTTTTTTTTCCTTCGCCTACTTTGTTATAATATAGGGTGATGCCTACAAATCATCATATACACCTTTAATATCTACACCATCCGATTCAATCCCTGCAGTTTAAAAAAAAAAAAACTTTGCTGGTAGAGACCCTTAACACAGTGCTGTCCAATAATAAATAGTGTAAAGTTTTTATTTAATAAAATGACTAGTTATTATTTTTTTCCAGATTTGATCAATCAGTGATTGATTATGAAATTTAATAATTCATGTTATGATATGTAGTCAATTATTGATTGATCAAATTAACAATATTATATAGTCAATCACTAATTGATTATTTAAGAAAATTGATTGACCTTTTCACTAATTTTAAAAATTTTGGATATTTATTAAAGAACTTATTTAAAAAAACTATTTAACTATAAATCTTATTTTTTAGGAAATCTTATTATTATTTTTTTTAAATTTAGGGAAGGGGATTTGAACTCTGTATCTTTTGGTGGAGTTAGGTATGATACTACCACTAGGCTAAGCGTGTAACCACGGAATCTTTTTTTTTTTTTTAGGAAAATTTTATGCTAATTTTCATACAACTGTAAAGGATTTTTTTTTTTCTTTTTTGTTAATGAAAATTGTGTATTTAAAATTTTGACAACAAATTTTTTGGGTTCCATAAAATTAAAGCAATTTTTTTGTCTTGAATATTTAAGGAAAAAGGAGATAATTATTTCTTTTTTGAAACGTAAAAAGCCTAATAGTATATTTAAAATATTTGGTGAATTATTTACGAAGAGATTACAAAGCATACTTACGTAAACTTACTTTATAAATTATTTATTGTAAATTTATTATTTAATCTGAATATTTTAAAATGTTTCAATATTTTTTCAATAAAAGGATATAAATGTTACAATTTGTCTTTTATTATTTTTTTTTCGATAACAAAATTTGTTTTAGTTTAATGGTATATTGTGAAACTGATTTTTTGATACTGTGTCTAATTATTTTAAAGTGGTAAGCTTTGGCAACGACATGCTCTTCTCTATAAAATAAAAATTTTAAAAAAGAAAAAAGACAAAAACAAACAAACAAATAAACAAAATGAAATAAAAAATTGACATTGTTTCTTTGAGAGAAAAATGATAACAATCTTATCTTACATTTGAAAAGTTATGTATGAAGAAAGTGAGAGCAATGAAATTGAAGTGAGTGGATGAAAATGTTGGGAAATATTAAAACTCAATTTATCCCTAAATATGCCTTAAGTAATGACAAGATATATTCAGTTATCTCTTTTTATTTATGTCTCTGTTTAGGTTAATAATAGTATTATTATACATATTTAAGTAATATAGTCTTTTAATTGATGTAATATAACTAAAATGACATTTTTAATAAATATGGTTCTGATCTTATTGAAAGAACATGAAAAAGAAAAAAAAAATCATGAAGAGTCAAATCCCAACGAGATTAAGGCTACGTTTAGGGTCACATTTGAAAACATGTTTCCAAATATTTTTTTTGTTATTTTCCTCTAATTTTACTATTCATTTTTCTAAATATTTTGTTTAAAAAACTCATGATTTAAAAGTCTATAACTTTATTATTTTAAGTCGAAATGAGATTTTTTTTTCAAATTTCTATATTACTATTTTTTTTTTCTGAATACATTTCAGATTTTTACACTTTTTCGTTACAAACAATTCATTTTCACTAAACATATATTTTCAAAACTCAAACTATCCCCTTCTCCAAAACACCGTATCCAAATTTGACCCCAAATGGAGCCTAATTGTATACACAAAAATTTAACCACTTGACACGTGTTTATTTCGGTCCAATTTTAACGAATGAGATAAGCACTATAGTACAAGACTACAAGTAATTATCCTTTTAGTTATTTATCTGTTTACTAGCATTGATGAAAACTTTTTTTTTTTTTTTCCTGTGCTCTGAAGACATTTTTTTCTAGTTTGGTTGCCCATGGTCTTTGGCTTATCACAAATATCAATTTAATAGTAGGTGAGATGGTTGACATCATGTTTTCCATTTGATGTTATTACAAAGTCCAAATGTTTTAATTCCTGACCTTGGCCATTTATTTGACAAAAGGAACCAATGACATGATGCCACTTCATAGAAATCAATTCCCCCAATAGGTTTTATTAATTTACTTGTTCATTATCTTGAAAAAGACATGACAGTCAATGGAATTAGAAATATTTGTAATTAGAAGCTTCACTCTTAAAAATAAATTAATAAAAAATAAAAGGACAAAGAATAATTTATTTCAAAGGTTGAAATCCAAGCTAAAAGAACCAAGCTTATGGGTCATAATCGACAAGGCAAAATGGTATGTATATTTTTTAATGTTCAGCATTAAAATAGTATATTTCCTGATCTTTCTAACTTCAATAGGGACATAGCCAAATAGTAAATAATTCAAAACAATTCTGAAGTCTTATATAAATAATAAAAAATATAAAGTGAATTAACAAAAGAAAGCCTTATTTATTGGCTAATAAATAAATTACTTATTTAGAAGTCCTAATTCAAATATAATAATAAATCTTAACCTTAACCCTAACAATAAATTATTAAAAATTCAAATCAATCCCAGACTAAATATAAACAACGACAAAAAGAATATATGTAACAATAATAGTCAACCAAAACAGAAATCATAATAAAAATAAAAATTTCTAATTTCTGTCCTACATGTATTGCTATAGTAACAGTGCCTTCCTTTGAGTTTTTCCCTTTTTTTTTATTTTTTTTTAAATGGAACTGTTTACATAGTTTTACTTGATGTATGTTAAATAATTAAGACAAAGAAACTCGGCTCTAAATAACAAAAAAGTTTGCCAAAGTCAGCAGTTTGGTATGGACATTTGGTACTTTCCTCTTTCTTACTCTAGTTGTTGTGGCATTGATAGAGCTAATTACGAACATATGAAAGATTAAAGAATTAAGAACTAAAGAAAACACTTTTGTGGATACAGACATCAACTTTGTTCATAGCCACCGGCAGAGTGCTTACTTGCATCCTACATCCCTCCTTACTAGAGCTACTGCCATAGGCGAAGCTACACCATATTGAGTGAGGACACGTGCCCCTACTCAATTTTTAGATAATTATTGTTAAATCTTTATATTTCTAAAAATTTTATAGTTGTTTAATAATAACATTATAATTGTACTCACTAAATAATGGAAATATATAACTATGTCCTTGTTTTATTAAAAATTATCTTAAATTCTTTTTACAGTATCACTACTCAAAAAACTTTCTTTGTTATGATAACCTACTATTTTCAAAGATGTAGTTTCGGGATTGCGTCCACCGATTTTACCCTTCTTTTGCCTTGGGAGGAACCTATTGTGGGGTACCGAAGGTATCTGTTCATCCATCAGGAATGAAAATTCTGGTTTAGATATAAAAACCATGTCGCCTCCATGTTATAACCTGTTTGGCAGGAGGGAGAAGAATGAAAGGTGAGAGAATTAGTTGAAAGATTATGAAATGTTTGGTAGGAGAGAAAAGAATAGAGAATGAATTGGGTGCTTCATTTCATATCCTTTTAAAGTCAGGAATTCATATCTAACATATAAATCGGAGAAAAGTCCACCCCCCCCCCCCCCCCCTCCACAAATCCTTTCTAAGACAGAATACACTATTCTGGTACTTCTCCAATAATGGTGGTTACAATTTGACAAATGGATGTTGGTGTATTTGGTTTGAACACAATAAATTGAGCATAAGTTTTATTTCTCCTACGTACATCTTTTAAAAGGTTCTTATACATGAAGACTAAATTGATTATTTAATAATAAGATCAAAAATATATATTTTCCATTGATTTTTTTATTTAAAAAGAGAAATTATCATTCAAATTAAAATTGGATACAAACATCAATACCAGAGATGAAACAACCTTGTGATATAAGAGACATATTCTTCGACTAAGATCGATTCTATCAGTAAAATCTGATGAAACTCAGCAAGGAGGACATAAGCAGAGATCCTGTGACGGGAAAATTCTTCAAATTCTTCGGCATTCCTATAATCGAGCATGCATAAAACTCTTTTCAAAAAAACATCTACAATCGATGGAATATTCCGATTGATTGAGAGACAGTCACTCGAAGTATAAAGACTACAACAAACTCCACATAGCCCTAATACTAATTGAACCTATAAGCATATACCGCTAGAAAATAACTCAAGTGGAACCCACACACAAAAACAAATTGGAGGTGGGGGAACTACCTCCTTTATTAAAAAATTAAAACTAAAACACAAAAACAAATCATGAATATAAAATAACATCGCCCGTAAAATTCTCGCTCAATGTGGAATAACTACTCTATCACACACCATAACTCAGAGAGAATCAATCGGCTCAATTGGAGGTAAGAAATCACTGCACTAACCATTGGATCACTAAGGCTGCGCCAAATCCCAAACTGTCAGAAATTCGTCAAGTTAAATCTACTTAAAAACTCCCAATTAGGACATCTAACTCCATCCTCGCCGACCACCTTCGCTAGCTACGGTAGTGACGATGGCGGTGGAAGTTCCACACAAAGGAAAACCCTAGTTTATGAGAAATTTGAGAGAAAAAAGAGGAGAGAGAAATGACTTTTTTTTTTTTTTAAGTCAAAATATCAATTATAAACTATATTCTAAAAGTTCAAAATCCCAAAAGACAAAAAGACAAAAAAATAAAATACTAGCTAGCCATTAATAGACAATATATTTTCCAAGTAAAATCATAACATGCTCAATTAAATATGACTCGAAAATAATTAGCTAAAATATTCACCAAAAAGAAAAGAATTAGTTAAAATCATTGCTTACGCAGCTCTTTTTTTTTTTTTTTTTTTTGCTTCAAACGAGATAACAACACACACAAAACTTCACTTGGATTATTCATGTGTATCTCTATCATGTCCGGACCACGTTCACCATACAATCCTTTAATACACCTTAGATTTTGAGGAGTAAGATCAGCGACGGAGTAAAGATTTATTAACAGGGAGGTCAAAAAAAATTTTCGGATTAAGACATTAGATCCATTAATAATTATGTTTTTAATAAAACTATTTTATTTGTTAAAATTTAAATTATTTATTCAATAAAATATAAGTGGTTATATTTATTCACAAGAACTATTATCTAGATTTTCAATACAAAGTGAGGATTTTAGTTTTTTCATTTTTATCCCATTCTATTTTGTTAGTTCGACCATGAAATTTATTTGTGTATGTAATTCTAGAATATGATTGTATAACTTGTTATATTATAATCGATCCAATGAGTGGCTATATTTGCGCTCACAATATTAATAAATATCCCCCACCTAATAAAAATTTTCTAATATAAACATACTAAATCTCCCCCACCTAATAAATATTTCCTAATATAAACATAGTAAATCTATCCTTATATAGATATTTTTTTCTATAATATCACATTTAACTATCTCATGCACCCACTTTTATTTTAAATTTAATTTATTTTGTTAAAAATAAATCAACAAATCTAAATAAGGAAAAAAAAAGATATATTTTCATTGTCAAATAGAAAACATAAACTATCTCCAAAAAGAAAAAGAAAAAAGAAAAAAAGAGAAGAAATAATAAAGAAGAAAAACTCAAGTGATGTCTAAATCAAAAATCAAGAAATGTCATATTACATTTTTAAAAAATATATAAATATAAAATCATGTAAACTAACATAACAAGAAAAAATAAATAAAAAGAATAATTATATAAAAAACAACAGAGAATCATTTTCAAATACTAAAAGAAAAGAAAAAAACACACAATACTAATGAATTAAAAAGATTAAAAATACATATTTCAATAATTGTTGACTCTTTAAAAAACATTTTTCATTTATTTTTATTTCATTTGAATCCTTTATTTAGAATTTTCATGTAATCATAAAAACTTCTTAAGAAAAGAGATTGATGAAAAATAATTTAGAGTTTAGAACAATTTCTTAGATTTTTTAAAATATTATTTTCATTTATGGTTAATGTGGTGTATGTTTTTTAATTATTTTATATAAAATATTTTCGTTTATAGGTATGTGGGGTATGAGCATTTTTAATGATTTTAAGGTAATTTTTTTGTAGCATAAAAATACATTAAAAATCTTTATTGATTTTGTGGGGATATTTATAAATATTATGAGTGTAAATAAAATCCCTCCAAATATTTAAGGGATGTCAAGATTAATTTATACACATATTCACTATATCAAAATAAAAATAAAAAAGCCCATTATATTAAAATTAAAATTAAAAAAAAAAGTTAGGGGGGGACCATGACAGGAAAGAGAGAGAGAGAAGAGGCAAGAGATCAAGAGAGAGAATCAGAGTGAAGAATAATAGAAGCAATTAATTTAATAGAGAGGACACTAGTATAGCTAGTCCTAATGTTAGAGGGAATCCATTCTAATGATATAAAAGATAGCAATATTTGTAGGATAGAACGTACATATACGGGAAATTTAATTTCAAGTTTAATCTGATGCTAACTTTCATAATTAATGTGTATTGTACATTAATCTTGAACTGAAATAAAACTCAATCACTAAATAATAGTCCTAAAGCTATGTAAAAGTTGGGAGAAAAAAAAAAACTACTAAACAATAATAATAACGAGTAGTGTGTAATTTGATATATCTGATTAGAACGAAAGTATTTGTATAAACGCTCGACAATCTAGATATGCTATTAAAATAAACAAAGTCGAACCAAGCAAATATATGAAATCCCACATCAAAAGTGAGTCCTGATCTTTCTTTCAAAATATATGTAAATATGCATCTTCAATTTTAAATAGTACTTTTCTTTGGTTTTATTGTCATGTTCCTATGTGTTGAAACTTAAAAGTGCCAATGTAGATAAAGCCTTGACAGGAAGTCGAATTTACATACTTAAGATCAAGTTATCACAGTTCTCAGTATTCATAGAGTACTATCTTGCTAAAGGCAAAAAATCGGTCCTCATCATTAAGAAGATTTCATAGTTATCACAGTTCTCAGTATTCATAGAGTACTATCTTGGCTAAAGGGCCAAATAACATACTCGGTCCCTCATCCATTTAAGAAGATTTCATAGTTATCACAGTTCTCAGTATTCATAGAGTACTATCTTGGCTAAAGGGCCAAATAGACACGCTAAAAAAGATAAAAGACCATAAAAGATGCACATATTATTCAAAATCCATAAATCACGGGATTTAAATCAACATACCTACCAGTCTATATTTTAATAAGGATACGACATAAAGATCAAAACCTGTGGGTTCGTAGCTTATTAATAACGTGTATTCAATTATTTGTATTCAAACTTAAATATACAAAAAAAAAAAAACAAAAAAACTTTGAGATGGTTATAAATAGACATGTGTGCCACTTAGAAAACCCTTAGTATGCATTTTCTGTAATATAAAGCTCTTGGTGTACTTTCTCTACCTCGTTTTATTCTCCCTAATCTAATTTGAGAGAGGATATGATATTTAAATTAAGGGTTTTGGAATTTTGAAGATTAGTTAGGATTTAAATTTGATTTAAATTTGAAAATTAAGTTAGGATTTGATGGTTTTGTTTTTCTTATTTTACAAATAAAATAATCCAAGAATATCTTGGAGTTGTTAGGATAGTTTGTTAGGAATCTTTGGTTTCCTATCTTTTCTCTAAAAGTTGGTTAAGATATTAAGGGTTGTGCTTCCTATTTATTAATGTACTCTCGGCAGATATCAATAAGATTTAGAAAAATATTATTCTCCCAAACTACATGGTATTAGAGCCTGGGGGGCAATCCTAATGGCACAATGAGCTGGACCAAGGGTGGCGATGATCGACGTTGGTAGTAATCCCTCTTTCTTTGAAGTCGTCTATGGAAATTCCGGGGAGACTAGTGGTGATCTTTCTATAAATCATGGCAGTATTGATCATTTGGCCACAAGATCTTCCCTGCAAATTATCATTCATAAATTAAATGGATAAAATAACTTAAAATGGTCCCAATCGGTCAAACTAGCTATTGATAGACGTGGTAAATTAGGATACCTTACCGATGAGGTTAAGATACCGGAGGCAACCGATCCAAGCTTCAAAGTTTGGCATTTTGAAAATTCCTCGGTGACAGCATGGCTTTTCAATTCCATGGAGGCGGCAAAGCCTAACCTTTTCCTCCCAACAGCCAAGGATGTATGGGCCTTGGTTCGGGAAACTTACTCCGATTTAGAGAACTCGTCTCATATTTTAGAGTTGAAGTCGAAACTTTGGCAATTCAAGCAAGGTGATCGCGAGGTTACCGTCTACTACAATGAGATGGTGAATTTATGGCAGGAGTTGGATCAGTGCTACGATGATATTTGGGAAAATCGGAATGATTGTGCTCGACATATGAAGCGGGAAGAAAATGATCGAGTCTACATGTTCTTGGTAGGACTACATCGAAGCTCGGACAAAGTGAAGGGACGAATCCTCGGTCACAAGCCATTGCCTTCCATCTGTGAAGTCTTCTCAGAAGTACGTCAAGAAGAATGCAGGAAACAGATTATGTCAGGAGGATCTACATCCGTTCCCAAATCCGATCCTGAAGCCTCCGCTCTTGTCTCCAAAAATTCAAGTTTAGATTATGATGGTGAAAGAAAAAAGAAAACATGGTGCAACCATTGCAAAAAGCCATGGCATACAAGGGAGACATGTTGGAAGATTCACGGAAAATCACCTCATATCAAGAAACGTTTCGACGGTCGTGCTTTGCAAACTGTGACTGAATCTCCTCAAGAGAATCAAGTTTCCTCGAGTATCAATCCTTTTACCAAGGAATAATTAGAGTAATTCTATACTATTTTTCAATCTTCCAACTTTTCTGTTAATTTGTCTTGTTCTTTATCACAATCAGGTAATCACCTAACTGCTGTTTTTTCCACTGTCAAAAACTATTCTGATGTCTCTTAGATTATTGATTCTGGGGCAACTGACCATATGACAGGTTATTCGAAATTATTTTCGTCCTATAGTCCATGTGCCGGAAACAAGAAAATTAAAATCACTGATGGTTCCTTTTCAGCAATAGTTAGAACAGGAACAATTCATATCTCATCCTTGCTCACCTTGAAAAAAGTCCTCCATGTCCCTAATTTGTCATGCAATTTGTTGTCTATAAGTAAACTTACCCATGAAAATCATTGTGTGGCTAAATTCAATTCCTCATGTTGTCAGTTTTAGGAAGCAGGCTCGGGGAGGACGATTGGCACTATTAGAGAATGTAGTGGACTTTATTTCTTTGAAAATGGCACCAGCTTGAATAATTCAATTCACAAAACTCGTTTTGAGTCTATTTCGGTGTCTAGTGATAAGAAGATCATGTTGCGGCACTATAGATTAGGCCATCCTAGTTTTCATTATTTGCGACATTTGTTTCCAAATTTGTTTATAAATAAACTCCATCTTTTTCTCAATGTGAATTTTGTGTTTTGGCAAAATATCAACAGGTCCTTTACTTTCCTAACTCTTATCAACCTTTTGCACCTTTTTCATTAATTCACAGTGATGTTTGGAGACCATCACGGATTTCTTCTATTTCCAGCAAAAAATGGTTTGTCACTTTTATAGATGATCACATTACACTTAGTTGGGTTTATCTACTTAAAGAAAAATTGGAAGCAGAAGATATTTTTAAAATATTTTATATCATGGTTCAAACATAATTTCAAGGGAAAATTAAAGTTTTTCAAAGCGATAACGGTCGGGAATATTTCAATAAAATTTTGGGACATTTTTTTTTTCTGAAAAAGGTATTGTTCATCAAAGCTCATGTAATGATACCCCTCAGCAAAACAGAGTAGTTGAAAGAAAAATAAACATCTTTTGGAAGTTGCACGGGTTTTCCTTTTTACCATAAATGTTCCAAAACTTTTTTGGGGTGAAGCTATACTCATGGCTACTCATTTAATAAATCGTATGCCTTCAAAGATTTTAAATTTTAAAACACCACTAAATGTGTTTCATTCTTTTTTTCCGACCTCTAGACTCATAAATTCTTTGCCCTTAAAAATATTTCATTGCACTGTTTTTGTTAGGGACATTGACAAAAACTGTGGAAAGTTAGAGCCAAGGTCAAAAAGTGTGTTTTTGTAGGTTTTACTCCACACAAAAAGGGATATAAGTATTATGACCCTCTTTCAAAAAATTTTTTTATGACCATGGATGTTTTATTTTTGAAAAAACCCTATATTTTCATCCACTTCTTCAGGGGGAGAAGGGAGTGGAAGATTTGGTGGTGTCAATGTCAATAGGTGATATCTTTCGTGAATATTTTTTTCAACAAGATTTGAATTTTATTCAAAATAATTCAGATTTTTTCCAAACTAAAGGTGGAGCAGACTTGCTACAAACATATTTTCAAAAGGAAGATTCGGTTCCCCAAATCCCTCAAGTTTTTTACAAAAAAAAATTCATACTTACATGAAAATTCGGATTTGGAAAATAAGGAAGATTCAATGTTTGAAAATCTTCAAAAGTCAAATTTGGAAGGAGATTTACCAAATTCAGTTTTTGAAAAAAAAAAAAAATTCAAAACCAATTTTTGAGGAAAATCTAACAAATTCGAATTCTTTGTTCAAAGAACCAAGTCAACATCTTGAGAAATCTGATAAGGTAATTTCAAATCTTGAAACTGATTCTTCGATGGAAAAAAGGGTGGAAAAATCTGTAATACCATAACAACAAATCCCTTCTAGTTCCAGAGATAGAGAAAGACTTGGGTTAAAAATATTTATGAGCTGAATTATGAGAGAAGATCTTTGAATCAAGGAAAAAAATCTGTCACATCTCTATCGGGTCAAGCGTCCAAACCTAGCCAGGCCTAGAAGCCACAAAAAGCCACGGGTAAGACTCAAACAATCCAGAAAAGCCATCTGAGTCACAGTCTAATATTCCCATAGCTATTAGGAAAGGTAGTAGGTCTTGTATAAATTGTCCACTATATCCTATGTCTAAACTCGTGTCTTATCAAAAATCTCTCATCTTTATTTTCTGCTTTTACCTCCCAACTTTCTTGTGAAGAAATTCCTAGAACCATACAAGATGCTCTAAATGTTCCAGAATGGAAGGAAGTTGTACTTAAAGAAATGAGAGCACTTAAGAAGAACCAAACATGGAATGTTGTAGCTCTACCAAAGGGGAAGACAACAGTTGGCTGTAAATGGGTGTTCACTATAAAATACAAATCTGATGGGACTTTGGATCGATATAAAGTAAGATTGGTTGCTAAGGGATTCACGCAAACATATAGCATTGACTACTTAGAAACGTTCATGCCAATAGCAAAACTGAACACTAGACGAGTACTTTTATCTCTTACAACAATTCTCGATTGGCCATTGTAGCAGTTGGATGTCAAGAATGCTTTTCTGAATGGTGATCTAGAAGAGGAAGTTTGTATGGATCCACCTCCGTGGTTTGAACAACAATTTGGCGCAGGAGTATGCAAGCTTAAAAAGGCTTTGTATGGTCTCACATAATATTCGAGGGCCTGGTTTGAGAAATTTACTTGGCTAGTAAAGAAACAAGGCTATGATCAAGCTCAAACAGATCACACGATATTTAACAAGTATTCAGAATGTGAGAAAGTCAGCGTATTGATTGTCTATGTGGATGATATTATACTCACAATAGATGATTTGAGTGAGATGAATCAATTAAAGGCCAGCCTAGTATCAGAATTTGAGATTAAGGATCTAGGATCTCTCAAGTATTTTCTTGGAATGGAAGTTGTTCGATCTAAGGAAGGTATAGTGATCTCACAGAGGAAATATGTCCTAGATCTTCTAAAAGAGATGGGGATGAGTGGCTGTAAGCCTATTGATATGCCCATTGACCCGAACAGGAAACTTGGTGATGGGAAACAAGGAGAATCCGTGGACGTAGGCCAATATCAGAGGTTATGGGTAAGTTAATTTACTTATCCCATACCCAACCGAATATTGCCTTCGCTGTTAGCTTCATCAATCAATTAATGCATGCACCTCATAAAGAACATCTTAAAGCCACTTATCGAATATTGAGGTACTTGAAGAATTCTCCAGGAAAGGGATTGCTATTTAAAAGAAGTGAACAGAGAACAGTCGAAGCCTACACAGATACAGATTGGGCAGGTTCTGTGACAGATAGAAAATCAACCACTGAGTATTGTACATGTGTATGGAGAAACCTGGTCACATGGAGAAGCAAGAAGCAAAATATGGTAGCGTATAGCAGTGCCGAGGCAGAATACTGAGCAAAGGCTAACGATTGAGTCTCCAATGAAGTTGTTTTGTGACAACAAAGTGGCCATAAGCATTGCACACAACCTAGTGCAACATGACCGAACCAAACATGTGGAGATCGATAGGTATTTTATCAAGGAAAAATTAGAGGCAGGAATCATTTGCATACCATTTGGCCTCCATCACACAACAAACTGTGGATATCCTGACTAAAGGACTGTTCAAACCTAACTTTGAACTTCTTGTTAACAAGTTGGACATGAAAGACATCTATATATCAACTTGAGGGGTAGCGTTGGAATTTTGAAGATTAGTTAGAATTTAAATTTGATTTAAATTTGAAAATTAAAAATTTAAATTCAAAAATTAAGTTAGGATTTGATGGTTTTGTTTTTCTTATTTTAGAGATAAAGTAATCCAAGAATATCTTGGAGCTGTTAAGATAATTTGTTAGGAATCTTTTGGTTTCCTATTTTTTCTCTAAAAGTCGGTTAGGATATTAAGGGTTGTGCTCTCTATTTATTAATGTACTCTCGGCAGATATCAATAAGATTCAGAAAAAATATTATTCTCCCAAACTACAAAAGGCAAACCTTTTTAAATATCTGCGTTCTTTATATTTCCTACATTCTAATCACTATTTTGCTTAAGTATTCTTGCTTGTATTCTTGTTAAGTGAGGAATCAACTCTAGCATACTTGTTATAGCGAAATATAGCTGTGAAGTACTACGATGACATTTTTGGTTAGTTCATTCTAATCAAACAATTTTAATTAGTTTATTTGTCTTTTTCTTCAAAATAACTCATTTTTACTATTCACATCTTAAACTCTAACTTAAGGACTCAAAGTTTAAAAGTCAATAACTCTATTATTTCAAGTCAAAAGGAGATGATTTAAAAAAAAATTTGTATAAAATTTTATGATAAACGAAACAAAATCCTTATTGTTATTTTTTTTTTCTAGACATATTTCAAGTTTTTATATTTTTTTACCTCCAAACAATTTATTTTCAACTAAATGCACAATTCTAAAACTCAACTCCACTCTAATCAAAATAACTTCAATTTTTCAACTCAAATGAACCAACCAAACAAAGACAAGCATTGTTTTTTGCTAGCCTTTTTGAATTTCCCTCCTGGCTGTCGTTTACAAGTAATTAAATTGAACTATTAAGCCCCTTGAACACTCAATATATTGCATGTATGCTGCTCTCTCACAACCATCGAGATCAATCTATACGGTCAGCGTTAACTAACGGACATGTCGTCTGTTTTTCTCAGCAGGACACAAGAAAAGCCTCTGCAGACGAAGAAAGTCCTCCCCCTAAACTGGATAAAATGTCCAAAGACCTTATTTGGCTTTTCATTACAAACGAAGGTGCTACTTAACCCTAAAAAGAATGAAGGCCTTTGTGACACCCGATGTTAGCCTCTGTTTGGTTCGCCGATTGAAGATGAAATTTTTAGGTTGGAGTTTGTTGACTTTTTAAAAACTCATTGTAGTTTTTGTTGACTTTTCAGAAAAAAAATAAAAAAATAAAAACTGATATGAAAATTTTGAGTTGAAGATGTGCACCAAATGCAACCTTATTCTCTCAAATCTGGAAATGTTAAAACACAGTTTCAATGGTAATGGGAATTTGCCTGACTGCAAAAGCAAATGAATATGGTGACTCTTTTAATCGTGCTTTAATAGGTAACCTGCAAGGTTCACCTAAAAATCCACCTCTCTAATTGTAGGAAATCATGCCTTTTTTTTTTTCAATCAAAATTCAAAAACTACAAATATCAAATGAACAACGAATATTGAAACAAATGTAATGAAAAAGTCAGCTTACTTTGAGTACAATTGATAATGCAGAATAAGACATGTCCATATCCACTGTTTTATTTTTCCTGTCTTAATAGTTGTCTCCTTAATAGTGTGTGGACAATTCATTAATTTATTCAAGAAATTTTAATATTTAATTTTTTTTATGTGATTAAATTTTTAAATTCAGATGATATGATATAATACTATTAAAGAAACAACCAATAAGATAAAAAATTAGAACAATAGATCTTGACTCGAACAAGACAACCTAAACCCCACAGCACAAATATACCTTACACAACGGTGAAAAGGAGAGGGAAGCAAAGAAGGGGTTATCTTGGATAGATGGCTTCTCATGAAAAAGTTTCCAAAAAAAAAAAAAAAAGGGTTGTGTGTTTAATATGTTATGTATTTGACAAAGTAGTGTATTTTTAAATTTATTCAAATGAGGCGAGTAAAGAGTATTTGACAAAATAGTGTATATTTGTTTTTACAAGCCCTTCAATTAACAGGTAATTTAGTAATACTAAAATTTATTAACATACGTGTGGGGAAAGTGAAATGTATGGTGACAATAGACCTCCTCTTAGATAATCAGAATTATGTTATTTATTTACTTTATCTAAATATTATGAATTATTATTCAAAAAAATTATGATATTAATTCCTTTTCACTTCCTAAAATTCTCCCATTTAAATTGTAGCAGTCATTTAATTTAACATATTTTTTTCTCCAATTTAAAATATTTTAGTGATTACATGTACAATCTTATAGTAATTTAATACATGATTCCACTATTAGGAGAATAATTCGAATTCGTTCATCCCAAGATTCAAAAAAATAAAAAATACTATTATTTCTAAACTTATAGTTATTTAATTTTGTGTTAAAAAAATCAATATGTTAATTCAACAAAAAAAAGTATTTTTTTTTCTAATTAAACCGTTTTGCAATTATAAAAATAATTTGGCGATTAACTATTTTGAAATTACTAAAAAATTGGCTTTTTTGAAAAAAAATAAATAAATAAAAGTCTTGAATTCTGACTATTCTTCACTATTAGTAACAAATACACTTTTTTTTTTCCTAAATGGAGATGAGAAATTTAAATTGAACACTTTATAATAGAGTTAACTCTATTAGATAATGCTTACAACCCCTTAATTAAAAATAAACTTAACTTTATATGTGTTCTTTATTTTTTGTTTTTTTTTCATTAAATAAAGAAGGATCGGATGGTGGTCTCATTATATCTAAGTTTTTCAACATCCACAGGTAGGACAATGAAAATAGACCTTAATGGAGGTAATAAAAATCGAACCTAAATAATGAATGAGAGATATCTAGTAAAGGTAACCTAACTCCTTGTCGTCCTATCCACTCCGTGAGCTATTATTTTTGAGATTATTCTATTATATATACATGTAGATGATTGGAATAACATATTATAAATTATACTTTTTTTTTTTTTGCAGAATGAATAAATATTATGCTAGGGCATTTTACACATTATCTAAGAATTTGATAGTTAATGTTTTATCTTCTGAACTTTTTTTTTTTGGGTGAATTTATCTTCTTAACTTTGTTTCTAACAATCTACTTGAATTTGCTGAAATAATGTAATGTGATCTATTTTACTGATAATTGTTATATTGATTATGAAAAAGCTCGTCCTACCAAAAATTTCAAATTCCATTCATACTGTGATATAAATCTCTCAATTATCCAACTCTGAATTCCTCAACTCCAACCAAAATTCAGAATAAAGTTAACAAAATGTGTCAAATTTCAATATTTTAGCAAGTTATTCGCTTGAACTATCAAAATTAAAATTAAGTAGCAATTACTAAAAGAGTAATTGATCAAAAATGATCCCTGAACTTTTAGAATGTGATAATTTGGTTCATTTTTTTTAATTTTAGTCAATATGACCATAAACTCTCTAAATGTTCCCAATCTTAGTCCTTTACGTCCAATTCCATTAATTTTCTAACAGAATGAGCCATGTGTGATGCATGTGATCTAATTTCAGATGGTGTGTTAGTAATTTAACAGTAAATTTAATTTAACAAAAATACCCTAATTTCTTCTCTCCCTCCTCTCTCTCTTTCATTTTGGCCAGTAAATTAATAGTAAATTTAACAAAAATACCCTAATTCATATGGTGTTTTAGGAATTTAACGATAAATTTAATTTAACAAAAATACTCTAATTTCTTCTCTCTCTTCTCTCTCTCTTTCATTTTGATCCATCTCTCTCACCATTTCTCCGTCTTGCTTGCTCCCACTCGATCTACAAGCCCATAAATCTAAATCTTACTCTTCCAACCTCTTGAGATCAGCGACTCGG
>CM046361.1:7273370-7358530 GCA_025413025.1 Ficus hispida
GGCCCATAGCTCCTTCCTCTCCAAGAAACAAGCTCCGATTCTCCCTTTTTTCTCCACTCCACTGCTTCGATCGTCGCAACAATGGACTCTGAAATTGGTGGTCCAGAGATCACTCCTCCATTGCTGCTGATCCTCCATTGAGTTCGAGCTTCAAATGCTTCTGGCGGAACCAAATTCGGTCCGAATCGGAGCTCGAATTCGAGCGCTCTTCTCCAACCTCAACCAGGCCACCTTGAAGAGAGAACCCGGTTCGTCTCTGTTTCACCACTATCTCACAAAACTATATATATATATATAATATATATATACTTTTCCTGTAATTTTTTTTTTTGGGTATTTTTTTCTTTTGCAGGAAGTTTATCGAGCGCGATCTTTCTAGTGGCTGGCACTACGGTATATACGAATAGGAACTTTTCGGTTTCTGATTTTCTTGTTGAAGTGTTGTTTTTCAGTCATGCAGATTTGGAACTTGCTTGAAATCGTAGCTTTTCGGTTTTCGTGTTTGGAAGATGAGATTTTTGAGAAATGTGTGATGAACTTGTTCCAAGGTTGTAACATTTTTGTAGTTAATACTTATGCACAAACACAAATTTAGCTCTAAATATGACAGACTACGTCAATATTTGTAATAAGTTTTTGAGTGTTCTAAGGAGTTTTGCAAAATTCCTGTTTATGGAATTTGTGCGTTTGTTGGAAATTCGAGGTAATTTTGCATGTTAGCAAACTCTTTTTGAGTGGGGAAAGTAACGCCTTAAGCAAAGTAATCTCTTACACCTCAATTCCATAATTTCGTTTTTTGCCCCCACCGTGTCTGTTTTTTTCTGTATTCAATTTTTTCTTCAACAGAACTTCGCAATCATTAGTTATTCTTTTGGTCAAATTGAGTGGTTAATTCTTTTTAGTTATTGTTTCATTTTTATGTATAAATTATATTCAGGTAGGTGCCGGGATCCTTGCAATTCCTGCTGTGACTCAAGAATCTGGATTTCTGGCCTCTGCAATTACATGCATTTTCTGCTGGGTTTACATGGTAATTCTCCAAGGTTCTTGTTGTTGTTATTTATTCAAGTGTTTCCTTTGTTAGTGGCAATAAAAGCTCATCTAATGTGCTTAACATTACAAGGCGATATGGACTTGGATCATGCATCCAAAGTTCACTTTCCCATGCATTTATAAATATATGTCTCCGTGTGTGTGTGTTCGCGCGGCCGCGTTCGTGTGCGTCATTTCACCTTGGAAAGTCTCTAAATTAAAGTATACAAAGAGTAAGGTTTGTAAGAAACATCAAAATGCTGCAGGTTGTGACAGGGCTGCTGATTGCTGAAGTAAATGTTAACACTATGTGTGAACTGGGTTCTGGTGGTGTATCACTGGTAATTCTTCATCCCCTCTGTACAAACTATTGTCCGTTTTTTTTTTTTTTGTCCCCCCCTCCCCCTCAATCGAAGAACTTGGTTGCTTCTTGCTTGAACAAAAAGGAGCGAAATCTTCCCCCTTTTTTGGATAACTGAGACAACAATGTGGAATTAACGGAGGATGTCAATTATAGCAGGGGATGTTGGAGTATGGAACTGCTTCATATGTTCTGTTATAGATTGACTTCCACTATTGTTTTGTGTTGATATTTGAGTGTTTTGATAATCAGTGATACTGGAGTATTAAATATGCACTTTCGTGCCTTTTTTTGTTTTAAAATTTCCCTCTCTTGGAAAAGCCAAAAAATGCATCCTTTCTCATGAATATGAGGGGGATTCCAGGCTTGAGTAGAATTAAAGATAAGTTTTGTTTATTGTGGTGTGGCATAATTTTCTTTTTGTATCTTGTTATTTTGTCCCTCGTTTGGTTGGATTTTCTTGTCCTCCCATTTTCGTACTGCCTTTTTCTTTAAGAAAAATTTGACTTTTTACGGCAACATATTAATCTAAGTATTGCGGCCAAAACAATGATTTTGTGTCTGCATTTATCTGTGTTTTGGCTGCTGATAACATCATCGTATGTGCATTTTATATGATACGTTACATCTTTCTTGTCAATGTCATTTTTGCTTTTCAAGAGTTCATTTGAAATTTGTTTAAGTCTGACATAGTTCATTTTCCTTGTGACTATGAATTCAGGTATGAATGGCCATGAGAACTCTAGGGAAAGTAGGAGTTCAAATTTCTAGGTATGCAGTTCTTTCTGAAATCTTTTACAAGTGACTCAGTTCTATTTGAATAAAATTGCTAAACTTGTGTTGGTGTTGACACACTAATTATGAAGAATGTTTCATTCTTTTGCTTTCAAATATTTATGAGCACCCACAAACATATTAGATTGAATTACATGAAAAAGCTAATGACAGGTCGTAATGTATAGAAGAAATAAGGGAAAGAAGAAGCTACCTGCTGCGAACTGTGATGCTGTCCTCTCTAAATAAACAATTGGTGAAGCCAAGTAATCAACCAATAAGACTACAACTAGAATAAAATAGCAATAAGAAACTCATCTAGTCGATTACCAATCCGAAACATATAGAAACTAATCCGTTTTCATTCTTTTGTTCTAATAACTTTTTCAAACAATCGTGATAATAACTGTATGACTTAACAACAATTATTATCCCATCATCATGAAATTGTGAAACAAGAAAATAGAGAAATGAAGTATTGTGGCTGGCTCCTCCAGTATTATTAGACATCTCCCACTGACTCATTCATGTGGAATCAACATCGCCTTGGTAGATAAAGTATGGATTCTATCATTTCCGGCTTTTTCTACACATTCGAAACCAGTTGTTACTCAATGCTACTTCGGCAAAATGTAGTGTACAGGAACATTCTCATTTTCTCAAAGCCAGGGGTTGATCATTAGAGTCCAGAGTAATTATAAAACTCGAGAGCAGTTGGAAGTTTGACTACTTTCTGAAGTTGGGAAACAATGCAAGGATAATTTTCGCATCAATAAGAAACAAAAATTTTTTTGAAGAAAGAGGATCAGAAATCCTTCACAACCAAACAAAAAACTTTACCTAAATTTTGATTAACTACTTTTTATCTGCACTGGCTATTGGTTTAGATTTTACATAGTACGTGACTTGGAATGTCTGATGTCCTTTTTCTTCTAATAATTCATTTAACAACTTCTTTATCCTGCAGCTGGTCATACATTTTTATACATTACGCTCTCCTAGTTGCCTACTAGCTCCAGTTACTTCTTTACAGTTAAATGTGTATATGTATAAATATATATATAAATATATATAAAATATCTCACCCAGCAAACCGTGCATATATGCTATATAGAAGAAGAAGAAGAGAGAGATATTAGGATGAAAATAACTACAACTATATGATTTATATGAGACAGTATTTTTTGTATGTAAGTTAAATTTTCGATAATATGGATACACCCATTTCATAAATATGTTTTTGACTTAAAATATAGAATGGGGAATAATTGTTTACTATTAAATATTTCAAATATATATGTACGCACATAGAACCAAAACGCAAAAAAAAAAAAAAAAAAAAAAAAAAAAAAAAAAAAAAGGGGCCGTTATGAGAGATTTCAGAATAATATAAGTTAAAGCAGACACCCTGATACGTACGAGTTTTAAAATTTTGATTTTTGTGGATAAAATTTCTTTGCAATTTTGCAATTGTGCCCTTATTGAATAAGACAAATTACAATTGTATTCAAATAGTTAGAAACCTATACCTATATTCTCATAAATAATAATAACTGATTTTTTTTTTAATATGTGTCCCTAATAAGAAATTTTTTTTAAGCCCGCCACTGAGTTAAAAATAGAAATTTTATACCCCCTTTTACATTTAGCAACAAAAAAAAATGCAAGAAATTTCCAAAATGAAACTATATCATATTATACATATATATGTATATATTGATAAGAAAAACGTTCACCTAACTGTGATCGTGAGGGTCTAACAACCAATCATTTGGTGACACATAAAGACATCTGCAAAGCTAGCTGGACTGATGAAAGCCAGATCAGCAATATTGCACTCCATAGTTATGTGCTTTTTGGGGGAAAATTTAAAATCAATTTTCACAACCAAACAAAGTCGGCTCATTTGTTTGATATATCGTTTTAAACCTTATGTTTTATGTATTGTCCATTTTTTTTTTCTATTAATTATATATGAAATGAAATACCAAAACAGGGCCGGTATTACTGGGACCCTTTATACTCCATATTCACCAATATTTCTTAGCCGATTTTCCAACTTCACATTATTCCGAGGAAAAAAACAATCTAGTTGAAAGAAAATTAGGAGAGACAAAGTTTTGGTCAAATATTTGAAACTTAATAAAATTTTTTAAGTCAACTTCATTATGACAAGTAGGAAAATGTCGCGAAAATAATTTAGTTCCTTAGCTCTTGAAGCTAGCTATTTTGCACGGTGCGTGATTAAGTGTATGTGTGTGTATATATTAGTATATACGAGTTTAATACCCGTGCTACGCACGGTGATGTAATAATCATTGTATTTATTTTGTTTTTTATAAAGATTAAAAAATTGTAAGTAAATAAATTAGTTTTATATTTGATTAATAGAATAATTATGCGCAGTTTTTATAAGTATTTATTCGATTCTTTTAATATAGAAAAAAAACATATTACATACAGAAAGAAGAACGATAACATTATAATATTTACATTGAAGTTTATGTGTAGATGTTGGATTTATATATATATATATACACAAACATATATACATATATATTTACAAACTGAGTTGTTATAAATACAATGTTTTGGACTGGAGATTTCTTCAACTGTGTTTAATCTTTTTTCCTTTTTCTTCAGATCTGTCATCAGAAGAAAATTAAATTAGTTTATATTTATAAATAAAATTGAAATTTGTATAATTATATAATATATAAATGTAAATAAATTATAATTATACCTTGATTCTTTTCGTTTTCTAAATGGATCAACAGAAGATGCTTGAATTTCTGTCGATGAAGTCTGTTGATGAGCACTGAAATAACAGTAAGTATAATTATATAATTATTTATAATTTATGTAGATAAAAGTACAAAATTTGAAAGAAATTGTTAATAGTAATGTACCTGGATTCAACCTCTTCTGTTATTGATTCAGTAATGAAAAGCTGTTTTTTCACACCTTTTTTAGTTTCTGGTAGTGGTGTTTCTGGATCCAAAGATGTGAATGGTTGTGGGATATGTTTTGGGGATTCGATTGGTGGTGCAGGCAACAACATTTGTGGTTCGTCGTCATCAAATGTTTAATAACTGTTGTATCAATAAATGCACCTCTTGGACGAAATTGAATCAGAAATATTTTTGACATGCCTTTGAGTTCATTGATGAGAGGAGGAATGATGTTTGGATCGGTATATCCTTCTTGAATTGTTAGTATGGAGCAAGCTTTATTGACCAGTGATTGTACTGTTTTTCCAAGCATCACAATATTGATTCCTCCAGTGCTGTCTTCGATTCGAGCATTAATTTTGTACCTATTATAAATAGTAGGAAATTAGTAAATTTTATAGTATTTAACAGTGATTTAATAATATTTTTTAATAAAAGTTGTGAATATTACCAACTCATTGGTATTGTTGTTAGATAGGCATGAGTGTCGCACCACCATGAAGTTCCTGATTGTTTCACACGTCTATAGCAGCGTGGACAGGCATTGTAAAACCAACCTTGTTGTTCATCAATTTCAGTAATGGTTGCTTTTACAGTAAATTTCTCGTCCTGTTATTTAAGGGAAAAAAAAAGTTGTTAAATTATATATTTTATTTAAAAAGTAATGAATTAAAATTTACCTGGTTTTGATATGGATCTAAACGTCGAAGTTCTGCAATCATCAGTCTATTCATTCTTTTTTGCTCTTGTAATGTTATTGGCTTCTGTGTTGATGGAGCAATAAAGTCTATTCATTGAATGGAATGACTAAACCTATAAACATATAAGATATTAAAGAATGTTAATATATTTAAGAACTTGTAAAATATATAAATAACTATCATATTTTTTTAATAAATATTAAGAATACCTTTTTTTTTATTTTCTCTGATTCAGGAATCTGTGGTTCAAAATAAAATGATGTTGCAGAAGTGCTTGCTACATAAAGTCCACCTGTATTTTTATAATTATTGAAAAGATTAATTAGAAATATATTATTTTTATTTGAAATAAATTTGTATCGATTAATATTTATTATATTTATACTTACCGAGATATTGTTTTACTACCATAGCTGTAAAAGCGATTATAACTGGCTCAGACATTCTTTGAATAGCATCTTCATCCAAATTTTCTCCTATTTCTCCCCAAAGAGTTATGCTTAATGATTCTTCTCTGCAAAACATAATAAATTTGAATCAATAAATTATTAAGAAAATATTGTTATTTCAATGAATATATATTTATAATAATATATAATTTATAATTACCTGATGTTTTGAATTGTCAGATTTCGTCTTTTGACTAATCTATTTCCCACATTAGATTCTTCAACACCTTTTATAGATATCAGACGACCAATAACATCTGCAATCAAAATATAAATACAAAATTATTAAATATTATATTTATATTATATAATTATATTGTTTAAGGTAATAAAGATTAGAATATTATGTATTATTTACCTGAAAGGATGTCATTAATGTCAACTCTTGATGCTAATTGTTCATATTCACAAAATTAAATTTGTATGCGATATCTCAGGAATATCTTCTCCAACTTCTTTGAAGATCGTAAATCGCGCAAACTGCAACATTGCTCTATGTGAAACAATTTTATATCTCTGTTTGTTGTGCGTAACAAAAAAGTTGCTGATCTCATATATTTGCCACTTTGTATTTTGTTTGTTATAAAGTCAGCATCTTTTGCACGAATAAATCCATGTATTGCCTCATCCTGTACAAAAAATATATATTAGTTTATTATAATTTATATATAATAATAACAATACAAAATTTATATTATTAAAAAAAATTGGCAAAAAATCTAATATAATTACCTGTTCATCCACTAATAAGCAATCAACGCTTATTAGACGTCAAGTGTTGTAGTCTGTATTCCTCCATAAGCGACATATTCGAGCACGGATCGTATCATATGTTTCTCCAACTTTTAGTATTCGTAGTGGGTTGAACATTTTCTATAAATAATAAAAAGATAGAAATAAATTTTGTTATAAATTTATTGAACTGAATATATGAATAATATGATAAATGTTTCATACTATAATTATTATAAAAAATTGTTAGTTGTCAAGTATTTCTTTTTTCTAATTAATTATGAATTTTCGTTAATGTTATGTAATATTTCTTTGTAAACAATATTTTTAATATGGTTTGAAAATGTATTGATCGAATCATGTATTAAAATAAATAACCTTTTGGTGATGTTACTCTTGATAATGCAACATATAGTTGTCCATGACTAAAAATTTCATCCTCTAAGTAGAGTCCAACTTTATTTAATGATTGACCTTGACTTTTATTTATTGTCATAGCGTAGCATATTTTTAGAGGGAATTGTCGTCTTTTTAATGTAAAAGGGTAAGTAGATTCATTTACTGTCATTTCTATTCTTGGTATATAAACTTTTTCATTTGTATCGTTAGAATTAATAATACGACCTTCAACAATTCTATTTGTTAGTTGTGTTATAATAAGTCTTGTACCATTGCATAATCCCATTGATTGGTTAAGATTTCTAATTAACATAACTGGAATTCCAACTTTTAATTCTAATTCATGTGGAGGTAATCCATTAAAATTAAGTGTATGTAAAAATTCAGTAGGATATAAAAGATTTAATTCGTCGAGATTTCCAGATGATGAAAGAATAGTATCATAACTATAATAAATTTTTGACTCTGTTGGTACTAAGTTTAATAAATATTTATTTATTGTATCAGTTGTTTTATTTTTTGGTGTAACAATTGCTCGTTGTTTTAAATAATCAATATTATCAAAATTGTTATTAAAATTTTCATATATTGTTGTTGAAATATATTTTATAGAATCTGTATTATATGGTATTATATATTCATCTGGTATTTTAATCCAAGTAGTATCTTCATTTTCTGAATCTTTTATTCCATCTGCTGTTCCATTACCAATATTTAAAATCCAATCAGAAAATTTATTAATTTCTATCTGTTCATTGGAATTATAAGGAAATATTTTTAATCGCATATTTTCTGTTAAAGTTAGTATACGAAAATGTTTCCAAAGGTAAGAATTGTTTATAGTTACATTAATTATATTTGCTTTTGTTCCATTCGGTATAACTGGTAATATTTGTCTAAAATCACAACCTAATATGACTGTCATTCCTCCAAATGGACGATTAAAATCATTTTTTAAATCTTGTAATGTTTTGTCTAAAGCTTCAAAACAATATTTATTTGTCATAGGTGCTTCATCCCATAATATTAATGTTGTTTTTTCAATTAATTTTGCTAGTTGAGTAATTTTTTGATTTGACAGATTGAAAATTTATCGATTGAAAGAGGTATACGAAATCTTGAATGTGCTGTTCGTCCTTTTGGTAATAATAATGACGCTATACCTGATGATGCTACAGCTAGTACAATTTCACCATTTGATCTAATTTTACTAATAATAGTATTCCATAAATATGTTTTTCCTGTTCCACCGTAACCATATATAAAAAATAAATTATCTTTTTTTATTTCAATTGCGTGTAAAATTTGATTATAAATATTGAGTTGTTCTTCATTTAAATTTTGTACTAAATTAAAATTTTCTTCTTTTAATTTATATCTATCATAATTAAGTTCTTCTCTTAAAAGATTATTATTTAAATCTTCAATTAATGATCCAGTTGGAAGTGGAAGATTATAATGTGATAATGAAGATGAATTTAAATTTAATAATTTTTCTAATTCATATAATACAAAATTATATAATTCATCTTCTGGAATTTGAAAATTTGGGTTATTAAATAGCATTCTTACTTTGTATAAAATATCGTCACACATTAATTTCCAATGTTTTTGTAAAAATTTTATAGGATCGCAAATATTACAAAATAATAATATTATGATAAAAAGTTGACGAATTTGTGTTGAAGTTGACCAAAAAGATGCTTCTTCAATTGATTCATCCATTCTTTATCATCTCCTAATAATCCTAATGCATGACAGGCAGCTTGATTTGTGGGAAAAATAATATTATTTACTGTTCGAAGGGATTCGTAACTTGTTGATCCTTTTTTATGATTTAATAATAATTTTAAATAATATAATTCTCCAGAACTTGGATGAATATAAAATGTTCGTCCTATAGTATGTCCACTTCGTCGATGAGTCCATAATTTATTTTTATTATTCCAAACAAATTTTGTTGGAAATTCTACTTAAGTAAGTTCTCGAGCATGTTCATTAGTTTTATTCATTTCCATCCATTCAGTTAATGTTGTTTTGTGAATTTGTGGTTGTGAATTATATTATGTAGTTGTTGATTTTTATGAAATGTGATACTTTGCATATTTGGTAAATGAATAGAAAGGCGTTGAATAGCTGGATTTCTGTGATGTATTTGATATTCAAATATTCTCCAAATTGCTTCATAAGGTGTAATATATCGACAATTAAGATAAGCTTTTATTTCATCAACTTCTTTATAATTTATTGTTTCATTATTTTTACTGATAACGTTATCTTCGATAACTGCTCTAATTCTATCTGGTCCTTTTGTTAAATATTTAAATAAATATTTAATAACCATAGATTGAGAACATATTTCAACATTAATATGTGCAGAATATTTTAAACATAAAGTTCGATTATAAGGTACAACATATCTATTATCAAGTTTTATTCCTTATTTTATAGTATTAAAGTTTGTATCTCTTCGACGATAATTTATAAAACCATTTTCTTCAATTGTTGTTTCATTTTTTATTTGTTTAGGGAAATTTTTTGAACATTTTGAATTTTTCATACATGGGGCTGATGTTTTTGCATATCCACATGGTCCATGTATCATATATTCAGTAATAATTTTATGTCCTAAAGGATCTGTTATTGGGTCTGGAATTTCAGCGGAAATTATTTTGTCTATTTGTGATGAATCATGATATTTATATTCAGGGTATAACCAAAATAACATGTGACAATGAGGTAAACCACGTTTTTGAAATTCAACAACATATAAATCTGATAAAAAAATAAAAAAATAATGTTAGTATTTAAATTTTGAAAATAAAAAACAATAAAAATAATAATAATATATTTAAGTAATATATAAAATAAAATAACTAACCTATGGCCCAAAATTACACCTGATTTTATTGTTTTTAATAAATCATCTAATTTCATTTTAAATATTCTACTTATGATATCTGGTCTATCTTCAGATTTTTGTCCTGGAATCAATGATAAATTTCTTATAATTTCTGGCCATTTTGGATTACACGTAAATGTTAAAAATATATCTGGATTTCCATAATGTCTACAAATTGCTATTGCATCTTGATAATTCTGAATCATATATCTTGGACTTCCTGTATAAGATGATGGTAAAATAATTCTTTTTCCAATTGCTTGTGCATCTGTATCACCTCTAATTATAGCATCTTGAATACCTTTATAAATTTCAGATCTTAAATTGTTTTGATTATGTTTAATATAATCTAAACGATCTTCTTCAATAGAAGCATAAATATCTACAATATATTGTTGAAAAAGTCGACCAGATCTAAATAATGTATTTCCTTATACTATTCGTTCATGAAGTTGAAAAGCATAAAATGATCTCATTGATATTCGATATCTATGTGGTTGTTTACCTATAAAATTTGGATTCCATTTTATATCAATTCTATATCTATCTTCTCCATAGGGAAATAATAATGGATATTGTAATGCCATATAAGATGGATGAAGTTTATTAATTCTTTATAATTGTTCAGTTTGATCATGAATGATTATATCTCTTTCATTTTCATATTCACCAATATCTCCAACAATTAAACCACCTATATCTGTTGAAGTTGGAAGATCATATTGTGTAGTATCTTCTTGTCGTCTTCCTAATAATCTTATTTTCAATGATGGTATCTGATTATTTTTATAAATTTCTCTAATAGTTCTAAAAAGTTTTACTAATCTATTTGTTTCATCTAACATTGTTATTAATTTTGCAACTATTGTCTCATTTAAATTTTCAGTATCTGAAAGTGTAGATATTCTGTTTTGAATTTCATTTTCTGTGTCATAAATATATAATTGTGCAAATCTTGGAGGACTATTATCAATTGGAAGTAAAGATACAATTAAATGATGTATTTGACCACTGATTTTAAAAATGTATGGTGCGAGACAATTATTAATATCTGATTGAATATTTGCTCCGAATGAAGTAAAAGCAAACATAGAATTATAAGTTCTTATATTTTTTCTGAAGTTCGTACTTAAAGATCCTCCATAATAATCTAATAATTGGTCCAAAATTGATGGTGTTTTTTTGGTTAAAGGAATACTAATTTTCCCATTTTGACAACATAGAAAATATTTTGGTGGATTTGTATTACGTACTTATTCATATTTCCAAAATAAGGCTCCACAATATTGGCATATGCAATTACAATCACCGATATCTATGTATTCATTATTTAAGTCTAAATTTTAAAATTTAGAAAAAAAATTTTGTGAAACAAAATTACAAAATGTTAGTATAAAATATTTACAAATTTAAAAAATATATAATATAAAATAATTAAATTACCTTTTTCTAATAACAGTGAATTACATATTTCAATATTTAAAATATGATCTTCAGTATTTGACATATATGAACTTGTTGACGTAGATGGTTGATCACTATTCATATAATGTTGCCTTTTTTGTCGTTTCATACGTTCTGAAAACTGTATATTTTTTCCAGAATTTGTTTCCATTCTTTGAATATTGTCATACAAAATAAAAAAAAAATACAATATCAAATATTGTTATAAAATTAAAAGTATAGATATAAATATTATAACAAAGAATGAGAAATATTTAACTATTTTAATTAATTTATATAAAAAATATTTGTAATAAGAATTGTAGCTATTATTAAAAAAAAAAAAACTTTATTTGCAAAATATAATGAATAATAAATAAGCAAAAATTTAATAAATTGGAAACCAAAAAATATTTTATAAATGTAAGTAAATTTAATATCACAAATAAAATTAACTAAATAAATATAAAACTGCATACAATATTTAAAAATTTTAATCCTAAACATTTATTTTAACAATTGAATATTATGTATTTTGTAATTTAATATTATTTTTAATTTAAATTTATGACATTCTTATGGGTAAAAATTAAATGGAAATATTGTTTTACCTCAATATTATAATTGTATTATGTACATGTATTTTTTTATTATATAATATTTTTTAATTCATTTGTAAATTTATTTCATTTATAATATTGATTTAATTTCTTACATTATTTTATTCAAACAACTATAACAATTTTATTATATTAAAATTTTTTTATCTGATTTTGAGTTTCTCAATTGTAGTTATTAAATAATTAATAATGTTTGTATTTATTTTCTTATATAAATGTAGTAGTTATGATTAAATGTATTAAAAATTAATAATTTCAGCATAAGAAATAAATTTTTTAATCTAATTTACTTTACGATTAAGAATAATTTATTCATAAGTCAATATATCTTTCCTTTTGTTAAAATTAATTTAATTTAATTTTTCTATTTTTAAAAACCATATTATAAATTTTATACCTAATCAAATATATTTAATTAAATTATATTTTTAGATAATAAAATCGTTAATTTTCATTTAGAGTTTTTTTTTTTTGACCTTATATACAACATTTTTATATTTAAATTTATTCTTTATTTTATTATGTTACATTTACGGTATAGCTAAAGTCAGAAATTTTAAACATTTTATGACAATATATAAACAAATATTTAATCTATATAATTTTTTTTAAAAGTTTATTTATTTATGAATATTATTTATTTCATATTTATTATTAAACTATTGATAAAAAAAAGCAATTATATTTTATTTGAGTTTTTTTCCAATTTTTATTAAATATTAGTTTTCTAAATGTCACTCTAAATTATATATATATATATATATATATTATTTGTCCAATATATTTAACGCATTCAAGTTTTTTATGTAATACAATATTTTTATTTCAATTGATATATTTTTTTATAATTTATATATGATATTGCTATATATAAATTTATTATTATGTCTATTTTATAACTTATATTATAATATTAAAAGCAAAAATCTTAACAATGTTAAATAAATGTATAAATAAATTTAAAGTTTATTTAAAAATTTATGGAGTCAGATTAATACATTCATAATTTAGATTATTTTAATTAAATTTGGAATCTATATAAAAATTTATTGAATTAAATTTATTTATCTATAATTCATATCCCTATAAATAAATTGTAATTTGGTGAGCAGTTTTTGTGTCAAATTTTTTGGGACGAAACAAATTTTTATTTTCCTAAATTAACTGATAAATATCTTAAATCGTTTACATTTTTAACAACGAATTATTTTCTATAACATAAATTTAAATAAAATAAAGATATATACAAAGGAAGCATTTAAATGTACAATATAAAAGTACAGAATATAAAGAATTACATGAAACAATTTAAATTATACTAACTGATAATAAAAATATACAAAATTACAAACAAAAATTTAAATTACAATGATTGATAATAATCAAAGCATTTACATACAGATATAACAAAACTACACCTAAGAACTTGATTAATTTAATAGAAGGACAAAACCCCCGGGTATTAAAAATCAAAAGGGAAAAAAAGTTAAAAAAAAAAAAAGAAAAAAAAAACAGCTCCTAACCGAATAATGGAAAAAAAATAAAAAAAACCTATAAAATATTGAATGATGTGCATGAAAATAAATATATAATTGAAAAAAAAATTATATATATATATACATAGTATAAAAAATACATAGAAAATTTAAGTTAATTCTTAAGAACGGAACAAATTAGTAGATAATATTAAAATAGGCTCAGATCTCTTAAATTCATAGAGTATTTATAAAAAAATAACTAAAATATAATTCAACGTCGTTTTTAATCGCTACCAGGTGAAATGTTTGGGTGTTTGGGAATATCTACAAGAGAAAAAAATTAATAATAAAATCAGAAGGAAAAAAAAACAGTCGAAAGTAAAAGTCAAATAAATACTATAAAACAAAACTCGGAAATTAAGAATAGCTGGTTAACAAAATCAGTAAATTGAAATAATAGACAGCAAAAACTGTAGGAAAATTTAAGGTGAAGGACAAAAAATTGAACGAATAAAAAGACAGTAAATTGTAAGGGGGAAAAAAAAAGAACAATGTAATAAAAATCAGGTAAATTGATATAAGCAATAATATATAGGTATAATTATAAGTATTATTTAGAAAAGAGGAACAGCAAAAAAATCTGAAAAAGGTAAACAACAGACAATTATAAAAAACAGAAACCATACCTGAGACTCAAAATAAACAAAATCACGAAAACTTATCAAAAACGGTGGAAGAAAAAACAATATGAACAAAAAAAAATATTAGAAAATTCCCAAACATATTCACGGCAACAATCAAAACTGTCAAATAATATATATTAGTTATTTAATATATACTATGAATAATATGACGTTTATCAACATATACCAAAGTAAGTAATTCAAATAGAGATCATCATAGCAGAATAGAATTTCTTGAGGAAAATGAAAACTGAAAAAACAGAGAGAAAACTAAAAGAACGACAGGAAGAAAAGACTGAATGAAAAGTCAAAATTTGAGTAGCAAAACAGTGAAGAGACTATACACAAACAACTAATCAACAAAGTTCATACAATAAAATCATGTAGACAATAAAAGCAGCATAAAGTCGATATTTAAGTATGCTGAAAGAACACCATAAACAAACTTACAAATAATAAATAATAGATAATCATACATAATCATAACAATGAAAACAACTTATTAGATTCTATAATATAATCATTTGACCTATAATAAAAACACTAATTATGAAAGATATAAAGAAGAAAAAAATTTACTGATATTCTGTTAGAGGGGGAAAAAATCATCACAATATAAAAAACATAATCAATAAGCATATTTAGAAAGGCAAGAACATCCGAACAATAAAATACCTACAGACAATAACATCATTCTAAAACTAATAGTAATAATATAAAAAGTAACAAACATAGAATATAAAATCAGTGAACAAAGTAATTAATAGTACCTGGATAAAAAGCAAGAGATTTCCACAGAAATGACGATTTCAGAGTGAAGAATTTTAAGAAGTTTAGAAATTGTAAGACAAAATATTTGAAGTAAGAAATAAAGGATATTCGAAAGAGAGTAAGGGAGAGGATATTACGGGAAGACTAATGATATAATATAAGAAATATGTAATATATAACAAAAAATAGAATATATAAGAGAAAAGGCAGGGAAAAAAGCAGCAAAAACGATGTGTGTAAAAAGTCGGGCAAAAACAGCAGAAATATAAGACTTACACGTATGTAATAAAAATACAAATACTGAGTGAAAAAAAATCCAAAGATATACATAAAATAAATTTCAAGAAAAGCAATTGTCAGAGTCCAAGTTACAAAACTGTAACAAATAATCGAATCACAACTAAAACAACCTACACTGAAACAACTAAATATATAACACTAATCAGTAAAAAGAAACTAAACAATGTGGGATAGAAAGAGGGAAGCCAAATCGAAGATTCAACTAACAGAAAATCTAAACATCTCATTCTATTGTAACTACAAAAGTTCAGAAATGGTGTGTGTAAAGAATCGGCCAAAAGCAGTACAAATATAAGACTTACACGTATATAATAAAAATACATATACTGACAAAAACAAAAATCGAAATATAGACATCAAACAAATTCCAAGAAAAGCAATTTTTAGAGTCCAAGTTACAAAACTGTAACAAATAATCGAATCACAACGAAAACAACCTAAATTAAAACAACTAAATATATAAAATAAATCAGTAAAACCAAACTAAACTATGTAAGATAGAAACAGGGAAGCCAAATCGAAGATTCAAGTAACAGAAAACCTAAACAATTCATTCTATTGTAACTACATCCTAGAATACAACTAAATATTCACAAATATTTATAAAAAAAAAAAGGAAAAAATCAAAATTCGGTTGGAAAATTTAAAAAATCATACCCCGGGGGGAGGGGGGGGGGGGAATCAAATAATTTGAAAACACAGACATGAGGAATAAAAAGTCTTCAATATGTTCATCGAAAACTCGAAGCACCCAGCTGCGAATTGCAAGTACTCCAATCTACAATGTATACATTTTCACATTCAGATCTCTTTCTTCTGCAACTTCTAACTTCGTCAAACAGTCTCTAAAACCCAAAGCACAAAATTTTTTAACCAAAATCAGAAGCAACTCACTGGTAGAAAAAAAATGACAAAATAAATATTGCACAACTACTGAAATGGACGGTAACAAACACAAACCCACCGATTTAAATTTGAAACCGAAAAAGGAAGAAAAAAAACCAAAATAAACTGAGAGAAAAAGAAATCCTTGAAGAGTCAGTAAGACCCAAAAAACAAAATACGAAAGCAATCCATGAGGGAGAAGAAAATAAAAAAAATTTTCAGGAAACATACATTGAAATCCAGTTCCTGCAAACCGAAGTTTTCGAACAACAACAGCTCGAAAAGTACAATGTTTCTTCACCAAAACCAAAAGCAACCCACCGGTAGAGAAACAACGACCAAAATAAAGCTCAGAAAATAAAAACCTAAAAAAAAAATTTAACCAGACATGCCTTAAAAACCAATCCCTGCAAACGAAATACTGAAAGCTAGAACATGCAAAGAGGAAATATTGAAAACGAAAAAACAAAACAACATGCAAAACGACTAAGAGGAAAAAAACCGAAAAAAACTAAACAAAACCCAAAAAAACTCCAAAATAAAAATCTAGAATTTAGAAAAATTTATTCATATTCCAGAAAAGGAAAAAAACAATGTATTCCGAGAGGGAAAAAATTTCCCATCAACAACACATGCACATAATAGAAAATAATGAAAGATTAAGAGAAAAATAAGAAAAACAAAGAAGACAAAAAATCGAGAAAAAACAAATGAAAATCCCAAAACCCAAAAAAAAAAAAAAAATTACCGGTGAACATTAGATACACATGCTCAAAAATGATGAAATATCAAACATAACTACAAAATCCGAAAAGAAAAAATCCGACAACCAAAAATCTGAAAAAAAAAAAAAAAAAAAAAACCCAGGGAGGGGAAAAGAAAACCCAGTAACAGAGAGAAGAAGAAAGAGAGAGGAAAAAAAACCAAAAATGAGAGAGAATAAAGCAAGAGTGAGAGGCGGCGACCAAGCCAAACGGAGAACCAAGTTTCTAGGGTTTCAGAAAGCCAAAAACGAAAGGAAGAAGAAGAAGAAAATCGGAGAGAGAGAGACAGACAAAAAGAGAGAGAGAGAAACAAAGAACAACAAAAATGAAGAGTCAAAAAAACAGAGAAACCCAAGCGGCGGCAGAGAGGAGAAACAAAGTGAGCACATAAGATTTTAGGGGCAAAACCGTCAAGCCACTGTACACAAATAATCAACAGGCAAATTTCAAGGGTAAAAGCGTCAGTACACTGTAGATGAACAGTAAAAAGTTTGCACTCCTTTAGTATATATAAGATGTATTTTTTTTCTTAATTAAAAGCTTCCTGAGTTTTTAAAAAAAGTTTAATCTTTTCTGTAATTTTCGACAAAATAATTTACTGACATATAGATATCACATGCACATTTCTGTCAAATTTTAATCAGAAAAAGAACCAAATTGCATTTCACGGAGCTTTTAACCAAGGAAAAAAAAAAAGATTAGAAACCAAAACGTAACTGTATATATAATCTAGAGACCGAATGAGCAAATTTACCCGAAAGATGAAAATGTCAATGTCGCTGGAGTTGTCGAGATTTTGATTTACGGATAATATTGACAGAAATATCAATGTCAACGGATATCTCGAGAAAAAAAATGGATACTCAAAGAAAAACTTATAATTTTTTATTAAACTTTATAAAATATCAAAACAATCAATATTACATAATTTAAACTAATTTTATAACAAATATAATATATTTTTTTAATCAAATATGAGAGCTATATTGCATAATGTAATAGTTAAACATAATAATTAAGCATTGATAGTAATTTCAATATAATATTACGTATTCATTAATTATTACAAACAACATACTACAATATAATATATGATACATAAAATTAAATGTCAAACAAAAAAGAATACGTATAAGTTTTGAGTGTACTTAATCCAAAAAGAGTTTCTAACAAATTAGAAAATATTAGGTAGGTGTCAATCCTGATATAATATAAATAATATTTGCCTAGAGTAATATGGTTTTGAAGGTAATTGTTAATGTCTCACATGTATCTTTTTTTATCTCTACCAACTATTAACTTATAAATTGAATATTGTCGATTTGTTCAATTTAATGAGTAATCTTAATGGGTATGCAATAACATCTTAATATTAATTTATGATGAAAGATATACTAATATATCGAGAATACTGTCTCAATTTTTTACTTTTAAATTAAACACAATTTGAGAATTATAAGAATGATTATAACCATATAAACTTTGTTTGATTCTTAAGCTTATGAAAATCAAAACTCAAGAAAAATCTTCATCATTTTGACTAATTTAAGTCATACCACGTCTTTTTATATGCTATAATCACCCAATTCCGTCAACTGTGATCTTACAATCATGATCTTCATCTTGTATAGCATGTTGTCACAATTTACTCTTATTAAAAAAAAAAAAATGAAATGTGTGATGAGTTGTAAATAATAAATTATTCATTAGTAAAGATGTTATAAACTTGCAAATGTTTACCTAATTAAGTATTTACTCGTAAAATATTTTATTTACTTCGACTATTTTAAAGCCTGTTTCCTACTTTAAGTTTCAAGCTAGCTATTTAGCTCTTTCTTCCCTTATAATATGTAGAACTTGTTATTTATTAATTCTCAACCGTCCATCTGAGTGCCAACAAAATCCCTACTAGCATTTATCTCATTGCATGCCTTCATTAGCTTTACTTTAAAAATAAAATTAAAAAAAAAAAAAACTTTCCTAGAAAATTTGTAGTTCTAGTGAAAAATCTAAAAAATAATAGCGAAAGGGAAAGGAAAGTGTTATTCTTCTTCATCAAAGTCCATAAGAAAATCAGTTAAGTTCTCTGAATCATCTATAGCTTCATCCAGAGACATGGGACCGTCCTTCTTAGCTTTATCCTGCAAGAAGATCAAGAACATAAATTTTATGTATTAAAAACAAGCTTAAAAATGCTGAGAATCGTTTGATTAATGCGGGGCTAAGAACGAAAAGGGTATTAAGAATCTACTAAAAATTTCAAGTGCATTATGCTTTTATTTATTTATTTATTTCTCGAATAAAAGAATTATCGAGCATTAGGGATGGCTATCTCATTGTGTCTGTTATGGTCTCTAGTTTTTAATGAGAAAACTAGATCCCGCAATATGCCTGTAATCATTCCCACCTACTTGGTGATTCAATCAGCGTTGGATATTCCATCATGTTCTAAACAAACAAATCGATTGGCTTTTCCGACATTGTTTCCTGAAAGCTACTTTTGGCCTCCTAGATTCAAAAGCTGAGACCTTCCAAAAGAGCTTTGGAACGTCAACCCAAGTAGTGTGGTATGCTACATGCGTCTAGCTTTTCCATTAAAAAGAGAGAAAAAAATCCCTTCTTTTTCTCCGTACTTTTCGTCGGCTGGGCCTCTACACTCGTTCCATAGACCCAAATCAAAGGTTTTGAGTTAGTGCAGAACCAGGCAAATTCGTGTTTTTCCATGAATGCCTGTTATACCAATGTGCCGAAAGGGTCGGTCCAGCGTGGCCCAACTAGATGGGCTGGACTCAACCCAGTTTGCTGCAGTGTCAACTAGTTTGTGACCTTTATAGGCTTATGTCACTAATTAGTTTCCATACCCAACATCATCATCAATAACAAAGGAATACAAGAGAACTTGGAACTGAAAGAGGATCACCTTTGATTTGCGAAGCTGAGGAGTACTTTTCAAAACACTCCAGCTGCGCATAAGTTTCTTATCGACATCTTCTTCGTCAAGCTCAACCTCTGCCTCGCTGTCCTCTCCTTCATCCTATCAACAGTACAAGGAATATAAACATTAGTCCAAGGAGTTTAAGATGACGTTTTTTCCAATACAAGGGAGGTGACAAAGCCTACATCGTTTTCACCAATGTCAACAGCCCGTGCCATGGCTTCATCTATATCTGGAACCTGCTTTTGTTTGCAAAACAGGAGAAGTGAACAAAAAAGAGAGCAATCAAATGAGATAGTTTCCTTAAAAATTGTTAGTCTCGCTGAAAGAAAAGTCTTTCCAATAAAAAGCCTAGATCAGATTTTAGTGAACTAAGATTGTTTTTGTTTCTTGAATCATCACCTGAACTTCTACAGTCTTCTCTTTCGCCAGAATTTGTTCGAGCTCTTCCCTGGATATGATTTTGCCATGCTGATCACAACGGGCGCAAAAGTCACAAACGTCATACATTAGACGAGAAACCAAGTGTATAAGAAATGATTATGTATATGTATTAAATAAGTGAAAAAATGGTAAAGTTCAAGGACTATTAATATGAGTCAGGATCGAACTTGAGCGTACTTCAATGTACAATTTGCTTCGAAGTGTCTATTCTACCACCTTATCATTCACCATTAAGGCGCTTTATTACAACTGACGATAAATTTTACCCATTGTTTAAATGTGACTAGTCAGATCTGGTTATATTTGACTAACGATTTTGTACCACGATCCTAGAACTACCAACTCAAGCTAAATAGAAGTGTATAAAACTATTCTCGTAGCTTCAAGTCATACTTTTCAAACATCCAAATCTAATTTAGTGAAGTTACATTAATCAAATATAAGGTTTATGTTAAACTATACCCCGTATCCTATACTTAACTCCAGTTTAACTAGCAATGACAAAGTAACCTGGATACTTCAATAACAGATTAAAGTAATCGACACCAAGCAGACCATTCCAACCCAAAAATACGAAAATCGGGTGATGAGAAAGTCTTAATTTGTTCTAATCCTCACGCCGGAAACTAAAACCATCAACACATGCTGTGCAAGAGTATATGTATGTATATACTGATAGCAATTCAAAATGTCAGCAGTCAACCAAGTAAAGTGTTTTCAGATTATTAGCCTCGATATATTTAGGCAATTGCTTCCAATCTCACTAGACCCAGCCTTCTACTTTGTACCGTGATCACATAAAGAATGAGAAATCCATTTTCCACTTCAGCAACTAGATTCTTTGTTTACAAAGGAAGCCATTTAAATTAGTGAAACTAAGTAATATGCTGCTCAACAAACATTTGCACTAGAAAATTTTGAGGAGAAAGTAGGGTCAGAGTACTAACCTCCTTCAGGAAAGCCAGCATGTTAGGTGTCGGTTCATGGAAATCTGGGCCCCTGTAATCAATAACTTTATCCGGTTCTTGAATATAATTCACAGTCGGGTAAACTGGATCTCCACCCCATACTGCAAAGGCCAAACAGATTAGTCAATTACCAGAGCAGAATTGAATTCGTCAAATGTCGGAGAGGACATTCCTCATTATCAACCGTGATCCTCCCACAACAGATTCAGGTCAGCGGATGAAAACATATTCTAGAAAATAAGAGGCATACGAAAATGAAAACTCATCAGCTTTTGAGTCAATACTTTGCTTTATTTGATCCTCGCGCAATCGCATAGCTAAAGGATCCCTTTTTATGCGGATATCAGTTCCCATCATAATGCGATACTCTCGATCTGTCTGATGACTAAACATATCAATTAGTTGGGTTATTTCATCTTCACCAGTCTCTTCGAAATGTTTCTCAATAGCTTCTCTTGAAGTATCCTTCTTCCATCCTTTCACCCACTCCGAGTAGTATGCAATTGGCCCAACTTTATTCAGCCGCTCTTTTTCAGCTTCAAGCCTACATTTACCAACAACAACTTAAATTATTCCGTATAACCACCATCAGAATACTATACAAGTGTTGGACCAAACTAGGTATACTGTACAACCTCAAGTGAGGATAATGCAGAATTGAATAGGTTGTTAATTTTTTAGCCCATTAAACTACGCTTACTTTGTTTACTTCACTAGTGAAGGAATATTCAGCAAATTACTCAAGCACTAGCCAAAAAATCTTCAGTTCACAGGCAATTGGTCGGAGCTGCTGATAAGCAATTTCCTTTGGACTATTACGACATAAATAAAGTTGAACTCCATTCCAATGTGTTAACAAGTATGCAAACTAGAACCATATGTTTTATAATTAAGTTTGTAAGTAGAAAACTTTCGAGTTGCGAAGCAATCAGCCAACAAACAGAAAAAACGAATAGCCGGGGACCAGAAACAAGCGAACTTCCTCTCATTTCATTTTGTTTTAGTTCACATTAGTTCAACCAAAATGTAAAATCAAGATATTGTCAACTCCTTATACAGATCTAATAGATAAATTTACAATATTGTGAGAAGTTGACTGGTTTTAATGCTCATCATTGCACTTTATTTATTTTGAAAAGCTATGATCTCATTTAGTGCTACTTTCAGTTCATCAACTAACCATATTTTAAAATAGAAAAATTCATGACGAAATTAAAAGAAAATAAAACAAAGTGAGCATAAGTTATCATCTTGGAACGTATAACTTAAAAAATAAAAAATAAAATTAAAAAAAAAAAGCCGAAGAAAGAAAGAAGAAGAAGAAGAAGAAAGATGCAGAAGTGATAAATAAGCACATGTATAAGTAAATGTGTTGAAATATAAAACTATTGTTGGCCCAACTCCTAATAGCTTAAGCTTTTGGGAGAATTGGTAAACTAACATGGTATCAGAGCAGGAGGTCCTGAGTTCAAACCCCTGTAATTGCACTATTTAACCCCCTTTATTATCATTGCGTGTTGGGCCTTTAATTTGTTTCGGGCCTCTTATAATTTGTGTTGGACTTTCAAATTAATATGTGTCCGCACGTTTGCCCATTGTCTGGCCTACACGTGAGGGGGAGTGTTGAAATATAAAACTATTGTTGGCCCAACTCCTAATAGCTTAAGCTTTTGGGAGAATTGGTAAACTAACAAAATGCCACTTTAAAACATTGTGGGCCATCATTATGATACTCAAAGCAGGCTCACACACACACATACACACACATTTCACTTTGTTAAGTATAATGTAAACTGGTTTTTTCTTGAAGACATTGTATTAAGGCCTCATTTGGTCACAGGTAAAGGATTTTCTTCTTGCTAAAAATTTTTACAATAAAATTTGTGATGAGATTAATTACTTCCTAAATTCACCACAGCTTTTAACAATGATTTTTGAATATGAGCTCTTCAACGTGAAAACAGCCTTTCCCTGTGTAAATCAGGGGATTTGTAAACACACAACAACAAGCAGTCGCAAACATGGATACCTTTCTTCCTTGAAAAGGTGCCGTCTGGCTCTGTAAAGAGAAGTTTCAGTCAATGTTGGATGTTCCCCATAAAGCTTAACCTGCCCTGACTCTGCCATTGCTTTGAGAAAAACCTGAAATTAAAACATAAAACTCAAAATCAAAACAAAAGGACAACCTACGATTGTAACTTTTCAATTTATATTTTCAATAAAGCTACTACGTCAAACATTCTTATTTAAGCAATCCTAATATGAACTAGATTGTACATGTGGAACGTTCATATAGGGGCTGAATATAACACTGAACAAAGTCCAACCATTGATCTTCTATGCTACAATTCAATATACAGTGGTAATTTGATAACCTCTCCACCCGTCTTTTCACATGTACGCTATGTTTTCATGCAATTTAATCACAAACCGTTTCAACATCAGGCCGTCTCCTTTGCCATCTAGACCATTGTTCCTTGTCTGGCTTCCTCCAGTTCCACCACAGTTCTTCACTTGTAAGTGGCTCCTCTATTTGCTTTTTTACTTTTGGATCAATAAAGGGGTGGGGACGTCCGAGTTTTTTGTCAAGCTCGTATCCAGTCTCTTCTTCTTTTGCGGGTTCCGTCTGATAGACAACGTATTCAGATGAGTTGTCTATAGGGTCTTCCATGGCGTCCTCTAAAGTTTCAAGCTTCACTAGATCACCAGACTCTACACTCACTTCAGAAGATTCGGGAGCAGCAACTGATGTTGTTTGCTTCCTCCTCCTACTTCCAGGCTTTTTTCCATAGGATGGAGATCCGAGGGAGGTACCAGCAGGCTCAGGAGCCCGGGCAGCCCTAACTCGATTTTCAGTACCTTCTGGCCAATACTCTTTCCCTGGAATGCTGGCACGAGCACCAGATGCTGGTTCAAGCTGACCAGACGTCGAGTCCATATAACTATAGTACGGTGGACGCTCGACTGACACCTGCTTAAAGTTTTCATCATCTTTCTTCTCACACTTAATTGAAGGCGGTTTACTAACTCTCTTCAATGGATCAGTGGAGTTAGCTTGAAATGTTCGAGAACTTAAAAATGATGTCTGCAGTTCATAGAAAATAATTATACATTAAATATTTAGAACCATGGGAAATGACAAAGAGGAAAAGCAAAACAAGCTTGTTCAGTGTTACAGAGATGAAGTATCTTCGAAAAATAGTAGGTTCATCTCAGAAATTTGGCATTAAATCTTGTTACCATCCTGCTAGAGCCTGAACTTCACAGAATTAAGCCAACAACTACTGTTAAACATGTTAAGGGTAAAACGAAACCCGAGTTCCATATGATAAATGAAGATAAATGAAGAACTAGTGTGTGCACGGTCATAGAACTTATCCAAGCGCATGAATACGAAACACATTACTCCCAAGTTCAAATGATTATTACATAAAAAAGAAAAGAGTAAACGTCTGAGTGGCACACAAGTGGAGTTTATTTTGGAAGCCAGGAAATTCAATTTCTTAAGAACCTCACAAAAGAATACGGGATGATTTAAAGTGATATTTTCTCTAAGTGATGAAGATGATCTTATCTCTAAATACAAAACTGAAATTAACCAAAAAAATCTATTAGTCACTTACCATCCACACTAAACTCAAGCAACAGATCATGAAACTATATCCCAAAAGAACAAAGTTTTCGGCAGAAAAAAAAACAGATTTTTTAAAAAATAAAATAAACCTGCAACTGATTGAAACATGAGTTCCTAGTAACATAGCCATCCGAAGAGAGTGCACCCCTCAATCCTCTATCTGCCAAACACAAACCAAAAACCAATTATATACAATAATTATTTTCAAATGAACAAGAATAACTCATCAAACAAATATATCTGAAGAACGTATAAATTTATATATATATATATATATGTATGTATTTATATATGTATGTATGTATGCATACCTTGATACAGCCAAGCTGCAGACATAGACGCCATTTCTAGTGACCCCAGCATATATATATATATCACAAAAATTCTGAACCAAGTGGAAATTAACACAGAAGAATCAGTTACTGTAAATATAGGACCATTTGAGCCCAGGGGCTGAAAATCACTCAAAGTGAATAATTTCAACTGAATTAGTGAAAAGTTTTGGAGTGTTGTTTCCTTAGTCTGATGGGTACCTCAAAAACAGAAAATCTTAACATTCCCGAATATGATTCAGTTTAAACGAGAAAGATAAGAGCGCTTTTTTTTACTTTACCTGTAATGAAACTAAACGAGGCAATGTTGAGGGGTTGAATTGAATTTCTTCATCAGCTTCTGATGGTGAAAAAGAGGAGGAAAATAAAAAGGTGAGGATATTCGGGTTTTGAGTGAGTGAGTTCGTCTGAGGTCAGTTGTGTTGGAAAAGAAGGTGGACACTGTCCGAGGATTTCGAGAGTCGGTGAAAATGGATAAAGTACTGTATAAAACCACCCTTTTTGAAAAAAAAAATAATAAAAAAAAAACCCTTTCCTGTGGAGGTTTTAAGACTTATGTAGGCTATCATGTGTATCCCTTTTTATTCAATTATCAACTCTTTGGAAAAATGCCATAAATACCCACTAAACTATTTCATTGGTGTCAAAATATTTCATAAACTATAAAATATATCTATTTTGTCATCTAAATTCTGAATTTTTTACATCTACATCAAATTAACCCTTTGTTAATTTTCATTAGTCTTTTCTTCATTTTTAACGTAAAAATCCCCTTTTATTTTGTGTTTATGTCAAAATACCCCCATTGACCTGAGCATTTGTGTCAAATACCTAATGATCTTTGTACTTTGCAAAAATGTAAAGATCATGAGACATATTGACACTAATGACAAAACTCTTCACGAGCTTATAAATTTTATTAATTGAGTTCACTTCAGTTGCATTTTTTAAAATTAGACTAGTTATTTTGTATGCGATTTGCACTTGATTGGAAAAAAAAAAGGTATTATTGATTATTTTTATTTAATTTTAATATATTTTTATTTAATTTTAAAAAGGTATTGTTGATTATTTTGTATGCGATTTGCACTTAATTGGAGGGCGGCTAGGGCTTGGCGACGGTGAAGGAGGGGTGGAGGGTGGCTCGGGCTAGGCTTGTTGGGTTGTTTTTTTTTTTTTTTTTGGTGGTTTGAGAGGGGGGGGGGGGGGGGAGAAAAAATGAAGAAGATGGTAAATGAGTAAGAAAATAGAAAATCTATGGGTATTTTGGTCTTTTTACTACAAAATTATAACTTATGTAAGATTCCGTTAGAAATTTAACTATTTTGGACAGAAAAAATCATAACGGCAAAAAAATAAGAGTTTAGGGTCATCTCGGTAAAAAAAAAAAAAAAAAAAAAGATAAAACCGTCACATTTGATAGAATTCGGAGACTATTTGAGTCAATTACTTTGAAATCAATTCACGTAACAGATTATTATCTTTTAATTGATAGATACAATTTTAATTTTATTTATTGTAATAATTTTTTAAATATATACCACAAAATAATAATTGTAATTCATATATTACATGCAAATTAATATTATAAGTTAGCATTTAGCATTAATTTTGTTTTCTTTTAAATTAGAAGTGGGCGAAATAAAAGATGATTATTGAGGAAAAAAAGGAAAATATATGAATTTCGTGACCTTGGACTTTGGGGCTTGTTTGTAGGATGCTCATAACAACTAGTAACTAAGCGAAAACTTAAGAGCTATTTTTGATCGATTTCAGTGGTTTATAATTGGTAAGAGAAACCATAATTAAAACAAAAATATAATGTATTTGGACTTGTAAGTGGAATTATTTTTCATAGAAACTTTGGGACATTCACATAAATTTAATTAAGAAACTTTGTAAAAGCATTTTATATTGAAATTTTACTAAATTTAATAAATTATCGTAACACATTCCCACAAAAAAGGGAAAGAAAAAAAAAAAAAAGAGATACAACATAACACAAATTTGATTAGTAAAAAATACAGTCTACGACAGTAAAGATAACGAATACATTAAAACATCTTTTGTTTTTGGGAAAAACAAAAGAAATTATAAGAGAGTTTTGATTGGTTTAGTGATTTAAAACTTATTAGAGCCAAAATCCATCACCAAGCTTGGTGCATTATTTTTAAATCTTTTAAAGTCATTTAACAGACAATCTGATAATGCAACAAGTTAAGGACTCGAGATGATTTTAACAAATAAACATTTACAAAGAGTGAAAATATTGTACATTGTAAAAAGAATCAGCAAGAAAATACAGTTTGCTTGAGCAAGAATCTGCTTTTACGCCCCAAGATTTCGAACTTCCATCCTCACCTGCGGATTCTGTGTATAACAGAGCTTATTATGATGAGCACAAACTATAATTTCTGAGTGTTGAGATAATTAATAAATAAATAAATAAATAAATATATATATATATATATATAAAAGATTCAGGTATTGTAAATACCTAAAATCACGCAGTATTCCAAGGAAGGAATTTATCAAAGCCATTTCTCAGCGAAATTCATACCAGAGCATTCCAGGAAAAAAAAAAAAAAAAAAAAAAAATCCTGGAGTTGTACACGATACAGCATTAGAAAAAAAAGTCAGCGGGATTTTGTAAAACAATTATAACGATATGAACTTCACTACAAATTAAATAGGACTTCTAAATTCTAATCTATTAAGATATCTGGAGACCGAAATTACACCTTCCTCGCATATGCTAAACTTGTTTGTGGTTCCTTCGATACAACTTCTTTAAGGTTAGTCACTCCATGACTTGTTTGTGGTTCCTTCGATACAACTTCTTTAAGGTTAGTCACTCCATGAATGACCTGACGTATCTTCTACCGAGCAAAAATTCCAGCTGCCGCGTTCTTTGCAAAAAAGTTGGTAAATTACCAGTTAGAAAAGTGATAAAATTTACGCGCAATAGTACTGCAACTGGTGACTAAAGTAGAGACCATCACTCTCACCTGGGAAGAAGATCACATTTTTTGTCAGACCACGCGGTAACTATGTACTTTCTTGATGATATCACAGTAAAAATTCAAAATTCAATTCTCATCCAGTTTCGTGTTGCATTGCGAGATCACAACCAACTTTTGATATGTAAGAGCTTGTTTGTCAAAGTATAGGCGAGAAACCAACGAAAAGAATCTTATCAACCTCGGGGTATTTACACCCAATTTTAGGAATGGTAAAGTATTTTGAGTTTCTAATACAGAGAAAACCGGTAAGAACATCTACCAGCTCTCAAGTTCCAGCATCAGAAATTGCATAATTGCATGTTCCTTTTATTAGACCCCTTTTGGCCAATTCATCTTGCAATTCGGCGGCTTCAACTATCTTTCCTAGCTCATAGTATTTCCTTAGTAGACTGAAACATAAGATCTCATCAGGAAGGATACCGTTCCCAATCATTTCATCGAGCCACATTTTTGCTTGTTGCACCTGACTACACTGAGAAAACCCCCAGATCAAGGAAGTATACGCATGCAAATCAAGCTCCATGCCCATTTCAATCATTCTGTTTTTCAAATTCAAAGCTTCCTGAAGATTCCCAAGCTTCAAGTTCCCATCAATTAGAGCGGTGTATGCAGTCCTGTCAGGAGGTATACCCTTTTCCAGCATTTCATCAAACAGCTTCTCAGCTGCCTCAATGCAATTATTTTTACAAAGCCCATCAATTAAGGCTGTATAAACCGCTATATTAGGTTGCAAACCAATGTCAACCATCCTATCAAAATAGTCAGTGGCCTCTTGGACCAAACCCTTTTTGCACAAACCGTCAATTAATGCACAATAAGTTACAACATTGACCTCAATTCCATTGTCATGCATTTCTTGTAAAAGACAGAGCGCCTCCCTGGTTTTTCCTGCCTTAAAATAGGCATCCATAAGCGTCGTGTACACAAAATGATTTGCAGTTAGACCACGACTTCTCATATCATTGATCACAAGCTTAGATTCTTCGAGCATATTTTGGCTGCACAGACCCCAAATGATAGTTCCAAACAGTAACAAGTCGGGTTTTATTTTTTTCTCCTCCATTTCTTTTAAGGTTTGAAAAGCTTTCTCCGACTTCTTAGCCTTAATATATCCATGAACAAGGGCAGAATAAAACTGCAAGTTAGGAGTTACTCCAGCCTTCAGCATTGCCATAAAGACTTCTTCTGCTTCCGTCATTCTACCATCTTCACAAAGGCCGTTGAGTAAAGCTGAATAACCTACAATATTCAAGTTAATTCCTGACTGCAACATCTCATTTGTCAGCTTCATTGCTTCGGTTAGATTACCTGCTTTACAATTTGCATCAACTAAAGAAATATATGTGTACTCATTAGGAAAAAGGCCAACTCGTCTCATGTCCACAAAAAATTTAAGCGCCTCCTGCATCATCCCTTCTTTACAAAAGGCATCAATTAGTGTGCTATAAGTCACGACATTTGCTTTCAACCCATGATTCTTCAACTCACGGAGAAACTCCAAAGCTCGAGGCAGTTTTTGCAATTTACAAAAACAATTAATCAAAGCATTGAAAGTAATTATGTCAGGCTCACAACATACATCTTTCATTTCCCCAAATATGCAAACTGCTTCTTCTAACTTCCCAACCTTCCCAAACCCATCTATAAGAGAATTATACGTCACAATATCGGGCATCAAGCCCCGATGTTTCATTTCTACAAACAAGCTTCTAGCTTGATCCATATCACCTTCCTTGCACAGATAATTAATCATTATATTATATGTGAAAACCGAAGGGGCAATCCCGGCCCCAAGCATGTCATCAAAAAACTTCCTTGACAAGTCCACCTTTCCCGACTTTGAAAGCCTATGCAAAAACGCATTGCAGGACCGTGGTTTCGGCAAAACCCGAAACTTCCTCATCTTCAAGAAACACCGGTTTGCTTCCTCAAACATTCCCAACTCAACTAAAACACTAAACAACGCATCAAAAACTCCGAACCCCGGAACACAAACACTCCTCGTTGACCACAACACATCGAACACATCACAACCCGGTAAAACCCGATTCAACGACACCAATTCTCTAAGAACTCCATTGGCATCAAAGTACATTCTAGCATCAAAGAGAATGTGAACCAAAATACAATACGACTCGGTCGTGTGGCGAAACCCGGTTCTATTCCCAGCCCATTTGAACAATTTCAAAGCCAAAACCGGATACTCCTTAAGCTCTACCAAAAACCTCGAAACCCAAATTGGGGCAATTACAGAATCGGACAAATTAACGATAATCAGATCATTCCATTGGTCTTGTTCAACGATTCTACACAAGTTCTCTTTTTCCAAAACTTGGGGAGAAAAACCAGAGATGGGTTTTGAAGAAAATGGGAAACGAACAAGGAATGAAAAACCGGTGAAACAAATACAAGTATGGGAAGAGTTTTTGTGAATGAAAAGTAAAGAAGGAAAGAAATTGGGAAAAGGGCTTACTCGGGAAGAAGCTCTGCGACCGATGTGGAAGAGATTGCGAAGAAAGAGAAGCATATTTGTGAAGAAGAAGAGAAAGAAGAGAGGTTTAGTTGGCTTCATTTTTCAGAGAGATGGGAGTTGCATGGTTGAGAGAGATACTAGAAGTGCCAAGAGTTCTGGGCATTTATATGATTTGGGAGTTGGAGCTGCTCAACGAAGAAGACGGAGATGAGAAGTTAAGAAGAGGATGGTCTTCTTATTATTAGGGCTTATGCCCAAACAAAGAAGAGGGCTGCGGTTTAAGGTTTTTGTTTTTGTTTATTTTATTTTATTGGGGAAATTACTAATTTAATCCCTAAATTTTTAAGTTTGTTTAATTTTAATCCAAGAATTTTTTCATAGTTAGATTACCTCTAAATTATTAAAATATTTGATACAATAGTCGTTTCGATTGTATTGAATCTGTTAGCAATTTGATAAATGATGCAACTAACGGATTCCGTCTAAAATTAACAGAAAAGATTAATATATTAATATTTTTAATAGTTTAAGATTATTCTAACTCAAAAAAAAAAAAAAATCAAAGTTACACAAATTTAAAATTTTAGGGATCAATCTAACAATTAATCATATTTTTATTTTGGATCAAACTCATCAATCCTCCCAAATTTTAAAATCATTCTCACATTGTACTCTAAATTCTGAAAACTCTCACTTTAATCCTTAAATTTTGAATCTATCTCATTTAATCATTTTTATTTAGAATTTTGATTAAAACAGACCAAAAAAGATGTGATATGATCTCACTAACTTCCCTTTTCGGTAATAATTCAATTAAAAACAAATGAAAAAAAAATACATTATCGTACTTAATTCCCAATTTTTTTTTTTTTTGTCTATTTTTAATAGAAATTCTTATAAAGAGTTTATGTAGGACTCATTCAAAGTTTATAAGATAATGTTAGAGTTTTTATAGTCTAAGGATAAAATAGTAAACACCTTAAGGGATATAGATGAGGATACCAAATTATCATTCATTTGTTGCTTAGGTGTGTATTTATCATTCCCTCTCTTTTTAAAGGAAAAATAACATTGAGATGTATACTTATATTAAGTGTGATTTTTAACACTTTTACCCTTTATATTTTTCGAATTTTAGTAAGAGTAATTAGTCTAAATGGTTCATAAACTATTTACAATGTGATAATTTGATCCTTTTTTTGTTTTTTATTTTTTATTTTGGCCGAGACGATCCTAAACTCTTTAAATGTTAGCAATCTTAATTATTTTTGTTCAATTTCGTTAAGTTTCTAATGGTAAAGATCACGTGACCCATCACATAAGTTCTATTAACCATCAAAAGACGAATATACCCTTATTTAAAACAAGGCCCCACACCAATATACATTAAAAAAAAAAAAAAAAAAAGAGGGAGAAAGGTGAGAAACCCAGGCTCCTCCACCTCCCACACTCGCTAATCTTAGGCACCCCCACCCCTCCCAGTCTCCGATCCCACCAGCCCAAGACGTTGATCTCGCCCCCTCCCCAATTAGCCGATCTTAGCCCCCTCCCCCCCCCCCCCCAAAAAACCAATATATATTATTAAAAAAAGAAAGAAAGAGGAATCTCAGGCACACCCTCAACCCCCCCCCCCCCCCCCCCGAGTCGCTGATCTCAAGAGGTTGGAAGAGTAAGATTTAGATTTATGGGCTTGTAGATCGAGTGGGAGCAAGCAAGACGGAGAAAATGGAGAGAGAGATGGATCAAAATGAAAGAGAGAGAGAAGAGAGAGAAGAAATTAGAGTATTTTTGTTAAATTAAATTTATCGTTAAATTCCTAAAACACCATATGAAATTAGGGTATTTTTGTTAATTTACTATTAAATTTACTGGCCAAAATGAAAGAGAGAGAGGAGGAGAGAAGAAATTAGGGTATTTTTGTTAAATTAAATTTACTGTTAAATTACTAACACACCATCTGAAATTAGATCACATGCATCACACATGGCTCATTCTGTTAGAAAATTAATGGAATTGGACGTAAAGGACTAAGATTGGGAACATTTAGAGAGTTTATGGTCATATTGACTAAAATTAAAAAAAAATGAACCAAATTATCACATTCTAAAAAGTTCAGGGATCATTTTTGATCAATTACTCTTTTAGTAATTGCTACTTAATTTTAATTTTGATAGTTCAAGCGAATAACTTGCTAAAATATTGAAATTTGACACATTTTGTTAACTTTATTCTGAATTTTGGTTGGAGTTGAGGAATTCAGAGTTGGATAATTGAGAGATTTATATCACAGTATGAATGGAATTTGAAATTTTTGGTAGGACGAGCTTTTTCATAATCAATATAACAATTATCAGTAAAATAGATCACATTACATTATTTCAGCAAATTCAAGTAGATTGTTAGAAACAAAGTTAAGAAGATAAATTCACCAAAAAAAAAAAAAAAGTTCAGAAGATAAAACATTAAACTATCAAATTCTTAGATAATGTGTAAAATGCCCTAGCATAATATTTATTCATTCTGCAAAAAAAAAAAGTATAATCTTATAATATGTTATTCCAATCATCTACATGTATATATAATAGAATAATCTCAAAAAATAATAGCTCACGGAGTGGATAGGACGACAAGGAGTTAGGTTACCTTTACTAGATATCTCTCATTCATTATTTAGGTTCGATTTTATTACCTCCATTAAGGTCTATTTTCATTGTCCCTACCTGTGGATGTTGAAAAACTTAGATATAATGAGACCACCATCCGATCCTTCTTTATTTAATGAAAAAAAAAAACAAAAAATAAAGAACACATATAAAGTTAAGTTTATTTTTAATTAAGGGGTTGTAAGCATTATCTAATAGAGTTAACTCTATTATAAAGTGTTCAATTTAAATTTCTCATCTCCATTTAGGAAAAAAAAAAGTGTATTTGTTACTAATAGTGAAGAATAGTCAGAATTCAAGACTTTTATTTATTTTTTTTTTCAAAAAAGCCAATTTTTTAGTAATTTCAAAATAGTTAATCGCCAAATTATTTTTATAATTGCAAAACGGTTTAATTAGAAAAAAAAATACTTTTTTTGTTGAATTAACATATTGATTTTTTTAACACAAAATTAAATAACTATAAGTTTAGAAATAATAGTATTTTTTATTTTTTTGAATCTTGGGATGAACGAATTCGAATTATTCTCCTAATAGTGGAATCATGTATTAAATTACTATAAGATTGTACATGTAACCACTAAAATATTTTAAATTGGAGAAAAAAATATGTTAAATTAAATGACTGCTACAATTTAAATGGGAGAATTTTAGGAAGTGAAAAGGAATTAATATCATAATTTTTTTGAATAATAATTCATAATATTTAGATAAAGTAAATAAATAACATAATTCTGATTATCTAAGAGGAGGTCTATTGTCACCATACATTTCACTTTCCCCACACGTATGTTAATAAATTTTAGTATTACTAAATTACCTGTTAATTGAAGTGCTTGTAAAAACAAATATACACTATTTTGTCAAATACTCTTTACTCGCCTCATTTGAATAAATTTAAAAATACACTACTTTGTCAAATACATAACATATTAAACACACAACCCTTTTTTTTTTTTTTTTTGGAAACTTTTTCATGAGAAGCCATCTATCCAAGATAACCCCTTCTTTGCTACCCTCTCCTTTTCACCGTTGTGTAAGGTATATTTGTGCTGTGGGGTTTAGGTTGTCTTGTTCGAGTCAAGATCTATTGTTCTAATTTTTTATCTTATTGGTTATTTCTTTAATAGTATTATATCATATCATCTGAATTTAAAAATTTAATCACATAAAAAAAATTAAATATTAAAATTTTTTGAATAAATTAATGAATTGTCCACACACTATTAAGGAGACAACTATTAAGACAGAAAAATAAAACAGTGGATATGGACATGTCTTATTCTGCATTATCAATTGTACTCAAAGTAAGCTGACTTTTTCATTACATTTGTTTCAATATTCGTTGTTCATTTGATATTTGTAGTTTTTGAATTTTGATTGAAAAAAAAAAGGCATGATTTCCTACAATTAGAGAGGTGGATTTTTAGGTGAACCTTGCAGGTTACCTATTAAAGCACGATTAAAAGAGTCACCATATTCATTTGCTTTTGCAGTCAGGCAAATTCCCATTACCATTGAAACTGTGTTTTAACATTTCCAGATTTGAGAGAATAAGGTTGCATTTGGTGCACATCTTCAACTCAAAATTTTCATATCAGTTTTTATTTTTTTATTTTTTTTTCTGAAAAGTCAACAAAAACTACAATGAGTTTTTAAAAAGTCAACAAACTCCAACCTAAAAATTTCATCTTCAATCGGCGAACCAAACAGAGGCTAACATCGGGTGTCACAAAGGCCTTCATTCTTTTTAGGGTTAAGTAGCACCTTCGTTTGTAATGAAAAGCCAAATAAGGTCTTTGGACATTTTATCCAGTTTAGGGGGTGGACTTTCTTCGTCTGCAGAGGCTTTTCTTGTGTCCTGCTGAGAAAAACAGACGACATGTCCGTTAGTTAACGCTGACCGTATAGATTGATTTCGATGGTTGTGAGAGAGCAGCATACATGCAATATATTGAGTGTTCAAGGGGCTTAATAGTTCAATTTAATTACTTGTAAACGACAGCCAGGAGGGAAATTCAAAAAGGCTAGCAAAAAACAATGCTTGTCTTTGTTTGGTTGGTTCATTTGAGTTGAAAAATTGAAGATATTTTGATTAGAGTGGAGTTGAGTTTTAGAATTGTGCATTTAGTTGAAAATAAATTGTTTGGAGGTAAAAAAATGTAAAAACTTGAAATATGTCTAGAAAAAAAAAATAACAATAAGGATTTTGTTTCGTTTATCATAAAATTTTATACAAATTTTTTTTTAAATCATCTCCTTTTGACTTGAAATAATAGAGTTATTGACTTTTAAACTTTGAGTCCTTAAGTTAGAGTTTAAGATGTGAATAGTAAAAATGAGTTATTTTTGAAGAAAAAGACAAATAAACTAATTAAAATTGTTTGATTAGAATGAACTAACCAAAAATGTCATCGTAGTACTTCACAGCTATATTTCGCTATAACAAGTATGCTAGAGTTGATTCCTCACTTAACAAGAATACAAGCAAGAATACTTAACCAAAATAGTGATTAGAATGTAGGAAATATAAAGAACGCAGATATTTAAAAAGGTTTGCCTTTTGTAGTTTGGGAGAATAATATTTTTTTCTGAATCTTATTGATATCTGCCGAGAGTACATTAATAAATAGAGAGCACAACCCTTAATATCCTAACCGACTTTTAGAGAAAAAATAGGAAACCAAAAGATTCCTAACAAATTATCTTAACAGCTCCAAGATATTCTTGGATTACTTTATCTCTAAAATAAGAAAAACAAAACCATCAAATCCTAACTTAATTTTTGAATTTAAATTTTTAATTTTCAAATTTAAATCAAATTTAAATTCTAACTAATCTTCAAAATTCCAACGCTACCCCTCAAGTTGATATATAGATGTCTTTCATGTCCAACTTGTTAACAAGAAGTTCAAAGTTAGGTTTGAACAGTCCTTTAGTCAGGATATCCACAGTTTGTTGTGTGATGGAGGCCAAATGGTATGCAAATGATTCCTGCCTCTAATTTTTCCTTGATAAAATACCTATCGATCTCCACATGTTTGGTTCGGTCATGTTGCACTAGGTTGTGTGCAATGCTTATGGCCACTTTGTTGTCACAAAACAACTTCATTGGAGACTCAATCGTTAGCCTTTGCTCAGTATTCTGCCTCGACACTGCTATACGCTACCATATTTTGCTTCTTGCTTCTCCATGTGACCAGGTTTCTCCATACACATGTACAATACTCAGTGGTTGGTTTTCTATCTGTCACAGAACCTGCCCAATCTGTATCTGTGTAGGCTTCGACTGTTCTCTGTTCACTTCTTTTAAACAGCAATCCCTTTCCTGGAGAATTCTTCAAGTACCTCAATATTCGATAAGTGGCTTTAAGATGTTCCTTGTGAGGTGCATGCATTAATTGATTGATGAAGCTAACAGCGAAGGCAATATTCGGTTGGGTATGGGATAAGTAAATTAACTTACCCATAACCTCTGATATTGGCCTACGTCCACGGATTCTCCTTGTTTCCCATCACCAAGTTTCCTGTTTGGGTCAATGGGCATATCAATAGGCTTACAGCCACTCATCCCCATCTCTTTTAGAAGATCTAGGACATATTTCCTCTGTGAGATCACTATACCTTCCTTAGATCGAACAACTTCCATTCCAAGAAAATACTTGAGAGATCCTAGATCCTTAATCTCAAATTCTGATACTAGGCTGGCCTTTAATTGATTCATCTCACTCAAATCATCTCTTGTGAGTATAATATCATCCACATAGACAATCAATACGCTGACTTTCTCACATTCTGAATACTTGTTAAATATCGTGTGGTCTGTTTGAGCTTGATCATAGCCTTGTTTCTTTACTAGCCAAGTAAATTTCTCAAACCAGGCCCTCGAATATTATGTGAGACCATACAAAGCCTTTTTAAGCTTGCATACTCCTGCGCCAAATTGTTGTTCAAACCACGGAGGTGGATCCATACAAACTTCCTCTTCTAGATCACCATTCAGAAAAGCATTCTTGACGTCCAACTGCTACAATGGCCAATCGAGAATTGTTGTAAGAGATAAAAGTACTTGTCTAGTGTTCAGTTTTGCTATTGGCATGAACGTGTAACACCCCAACCTACGTAGGGCTGTTACCATACATACTTAAACTTCCATAACTGCTTAACTTACTTAGAAAATTGAACATAAATTTTTTTTTCAAACTTACATTTAAAACAGGGTTACTTGTATAGAACATATTATGCATACATAATTATTACAACTCGATTGAGTCTTAAAATCCTCATAACTTTATACCACGTAACTCACTTTAATATACATATATATTTAAACTTCATAAAACTTGCGGAAAATTTTGCGTAGTGGTATCCCACACCGCCCTTCACCCTCCGCATCATCCACCTAGCCCACCAATTTAAGCTGCAGGCCTCTTTCCTGCAGTATGAAATATACTGATGAGCTTTCGCTCAGCAAGTACAAACATAATCTCACAAAACTTAACAAATATCGTGCAACTTATGTATGAATCACTTATGAATCTTTTATGACCAGTTATTGACTTGAACTTATTATCTTGCTTAACATTTGGGCCCCTAGTGTACGTATCAAAGCGCGCAAGCCTCAGAACGTCAGGGTTTGCAAGGCCCTTAATAGTTCTGGAAAACATGAACATAACCCTTCCCACATTAATGGAAGGTTGATTATCACTTTACCCTCACGCATCAACGAGAGGTTGATAATCACATACTTGAACTTGAACATACATGATCCTCCCTCATCAACGGGAGGTTGGTACGACACCTTACTTGTCTCGGTTTAGTCTTAGTCTCGTTATATTTCCAAGACTAAGAATCTTTACATGTGATCTTAATAGTCATGATGCATATGAGATCAGACATAGCATAACTTAATGTATCATGGCTTAACATGACTTAGCATAGCTTATCATGACTTATCGTATCATACATGGCATGACTTAGCATAACTTGGCATCATACATGACATAACATAGCATAACATTGCATGACATAGCATAACATGTAATTATGTCATAAATTCAAAAATATCTTACTACTTTCCATACTGCAGGTGAGGTTTGTACTTACCTCGATTACTATGTTTACTAATGTGTCGCTCCAAGTCCGGACACAATAGCAGGTTAGCCCCTGCTATAATAAAGGACATAAGTAAGAATTAAAAATGTTGGGGATCTAACCAACATTCCAACATAATCCTAGTTATTAACTTATCTTAGTATAAAAATATCAAAACATAATATAAACTTTAAAACTTTACTATTTTTTTTTTTAAACTTTGAATTCTGAAAACTGTATTTGAAATCAATCCTTAAATTTGATCCTTTTTTGTTTTGAATCTGAAAACATTTCCTTCATGAAAGTTGTAGACCTTGAAGATTCCTACAATTTCTATTTTTAACTTAAAACTTAAATCTGACCCTAAAATACTTGTTTCTACCTTTGAAAATTCTTCGACCATTTTTCTTAATCTTGAAACAGGTCTCGGGTTTTTGTAAAAAAAAAAGGTCTTAGAGCCTTATTTTCAAAAATGTCCGTGTTGGCCCCTAGGATTTTCCCTTCTCTACAACTTTGTAGTTTTGACCTTTTCAAGATTCGGCCTCTAAGGGCCTCAAAAATCGCTTTCAAAATTACTGTCCAGTTTTACCCGAAACTGGCAGTTTTCGGTTCGTTTGAGATTTAGGTGAACTACCGTGCACACTACCTCAAACGGATTCCTCGTGAGCCTAAGTCAAGCATGCAGGCGTTACCTAACCATTTCATACTCATATAATTTCTTAAAACCAAAAATCTTAAACTTTCATAAAACCCTAATTTGAAACTAGCATAACCGAAACCGAAACTACATAAAGCATAGTACTTAAATTTGCTTATCAATAGCTCATATTTATACATAACATCACACTCTTAATCTTCTTAACAAAAACATAAATGAAACTAGAGATTAGAGGGTTTACCTCAAGCGTCACAAGACAATTCTAGCTTAAGTTTTGGAGTTTCTTTCTCACTAAACCAACATCAATCAACCGAACTATTTCCAGCTTTTCTTCACTTTTTTTTTTTTTTTTTTGCTCGGCACTTAAAGAAAGGAAGACAGATAAGGAGCTGCCTAACCAACGTTTTGTTGTCTAAAGGTTTGTAATGGCTCACACCACACGTATATATAGTGAATGGGAAGGGAATTCCATTTTGAATTCTCTTTCCACTTCTAATATTGCTATTAGCTCCATGGACAGCATATTGCTTCCAAGTCCCTCTAGGTGTCCGAATATGAAGGCTCTAGTTGGCCACATATCCAAGCTAAATGTTGGCTCATCAAAGCTAGACACCTTAGGTGTCTTCACCTTGTATTGGTCGGCAATTAGGTGGCAACAATTGCTTGATCTTATCAAGCCAAACTAACTTACTCACCTAAGCTATATACCACTTGTCATTCTCTCAAAATTTTGAGAACCATTAACTCTAAGCTGCAGATAAACTTCAAAGAGTAACTTATTTACTCATTGGAACCTTGTGATGGCCGGACATGAAGAATCAATTGGAAGAAAATAATTAGGCTAACTAAGTTAACAAACTTAGTTTACTTCCTTAGTTTTTAACATAACTATGGTGACTACACTTTGTAATCAATCCTTGGCTTAGTTGAATTTGAATAATTAGTAAGAAAAATCTATCATAATTCTTCTTGAAATTCATCATAAGGTAGCCGGCCCTTACTTACTAAATATAAAAGTTGCAAAATGCAACATAGCTTAATATGCAAAACTACTTTGCTTACTAGGCAAGGTTAAAATTGTGTGGTATCAAATTCTAATGAACTTCAAATTTTTTCATACCTTGCCTATTGGTCCTTAATAGCGAAATATCAGCTCATTAACCCTTAATGTGGCCGGTTCCCTTAAGTACAAGTGTAGGTAAATGATTGGTCAATTTTGAACCAATCAAAACCTAACTTGATTCCTTGGTCTCCAACTAGGTTAACCAAATTTAAAAAAAATCATCATAAGCTAAATTGAACTAGGAGATCTAACTAGAAAAATCCATAGTTCCATAAATTTACAAATTTATCTATCGAACCACAATTTTTCCCAAAATTGCACTTTGGCCCCTAAAGGCAAAAATATTTCACTTTAGTCCCTGTAAGGTGGCCGACTATGATGATAGCATTTGGCTCCAATTCTTGCTTAATCAATCACCTAACACTATCTTAACTTTCTTAAAATCCATAACCATTCACTTTTCTTAAAATTACATATTGACCCCTATAGACAAAATATTTACATTTTAGTCCTAAAAGGGTGACCAATTTTCAAAGTGAGATTTGTCATTCTTTTTAAGACTCACTTGGCTTATCTCCTAAACACAGTTCATTCTCATACTGGCATACATAATCAGATACTGTTTTCAACTGATAAAGTATACTTGCACTGGACCATTATCCAGATTTGTTTGAACTGCGTCTAGGGTTATCTTAAAATTAGAAACTACTAACAAAGAATCATAAATCATGGATTTGCCTTTTACTACAAAAAGGTCTTTCATAGATAAATTATCGGATCTTTCAACCAAGAATTCGATAATTTCACCGATAAAACATAACACATTCATATTCATAGCACATAAACATTTCTAATTACAAACTTTGATTGTTCACAACAGAAATCAAAATTTGTAAACAAGCTGGTCATTACAATCTACCCTCCTTAAAAATTTTCGTCCTCGAAAATTACATCAAGTCAGGGTAGTTCTTTTTCATTTCTTCTTCTACTTCCCATGTTGCTTCCTCAATCTCATGATTTCGCCATAGAACCTTGACTAAAGGTATAACCTTGTGCCTTAGCACCTTTTCTTCTCGTGCCAAAATTCGAACCGGTTTTTCCTCATAAGTCAGGTCCTCGTGAACCTCAATTGGTTCATGATCCAATACGTGTGAAGGATCCGAGATGTATTTCTTTAGCATCGACACATGAAATACATTGTGCACATATGCTAATTCTTGGGGCAAAGCCAACTTATAGGCCACATTACCGACTCGTTCAAGTATTTCGTATGGCCCTATGTATCTCGGACTTAGTTTCCCTTTCTTTCCAAATCTCATGACTCCCTTGAATGGAGCAATCTTGAGGAAAACCAAGTCTCCTACTTGGAATTCTAGAGGCCTTCTACGTTTGTCAGCATAACTCTTTTGTCGACTAAACGCAGTTTCCAGCCGTTGACGTATGAGTTTTATGGCCTCGGTGGTTCTCCGTATAAAGTCCGTAGACACAAGTTCCTTCTCTCTTGTCTCGTACCAATGAACTGGAGATCTACATCTTCTCCCATAGAGAGCTTCATAAGGAGCCATTCCAATCGAAGCTTGGAAACTGTTGTTGTACGAGAATTCAATCAAAGGAAGCTTCTTATCCCAAGTTCCTTTGAAGTCCATCACGCAGGCTCGTAGCATATCTTCTAGAGTCTGAATGGTTCTTTCCGATTGTCCATCCGTCTGTGGGTGAAAAGCTGTACTAAAAGTAAGCTTTGTACCCATAGCTTGATGTACACTTCTCCAAAATTTAGAAGTGAAACGACCATCACGATCTGAGATGATCGATTTTGGAATCCCATGGTAGCGAACAATCTGCGCGACATACAGTTCCGCTAGTTGCTCCACAGAAAAGCTAAGCTTGATGGCCACGAAATGAGCGGATTTCGTCAATCGATCGACAATCACCTAAATAGCATCGTTGCCGCTGGGAGTTCGGGGTAGACCAACCACGAAGTCCATCGTCAATTGGTCCCATTTCCATTCTGGAATGGAAATTTTCTGCAATTCTCCCCCGGGACGTTGATGTTCAGCCTTCACCTTTTGACACGTAAGGCATTTACTAACAAATGTAGCAACATCATTCTTCATTTTGGGCCACCAAAAACTGTCCTTCAAGTCTTTGTACATCTTTGTGGCTCCAGGATGGACGGAATATGGAGTCTCATGAGCTTCTTTCATGATCCGCTTCTTCAACTCGTCCTCATTAGGAATGCATAATCTATTCTTCCTATAGAGTATGCCTCCATCAGATATGTTGAAATCTGATTCCTTTCCTTCTAAGACTTCGTTTCTCGTCCTAAGCAACGAGGCATCTCCTTCTTGACGCTCCTTCATGCCATCCAAAATGGTAGGTTGGAAGGTTAAGGCAGCTAAATTTCCCGTAATAAGCTCTATTCCAGCTTCTACTAGCTCCTTTTGAAGGGCTCAACAATGACTGAATCGTATCAACGAGGAAAAGACTTCCGACTAAGGCATCGGCTACTTTGTTGCTTTCCCCGGATGGTAATGGATATCTATGTCATAGTCCTTTACTAATTCAAGCCATCTTCTTTGTCTCATGTTAAGCTCCTTCTGTGTGAAGATATACTTAAACTCTGGTGATCCGTATAGACTTCACACCTAGTGCCGTAAAGATAGTGTCTCCAATTTTGAGTGCAAACACTACTGCCGCAAGTTCCAAATCATGCGTCGGATAGTTCTTTTCGTGATCCTTAAGTTGTCGGGAAGCATACACGATCACTTTTTCATTTTGCATGAGAACGGCTCCCAGTCCTATCTTGGAAGCGTCACTATACATCACGAAGTTCCCTTCTTCTACAACTGGAATTGTAAGAATTGGAGCACTAGTCAGCTTATTCTTTAGCTCTTGGAAGTGTTCTTCACACTTTGCAGTCCATTCGTACTTCTTTCCTCTCCGTGTAAGTGCAGTGAGCGGCGCTACAATCTTAACAAATCCCTCGACGAAACGTCGGTAGTAGCCTGCTAAGCCAAGGAAACTACGTACTTCGGTGACGTTTTTCGGAGCTGGCCATTTACTTACAGCTTCAATCTTGGCCGGATCTACAGATATGCCTTCTTTGGAAACCACATGTCCTAAGAAATGGACCTTCTCCAACCAAAATTCACACTTGGTGAATTTAGCATAAAGCTGGTTTTGCTTTAGAATCCGTAAGGCAATCCGTAGATGTTCCTCATGCTCCTCCTTAGATCTTGAATAAATTAAGATATCATCTATAAAGACAATAACAAACTTATCCAGATAGTCCTTGAATACTCGATTCATCAGATCCATAAAGGCAGCTGGAGCATTTGTCAATCCAAATGGCATTACGAGGAACTCGTAATGTCCATATCGTGTACGAAAGGCTGTCTTGGGAATATCTCCTTCCCTTATTCGAAGCTGATGATATCCCGATCGCAAGTCAATTTTCGAAAAAATTGAAGCGCCTTTCAATTGATCGAACAAATCGTCGATCATGGGTAATGGATACTTATTCTTGATGGTAATCTTGTTCAATTCCCGATAGTCAATGCCATCCTAAAAGTGCCATCCTTCTTTTTAACAAACAAAACTGGGGCTCCCCATGGTGAATAGCTCTGACGGATGAATCCTCGATCCAAGAGCTCTTGCAACTGAAGTTACAATTCCTTAAGTTCGGCGGGGGCCATCCTATAAGGTGCCTTGGATGCTGGTGCTGATCCAGGAAGCAACTCACTCAAAAGAGATCTCTCGCTCCGGTGGTAATCCTGGTAAGTTTTCAGGAAAAACTTCGATAAAATCCTTGACTATCGGTACTTCTTCCGGCTTGCTCTTGGTTTCTTGCGTCTTATCCACCATGTTGGCTAAAAATCCCATACATCCTTCTGCCAACAATTTCTTAGCCTTTAGCGCTGAAATGAGCATTTTCGGCTGTTTTGGAGTCGATCCTCTAAAAACGAACTCGTCGTCTCCAATTGGCTTGAACGTGACAATACAACGTTGACAATCTATCATCGCGTTGTATTTTCCCAAGAAATCCATACCCAAAATGACATCGTAGTCATACAGGTCAATGACGATCAAGTTGACATACATTTCCCTACCACATATAATTATTGGAACATGACGTATCCAATAATCAGACAACGAAATTTCCCCGGAGGGTAATGCAGTTCTGAAAGTCCTTTCTATTCTATCGCTTCCTCTACCTAGTTTCTTAGCAAACTTAGGTGACGTGAATGAATGCGCAGCTCCAGAATCAATTAACACATAAGCATCTTGTTGGGCAAAAGGAAGCTGACCTGTCACCACTGTGGATGGTCCAGCTTGAACATCCTCCTTAGTATAGGCATAAATGCGTCCTTGAGGTTCTGGAGCTTCAAGTCTACCTTGGGAGATTTCAGGTCCTTCGAGCTTCGTCTGTGCTGCATGAAGCTGATACCCTTGACTCTTTTGTTGGTTCTGCGAGTTCTGGAAATTAGCATTGTAGTTCCTAGCATAGTGGCCTTCCTTGCCACACAGAAAGCAACGATTAGTTCCAAGACGGCAATCTCCCGGGTGCTTCCTCCCACATTTATGACAAGTGGGATTTATGCTGCTATCAGGGGCATTCCTCTTCTGGAGAAAATTTTGTTGATTCCCCTGTCCCCCTGCATTCCACTTCCGTTTCTGTTGATTATTGCCGTACTGCTTGTTGTTGCTGTATTGACCAAAAGATCCTCCTTGTCCTTTCTGCTGTGGAGTTGGGCTTGGTTTTGCCTGAATTTGCTTAGTTTGGGCATTCTCTTCTTTCTTTTCCTTAAAGAACTTAGCCCGTTGTTCTCTGTTCTGACCTACCCAATACTCAGCTCAAATCGCCCGGCTGACACATTCAGCAACGGTGATTGGTGGGTAGGGACCACTACTAATAATTACAGCCAAATCCGAGCGGAACATCCTCATCATCTTTCGTACTTTGTCCCTCTCGGAACCAATAAGATGAGGACAAAGACGTGCTAGTTGTTCAAACTTTTTCACAGCCTCAGCTACCGACAGATTACCCTGACGAAAATTGTTGAATTCGTCTTGTTGAGCTTCCATAACATCAGTGTTGAAGTATTTTTCCTTAAATTCATCAACAAAGTCCTCCCAAGTCATTTGTGTTGTAATAACTAGAATTTTTCTATGTTACAATTTCTTATATAGAAATTTGAATTGTACCGTGAAGGTAATTATGCAAAAGCCCGGTTTAGGGTTTTTATTCAGAATTGTGAGTTCTTATGCTTTTATAAGACTAAAAATGATTGCTTAGTTGAGCATACGACCTTTTGAGGAAAAAGGTATAAAAACGCTATGATTTTTACGAAAGTCAAAGTTTGACCCGAGAGTCAAAGTTTGACCAGAAAGTCAAAGTTTGACCAAAACCGTCAAAGTAAACCAAGAGAGTCCATGTTGTCAGAATAGGCAACATTGACCAAAGAAAGTCAAAGATTGGCTAGAAAGATCAATTCTTTGACGATATCGAAAAATGGTTAGCGGTATAGGAAGTATACTGCGGAAAATCAAATTTTTCAGATAAAATGGTTTAAGTTAGATTCAAAACCACCATAGAAAAATCAAGCACACTAAGTAGGAGATTAAAGGCCAAAAGGCTCGAAGCGAAAAGAGAATTTTTCGTATAGTCCATTATTAGACAGATAAATTTTGGATGCATTTTAATAGCCGATACTGTGAATCAAAGACCACAGTATCAACTATATCTGTTTAGTATTGAGTTATACTGTCTAATGAAGAATTAGGCCAAATAAGGCCTTAATGGTGATGTCACATTACTTTTGGATTATGACATCATTATATGGATTTAGTGAAAAATTGGAAAGAATTTGGTTGGTTCTAGAACAACCATGGCCGGCCACCTCACCCCCTTTTTGTGCAAATTGGCTAACTTTGAAGGACTATTTTGCAATTTTAAAAAGTTCAAAATTGCCTATAAATAGGAGTGCTTCCTATTCACAAAAATTGGAAAATCTAAGCAAACTTTGGCCAATTTTCTGCCCAAAAATCCGAACTTTAGGGAGCTGCCAATGTAAGATCTAGAATTTTCATCGCTAAGATTTCTTGTATAGAAATTTAAATTGTACCGTAATGGTATCTATGAAAAAAATCCCGGCTCAGGGTTTTTGATTAAATTTCATGAGTTCTTATGGATTCGTAAGACTCAAATACGATCGCTTAGTCAAGCCCATGATCTTTTGTGTCCAAAAGATAGAAAATTCTATGATTTTATTGAAAGTCAACGTTTGACCGAAAAAGTCAAAGTTGACCATGAAGGTCAAAGTTGACCCGAGAAGTCAAAGATTGACTAAAAAGGTCAACTATGTGACGGAATTTAAGTATGTTAAGCAGTATAGGTTATATACTGAGAAAAACCGTTTTTACGGATAAAATAGTTAGAATTAAATCTAAAACCACCATAGAAAAATCAAGCACATTAAATAGATTATTAAGGGCCAAAGGACTTGAAGCGAAAAGAAAAGTTTTTCGTACCGTCCATTTTATGACAGATAAATTTTGGAATGAAATTTAATTTATGATACTGTGTATTAAGTAACACAGTATTAACAATGCCTGTTTGGCTAAAAATGGACTACTTATCAAGGTTTAAAGCCAAACAAGCCTTAAGAGATATGACATCATCTTATCTATTATTTATGACATCATTTGTATTTAAGCTAAATTAGGAAAGTATTAGGTTGGTTCTAGACCACATGATGGCCGGCCAACTCACCCCCCCCTTGGTGTAAAATGCTAATTTTTGAGGGACTAAAATTGCAATTAAGCAAAGCTCCAAAACCTCTATAAATAGGTGGCCATTCTATTCAAAAAAATCAGAAAAATCCAGCCATACTCTGCCCATTTTTCTCTGCCCAAAACCGACCCTTAGCAGCCAAGAAAGGAACAAGAACAAAAGCAGAAATCCAAGAGAGAATCCACTAGGGTGAGTTCGGTTTTCAGCTAGGAGGAAAGAAAAGAGTGCTGGAAATTTTGGAGCCTTGTTTGGCAAGCTGGCCGTGTGTGTGTGTGCTGGAAAAAGGGTGAGAAAAATTGTTTGAAGGCCTTAGGGAGTGCTGGAATTAGTGGCTGGTCTTGGTGGGCAGCAGCAGCCAAAGGCAGAAAATTTGTGGGTGAGCTTAGGGAGGAGGCCAGTGGTGTCTAGGAGCCAAGGGGGAAGAAACTTTGGACCAAACCCTAACCAACTTTAGGGTATATTAAGGTAAAATCTCTCCTAAGTTTCAGCTTTCAATTTGGTGCAATTTGGAGGTTATCTTGTATTTCAAGTCATTGGTTGTATGAGCTTAAGCTCAAATTTTATTTTCAGCACTAGTTAGGTTATGTGCTTGATTTAATTTTAGGGTGGTTTGGTTTAATTAGTATGCTATGCTTTTAAATGCTTGCTTGTTTGTATGCTAGTTGAATGGTTAAGTTATATGCCCCTAATAAGTTAAGTTATGAGTTAGAATGCATGATTAGGTAAATTGGCAGATTTGGTGTATGTTAGTTAAGCTGGATTTTTTTTCAGCAAACCTTAATTTTTGGGATAAGATAATGGTTTTCTCGGCTGAGTTTTTAATTTGTGTTTGAAGAGAATTTGACGTTAGAAAGGCGCTGTATGTTTGATTTAGGCTCCCGCTGGTTCGGTTGAGGTAGTGTGCACGTTTTTAGGGCGAGTAACGAATGAAAACACAAAAACTGCCAATTCGGGTGTATGTTGCCCTGTTTTCTGGAAAGTAAATTTTGAGGCCCTTAGAGGCCGATTTTCGAAAAACGTAAAACATGAAAGTTGTTCAGAACAGTTTTTCCTATAAGACAACGTGAACAGTTTTTAAAAATAAGGCTCCAACGGCCTTCATTTTCACGGGAATCCGAGCCTGACCGTGCCAGTTTCTATGCACGGCCAGGTGAAATTAAAAAGGGAAAACGAGTGGGTTTGAGTCCGAACTGGGTTTTGTATAAAACAGTGAGGTTTTAGGATTTTCCAAGATCAAAAACTTCTATGAAGAAAAGTTTTTCAGATTCGATCTATATTTCTAAATAAAAATTATATTTCAAAAACTGTGCAGTAATCGGGAGGTTGCTGCTCAGGGTATTTAAAGACAGTGTTGGAATTGGACATTCCTGCACGTACATTAGCAAGTTTTCAAAAAGAAACTGCTCCAAAGGCAGTTTTGACTTTAGATGATTTTTATAAAGAACCCACTCATAAGGATTTTAAAGAAAACCTTAAATTTTCAAAAGCGGTTTTAAACTAAGTTCGGTGAGCAATAACCGGGAAAAGACACCGAGTTATTGGTTTGGGCCCGAAGCCCAAGGGTTATCCAACGTAACCCAATAATAAACTAAGATTAAGGAATAGGGCCCTTATCTCGAGGGTACCTACAGGGTTAGTTATAGTAACCCGTTCTAAATGTTTACGAATTTGTTATATGGGGGCATATAACGCAGAATAAAATGAATGTTGGTTGGGATAACCAACAGATTAAAAAGTAGGATTTTCAGAAATCCTTACGCTATGTCCTTTGTAATAACAGGTGATAATCTGTTATTGCGACCTGTTCAGGAGCGGCATAGCATCGGACTTAGAGTTCGAGGTAAGTACAACTCCGCCTACAGCATAGGCTTTAGTTGAATACTTGCCTAAGTATGAATGATGAATGCTATAGTATGTGTTATGATATGATTTATACTAGATTATGCTTACGAAATGTTATGTGAATATTTTATGATTTGATTATGCTATGATTATGTTTTATGAATATGAGACATTCACGAAGCATGTTCACAAATTCTAAACAAGAATAATTAAGAAATTATGAAAGACAAGTATGAAGGCAAGCAAGTTGCCTGTGTCGTACCGACCCGCTCGCAGGTCGGGTTGGACTATGGATTGAGTTGGAAATGGACTGGCCGCCCCAACCACTCCATAGTTGCGCGCCCGGTACGTACACTTATGGGGCCCATAAGCATGATAAACATGATAAGCAAGATAAGCATGTTAAGTACGATAAGTATGATAAGCCATGAGATACCAAGTAAGCATAATCAAGCATAATTGGCTCATGCATGAATAGGGTAGAATGTGTTATGTTAGATTTGAGTTATGTTTTGTATTGTTATTTGTTGCGGATAATTATGTTGTACTTGCTGAGCGAAAGCTCACGTCTTACGTCTATGCTGTAGGTAAGCAACCTGTCAGCAAATTTTGATACGAGATGGCGAGCGGGGCAGGGTGAACTGTAAAGTGAGTGGGATATTCTGCCGCTACGTGTTTTATCTCTTATGAACATTATATATTATCCGGTGTTCGATTATCGCTTTTTGTTTTGTTCATACATTCGCTATTTATATATCGTTATTGTATAAAAAAAAAATAATATTTCCGCTGTGTACGTTAAGTATGTATGTATGTATGTATGTATGTACGGTAACGGCCTGTGCTAGGCGGGTCGTTACAGAGTTGGTATCAGAGCGGTTTCCTGCTATCCCACTTCACAGTCTGCCTGCCATCGCCATCATGTAATTGATTTTTATGATAAACGATTCTTTGTATAGATTTACATTGAACCGTAAATGCAATTATGGAAAAAGGCCCGAAGGTTTTTTATGTTTGTGGTTTATGTTTATAAGACGCAAACAGGATTATTAAGTAAGACATCTTTTAGTCAGGATATGGCAATTTCTTGAAGTCAACTTGACCAAAAACGTCACGGTTGACCAAGTCACTGTTGACCGAGTCAAAATTGACAAAAGGTCACTATCGACAGAAGTCGATGGTTGATCCAAAAGTTCAGATGATGCTTGAGTCTGTACGACTTATTAAGACAGTATGGAATTGTACCGGACAGACCGTTTTTCCGATATGAATGTTAAGACTAAGAACCACCCTAGAAATCAGCACATGAGTTCAGTAAGGGCAAGGTTTTACGATAAGAAAATTCGACGATTCCGGATTTTGCATACATTCTCCAGTATCTGCAGAGTCCGAGCTGCAGGCCTTAGTTATTCTAGAATGGATTGCCTATTCAGATCGGCAGTACGTTCCTGAACCATGCTCGGCTTGTCAGTTGGAACATGATTGAGCTATTTTGGGAGTCGAGGCTAACTTCACGATATGCCAGCCCCGGATTGGCAGAGGCTCAGCAGGCGCCAGTAGAGGACGCCGAGATGGCAGAGCCGATTTATGAGCCGGTTCCCGTTGTTCCAGAGGATCCGATTCCCTGCAGCCCCAGTACCGGAAGTGCCACATCAGGAGGCCGAGTTTGATTTGGCAGATGAGGACTTTGACCCTGATGACCTCATCATTATTCCGGAGGACCACCGGAGGATCCACCTATCATCGACATATCGAGTGATGATGAGGATGATGAGGAGCCAGATCCTGAGTTAGAGCACGCAGGTTGGCTGGACTATGAGGAGGACTTAGAGGATCCAGAGGAGATTCCGTTGGCTGACGGAGAGGGAGAGTCCGATTCTGATGTATGTCGGGGTCACTTCTGAGCACATAGATTAGTAGACTGTATGTGTATCTTTTGATGCTAGACTGAATGTACTAGCTTATTCTTTTTGGATGATAGGCTTGTACACATATGTATGGTGGTAAAGTGGTAGACACTTCCATCTAAATTTTTGACCATGGTAGATGTAATGATATGTATATAAGATATTGTAAGTATGACGTCTTTTTGTACAAATGCAAAAGACAGTTTATGAATGAAATATTATGATACGATGAAATTTGGAAATTATGTTATGATATGTTATGTTATGTTAATGTATGAATGATATGATATGTATGAAATATGTGTGCGATGATATGATTATGATCGGCTATGTTTGTGATTAGACACAAGTATGAAGTGTTATAGAATATTATATGCATGAAAGAAAGGATATTGACAGTATGATAATATCTTTTCTTATGTCTTATAAAGGAATTTGAAAATGGTGCGCACTCGTAAGACGGTACCAGTGAATCCTCCTGAGCCTGATATCGCGACCGTTGTAGCAAATTTACAACGGCAGTTGCTGGAGCAGCAACGTGAAACAGAAAGACTGCGAGAGCAGCTGGCTCAGATAAATGATAGACCGCGTGTGGATGAAGTTCCTCCGCATCACGACAGAGTACCCCGGTAGCACCCCAGGTACCTGAAGTCCAACCTGAGGTCCGACAAGAGGTTCCACGAAACTTTGAAGTTCCGTTAGCACCCATTGGGAATCCAGCAAATCTACAACCGGTGCGGGAAGATTTGCTCTATGAGCGGTTTAGAAGGATGAAGGCGCCGGAATTTGATGGACTAATGGATTCGATTGCCGCGGATAATTGGTTGATAGACATCCAAGTTATCTTGGATTTCATGAGGCTTTCGAAACAAGAGAAGGTGCTTTGTGCTTCCTTCGCTCTGAAAAAGGATGCAAGGCACTGGTGGATGACCGTTCAGATACGGCGAGACGTTGCGACTATGGGTTGGCAGGATTTTGTCACAGAGTTTCGCAACATGTTCTACAACAGGGAGATTTTAGCAGCTCAGCAGGACGAATTCTCCAATCTGAAGCAAGGATCGATGACTGTGATGGAAGCAGTCAAGAAATTTGAGCAGTTAGCCCGGCTATGCCCTGAATTGGTACCCAACGAGACCGAAAAGGTTAGACGAATGATGAAAATGTTTCGTACCGACATTGCCAGGCAAGTGAGTGCTGGCAGTAGCCCACCTACGTTGGTGTCCGACTGTGTGAGTCGAGCCCTGAGAGCAGAATACTGGATCAACCAGGATAGGGAGGCTAGGGCTCAAATTTTTAAGGCCAGGAAGGAGGAGAAAGCCGGAGTTAAGCCAACGCCACCCAGGCAAGGTCCGGAGTTGAATCAGAAGAGTCAGATGAGTAGCCAGACCCAAGGCCCCAAGCAATTTGGGAGGTTCAAGAGGAAGGGAAATTTCTCTAGTCAAGGACCACAAAAGAATTTCCCTCAGAAGAGGATTTCTGGAGGAAATGAGGGAAACCGTACTGAATACCCGGTGTGCGCGAAATGTAGGAAGAAACACCCGGGGACGTGCAGAATGGGATCTAATGCTTGCTTTCTTTGCGGCAAAGAAGGGCATTATGCGAGGAATTGCACTTTAAACAATCAAGGCCAGAACCCTTCCTATCCGAACCGGAACCCCAACAGCCAACTTCATGCAGTCCAGGCAAGGCTAGAGGGACCCTCGATCACTCAGGGAAGATTAGAAGCCCCTGAACCCCAGGCCAGAATTTATGCCTACACGAGGGGAGATGCAGAAGCAGGGACTTCGCATGTGGTGACAGGTCAGATTTCTATCGCCACTCTTGATGCTGTTGCTCTATTTGATTCTGGTGCTACGCATTCTTTTGTGTCTCTGGAGTTCATCCAGAAGCTAGGAAGAGGTGTGGATGTGTTAGATCAACCTTTCAAAACTTCTTTGCCATCCGGAGAATTTTTGTGGTCAAATTTCTGGATTCGTGAGGCTTCTGTCATTCTCTGTAATAGAGAATTGTTTGTAGATCTCATCGCAATCAAGCTCCAAGATTTCGATGTGATCTTAGGGATGGATTTCTTAGGAAGATACAACGCCCGGATTGACTGTCGGAAACGTTGCATCACGTTCAACCCCTACGGTGAAGAAGAATTTACCTTCTACGGACAGACTCACCACTCAACCACCAGATTGATTTCGGCAATAAAGGCTTGGAGAATGTTAGCTAACGGTTGTCAAGGTTATTTAGCTAGCATGGTAGACAAAGATCGGGTATTGGAGTTGAGACCGGAAGATATTCCCATTATAAAGGAATATGTGGATGTCTTTCCAGAGGAACTGCTAGGACTTACGCCGGAGCGCGAAATATCGTTCGAGATCGAGCTACTACCTGGAACCGCACCGATATCGAAAGCACCCTACCGAATGGCACCTGCCGAGCTTAGGGAACTTCAAGTGCAGTTGCAGGAACTGCTTGACAAAGGATTTATTCGACAAAGCTACTCTCCATGGGGAGCCCCGGTGTTGTTCGTGAAGAAGAAAGATGGATCTTTGCGCATGTGCATTGATTACCGGGAGCTAAATAAGATAACGATCAAGAACAAGTATCCTCTTCCGAGGATTGATGATCTGTTCGATCAACTCAGAGGAGCAGTAGTATTTTCAAAGGTCGATCTGCGCTCAGGCTATCACCAGCTGAAGATCAAGGAATCCGATATCTCCAAGACGGCTTTCCGAACTCGTTATGGGCATTATGAGTTTTTGGTTATGCCATTTGGACTAACCAATGCCCCAGCCGCGTTCATGGACCTTATGAATCGAGTATTCAAGGAATACCTGGACAAGTTCGTCATCGTCTTTATTGACGATATTTTAATCTACTCGAGGTCCAACAAAAAGCATGAGCATCACCTTGGATTGGTAATGGAAACGTTGAGAAGGAACCAGCTATATGCCAAATTCACAAAGTGTGAATTTTGGCTGGAAAAAGTGCATTTCTTGGGCCATGTAGTGCTAAAGGAAGGGATTTCTGTGGACCCTGCAAAGGTGGAAGCGGTCAGTACGTGGTCAGCACCCAAGAATGTCACGGAAATAAGGAGCTTTCTTGGACTAGCAGGATATTATCGACGGTTTGTTGAAGGATTCTCCAAGATTGCTGCACCCCTTACCGCCCTTACCAGAAAAGGGAAGAGTTTTGAATGGACTCAGAAATGTGAGGAAAATTTCCAGGAGCTCAAGAGGAGGCTAACCAGTGCACCTGTGCTAATAATTCCTGATGTAGATGCTGAGAATTTCGTCATCTACAGCGATGCATCAAAAAGCGGATTAGGAGCTGTTTTGATGCAAAACGGGAAGGTAGTGGCCTACGCATCCCGTCAATTGAAAGATCATGAAAGGAATTATCCTACTCATGATTTGGAGCTTGCGGCAGTAGTTTTCGCACTCAAGATTTGGAGGCACTATTTGTACGGAAACAAATGTGCGATCTATACCGATCATCAGAGCCTCAAGTACATTTTCACTCAAAAAGAGCTCAACATGAGACAGCGTAGATGGCTGGAGCTCGTAAAGGACTACGATTGCGAAATCCTTTACCACCCTGGCAAGGCAAACAAGGTAGCAGACGCCTTAAGTAGGAAATCCGTAGGCATGCTGATGTCTATTGAGGCGTTTCCTAAGCCACTACAAAGGGAAATTTCTGAGTTTAACTTGGAGATGATAACGGGGAAATTATCTTCTCTGACTATTCAGTCTGATTTGTTGGAATCCATCAAGTCACACCAAGAAAAGGATCCCTTTTTGCTGAAAACTCAACTTTTTGGCAGAAAAAGTGATGAGTTCAAAACCTCTACAGATGGTGTCATCTACTTCAAGGAGAGGATCTGCGTTCCCGACTTTGATGTTTTGAAGGATCAGATTTTATCTGAAGCGCATCTGACGCCATACTCCGTACATCCGGGAGCTACCAAGATGTACAAAGACCTCCGAGAAAATTATTGGTGGCCCAATATGAAGAATGAGGTGGCTAAATTCGTATCAAAATGCCTAACTTGTCAGAAAGTTAAGGCCGAACATCGACATCCTGGTGGAGAACTACAAAAGATAGAGCTTCCTGAATGGAAATGGGAGCAAATTACTATGGATTTCATAGTAGGATTACCCAGGACGTCCAGTGGGAATGATATGATTTGGGTTATCGTGGATAGATTAACCAAATCAGCCCACTTTATTGCAATCAAAGCCCTTTTTCCGTGGAGAAATTGGCCGAGATTTTCGTATTCCAGATCGTCAGATTCCATGGAGTGCCAAAATCGATCATCTCTGATCGTGATGGACGTTTCACCTCTCGATTTTGGAGCAGTATTCACAAAACTATGGGGTCGAAATTGAAGTTCAGTACGGCATTTCACCCCCAAACTGACGGTCAATCAGAGCGAACTATCCAAACGCTGGAGGACATGCTGAGATCTTGTGTGTTGGATTTTAAGGGCAATTGGGACCAGAAGCTGCCATTGATTGAATTCTCCTACAACAACAGCTATCATGCCTCGATTGGTATGGCTCCATTCGAAGCACTATATGGAAGGAAATGCCGATCTCCTATCAATTGGCAGGAAGTTGGACAGAAACAGCTTCAAACCACAGACTTCATCAAGAAGACCTCTGAGGATGTCAAGAAGATCAAGCAAAGGCTCGATATAGCTTTTAGCAGACAGAAAAGCTATGCCGATAAACGAAGGAGGCCTTTGGAATTTCAAGTTGGAGATGCTGTTTTCATCAAGATTGCTCCGATGAAAGGAGTAATGCGGTTTGGAAAGAAAGGGAAGCTCAGTCCAAGATATACAGGACCATTTGAGATTCTTGAGAGGATTAGAAAAGTAGCCTATAAGCTTGCCCTACCGCCAGAATTAGCTTCGATGCATAATGTTTTTCATGTTTCGATGCTAAAAAAGTATATACCGGACCCTTCCCATATACTCAGTCAGGAACCAGTAGAGGTTCAAACGGACTTAACTGATGAGGAGAAGCCAGTCCGAATTCTGGATCAGGAAGAGAAGGTCCTAAGAAATAAAACCATTTCCATGGTTAAAGTATTGTGGCGAAACCACAAGGTTGAGGAGGCAACATGGGAATTGGAAGATGAAATGAGAAAGAACTACCCTGGTCTGTTCTAATTTTCGAGGATGAAAATTTATAAGGAGGGTAGATTGTAAGATCTAGAATTTTCATCGCTAAGATTTCTTGTATAGAAATTTAAATTATACCGTAATGGTATCTATGAAAAATCCCGGCTCAGGGTTTTTATTTATTTTTATGAGTTCTTATGGCTCTATAAGACTCAAATATGATGGTTTAGCCAAGCCTATGATCTTTTGGGTTCAAAAGATAGCAAATCTTATGATTTAATAAAAAGTCAAACGTTGACCGAAAAAGTCAAAGTTGACCATGAAGGTCAAAGTTGACCATGAAAGTCAAAGTTGACCCGATGAGTCAAAGATTGACTGGAAAGATCAAATATATGACGGAATTTAAGTATGTTGCGCAGTATAGGTTTTGAACTGCGAAAATCATTTTCTATGGATAAAATAGCTAGAATTAAATCTAAAACCGCCATAGAAAAATCAAGCACATTAAATAGATTATTAAGGGCCAAAGGACTTGAAGCGAAAAGAAAAGTTTTTCGTACCGTCCATTTTATGACAGATAAATTTTGGAATGAAATTTAATTTATGATACTGTGTATTAAGTAACACAGTATTAACAATGCCTGTTTGGCTAAAAATGGACTACTTATCAAGGTTTAAAGCCAAACAAGCCTTAAGAGATATGACATCACCTTATCCATTATTTATGACATCATTTGGATTTAAGCTAAATTAGGAAAGTATTAAGTGGTTCTAGACCATTCCATGGCCGGCCACCTCACCTTCCCCTTGCATAAAATGATAATTTTTGAGGGACTAAAATTGCAATTAAGCAAAGCTCCAAAACCTCTATAAATAGGTGGCCATTCTATTCAAAAAAATCAGAAATTCCAGCCATACTCCGCCCATTTTTCTCTGCCCAAAACCGGTCCTTAGCAGCCAAAGAAAAACAAGAACAAAAACAGAAATCCAAGAGAGAATCCATTAGGGAGAGTTCGGATTTTCAGTTTGGAAGCAAGGAAAAGTGCTGGAAAATTTTGGAACCCTTTGTTGGGCAAGCTGGCCGGCTGTTGGTGAGCTGGAAAAGGAAGAGAAAGGCTGTAGGAGTGGCCGGATTTGGTGGCTGGTCTTGGTGGGCAGCAGCAGCCAAAGACAGAAAATTTGTGGGTGAACTTAGGGAGGAGGCCGGTGGTGTCTAGGAGCCAAGGGGGAAGAAACTTTGGACCAAACCCTAACCAACTTTAGGGTGTATTAAGGTAAAATCTCTCCTAAGTTTTCAGCTTTCAATTTGGTGCAATTTGGAGGTTATCTTGTATTTCAAGTCATTGGTTGTATGAGCTTAAGCTCAAATTTTATTTTCAGCACTAGTTAGGTTATGTGCTTGATTTAATTTTAGGGTGGTCTGGTTTAATTAGTATGCTATGCTTTTAAAATGCTTGCTTGTTTGTATGCTAGTTGAATGGTTAAGTTATATGCCCCTAATAAGTTAAGTTATGAGTTAGAATGCATGATTAGGTAAATTGGCAGATTTGGTGTATGTTAGTTAAGCTGGATTTTTTTTCAGCAAACCTTAATTTTTGGGATAAGATAATGGTTTGCTTGGCTGAGTTTTTAATTTGTGTTTGAAGAGAATTTGACGTTAGAAAGTCGCTGTATGTTTGATTTAGGCTCCCGCTGGTTCGGTTGAGGTAGTGTGCACGTTTTTAGGGCGAGTAACGAATCAAAACACAAAAACTGCCAATTCGGGTGTATGTTGCCCTGTTTTCTGGAAAGTAAATTTTGAGGCCCTTAGAGGCCGATTTTCGAAAAATGTAAAACATGAAAGTTGTTCAGAACAGTTTTTCCTATAAGACAACGTGGACAGTTTTTAAAAATAAGGCTCCAACGGCCTTCGTTTTCATGGAAATCCGAGCCTGACCGTGCCAGTTTCTATGCACGGCCAGGTGAAATTAAAAAGGGAAAACGAGTGGGTTTGAGTCCGAACTGGGTTTTGTATAAAACAGGGAAGTTTTAGGATTTTCCAAGATCTAAAACTTCTATGAAGAAAAGTTTTTCAGATTCGATCTAGATTTCTAAATAAAAATTATATTTCGAAAACTGTGCAGTGATCGGGAGGTTGCTGCTCAAGGTATTTAAAGACAGTGTTGGAATTGGACATTCCTACACGTACATTAGCAAGTTTTCAAAAAGAAACTGCTCCAAAGGCAATTTTGACTTTAGATGATTTTTATAAAGAACCCACTCATAAGGATTTTAAAGAAAACCTTAAATTTTCAAAAGCGGTTTTTAAACTAAGTTCGGTGAGCAATAACCGGGAAAAGACACCGAGTTATTGGTTTGGGCCCGAAGCCCAAGGGTTATCCAACGTAACCCAATAATAAACTAAGATTAAGGAATAGGGCCCTTATCTCGAGGGTTACCTACAGGGTTAGTTATAGTAACCCGTTCCAAATGTTTACGAATTTGTTATATGGGGGCATATAACGCAGAATAAAATAAATGTTGGTTGGGATAACCAACAGATTAAAAAGTAGGATTTTCAGAAATCCTTACGCTATGTCCTTTGTAATAACAGGTGATAATCTGTTATTGCGACCTGTTCAGGAGCGGCATAGCATCGGACTTAGAGTTCGAGATAAGTACAACTCCGCCTACAGCATAGGCTTTAGTTGAATACTTGCCTAAGTATGAATGATGAATGCTATAGTATGTGTTATGATATGATTTATACTAGGTTATGCTTACGAAATGTTATGTGTATTTTATGATTTGATTATGCTATGATTATGTTTTATGAATATGAGACATTCACGAAGCATGTTCACAAATTCTAAACAAGAATAATTAAGAAATTATGAAAGACAAGTATGAAGGCAAGCAAGTTGCCTGTGTCGTACCGACCCGCTCGCAGGTCGGGTTGGACTATGGATTGAGTTGGAAATGGACTGGCCGCCCCAACCACTCCATAGTTGCGCGCCCGGTACGTACACTTATGGGGCCCATAAGCATGATAAACATGATAAGCAAGATAAGCATGTTTAGTACGATAAGTATGATACGCTATGAAATACCAAGCAAGCATAATCAAACATAATTGGCTCATGCATGATTAGGGTAGAATGTGTTATGTTAGATTTGAGTTACGTTTTGTATTATTAATTGTTGCGGATAATTATGTTGTACTTGCTGAGCGAAAGCTCACGTCTTACGTCTATGCTGTAGGTAAGTAACCTGTCAGTAACTTTTGATACAAGATGGCGAGCGGGGCGGGGTGAACTGTGAAGTGAGTGGGATATTCTGCGCTACGCGTTTTTGTCTCTTATGTACATTATATATTATCCGGTGTTCGATTATCGCCTTTTGTTTTATTCATACATTCGCTATTTATACATCGTTATTGTTTATACACTCTATAAAAAAAAAATTTCCGCTGTTTACGTTAAGTATGTATGTACGTATGTATGTATGGTAACGGCCTGTGCTAGGCGGGTCGTTACAAAAATAATTACGGGTAATAACCGGATGTAATATCCGAGTTACTAGGCCAAAGCCTAAAGCTCAAGTTTAACCCATATAGGGTTAACTTTAGTTAATTAAGAGTTCAACTATTATTAACCTTAAGGGTTAATCAAGATAACCCTAAAGGATACCAAGAGTAATAAATTGGGCTAAGATATAGGGTTAATTAAGGAAACCCAATAATTATGATAAAGCCCAAGGTTAGGAAAGTAATCGAACCCTGACAGTATGTATAGGGTTTAGCACATGAGGTTATCCAACGTAACCTCTTAAAGAATTAATTCATATTGGGTTCTATTAATAATAGGGTTACTATTTATAACCCAATAAGACGTCTAGTATCAGGGACATACAATTAGGATTATGTAAGCATGTTGATTAGAGTATCAACATTCTGCAACACTAACTAAGAACCTCACCTATGTCCTTCAAGGAGCAGGAGAGAACCTGCAGCTATACTCAGAGAAGAAGCAGCATAACACAGGACATAGCAAGAGAGGTAAGTACAACCACCGCCTACAGCATAGGCTTTGTTGTAGTACTTGCCTAAGTATGTTAGATGTATGCTAGGGATATATGTTATGCGGTTCTTGATGCTATGCTATGTTGTTATTGATGCTATGTTATGTTGTTGTTGCTGCTATGTTATATTGTTAGTGCTAAGTAATGTTATTGTTGTTATGTTATGTTATTGACATGCTATGCAATATGTCATATGTTGTATGCTAGGTTATGTAGTATGATAAGTTAAGGTATGTTTATGATGAATATTATATTATGATTACATGAATCATGGAAGTATGAAAGCACGAAGCATGTTCACAAAATCTTATAAAATAAGATCAAGTATGACATGATAAGATGAAAGGAAAGTAAGATGGCGAGCAAGTCGCCTGTGTTGTACCGACCCGAGTAAGGTCGGGTTGGACTATGGTTTGAGTTGGAAATGGTTTGGCCGCCCCAACCACTCCATAGTCGCGCGCCCGGTACATACACACAAGTAAGGGGCCCATAAGTAAGATAAGAAATGAAAGTAAGTTAAGCATGAATTGAGCATAAAATAAGCATAAATGGGTCATGCATTATGATGTATGTTATGCTATGAAAAGGAAGTCATGATATGATGATGTATGCTATGCTATGATAAATGAAGTCATGATATGTACGATATGCTATGGTAAGTTAAGTTAGTATGTGAAAGATTAGATCATGTTTGTTTATGTCGCGGTATAGGAGGTTGTACTTGCTGAGCGAAAGCTCATTGTCTTACGTTTATGCTGTAGGTAAGCAACCGTCAGCAATGGTTGATGCAAGATGGAAAGGCATGGCGGGGCAAACTGTGAAATGTGGGAAATGTAGCCGCTACGCGTTTTGTCCTTTACGTAATTATGTTATGGTAAATATTTTGATAAAGACACTTTTATATGTTGCACTCGTATGCCATATAAAAAAAAAAAAAAAAATTCCGCTGTGTTTCGTAAGTATGTAAGTATGTACGAGAAGATAAGTATGTATGTATGGTAACGGCCTGTGCTAGGCGGGTCGTTACAAGGGTAAAGTGATAATCAACCTTCCGTTGATGCGTGAAGGGTCATGTTCATGTTTTCCAGAATTGTTAAGGGCCTTGCAAACCCTGACGTTCTGAGGATGTGCGCTTTTGGTACGTACACTAAGGGCCCACATGTTAAGCAAGATAATAAGTTCAAGTGCATAAAAGATTCATAATTGGACATAATTGGTTCATGCATAAGTTGTGCAATATTTCTTATGTTTTGTGAGATTATGTTTGTGCTTGCTGGGCGAAAGCTCATCAGTATATTCCATACTGTAGGTAAATGCCTGCAGCTTTACTTGGTGGGCCATGGAAACGATACAGCAAGTGAAGGGCGGTATGGGATACCACTACGCAAGTTTTTCCGTAAATTATTCAAATTATCAAGTTGTATATATATATGTTTTAAGGAATATGTACAATGTTACCTATGTAATGTTTTTAAGTTACGATTTTAAAATAAAGTTTAAAGAAAAGAAAAGAAAAATTAAAAAAAAAAAATTTATTCTGAAATTTTCTACAAGATTAAGTATGTAAGACTAAGGTTTAAGTTAAGCAAGCATGGTAACGGCCCACGTTTGCGTAGTCGGCCCCTATGTGGACGGCCGGGGCGTTACACCGTTGATGCGTGAAGGTCATGTTCATGTTTTCCAGAATGGTTAAGGGCCTTACAAACCCTGACGTTCTGAGGCTTGCGCGCTTTTGGTACGTACACTAGGGGCCCACATGTTAAGCAAGATAATAAGTTCAAGTCAATAATTGGTCATAAAAGATTCATAATCGATTCATGCATAAGTTGCACGATATTTGTTATATTTTGTGAGATTATGTTTGTACTTGCTGAGCGAAAGCTCATCAGTATATTTCATACTGTAGGTAAGAGGCCTGCAGCTTAAATGGTGGGCCAGGTGGATGATGCGGCGGGTGAAGGGCGGTGTGGGATACCACTACGCAACATTTTCCGCAAGCTATGTTAAGTTTAAATATATATATATATATATATATATTTTAAAGAAAGACTCGTTGTATAAAATTATAAGGATTTAAAGACTCGAATAATTTTGTAAGAAGTATATATGTTTTTATCTTAGTATGTATGCATGATAAGTTTCCATATGAGTAACTCTATTTTATATGTAAGTTTGAAAAAAAAAAATTTATTCTCGATTTTCCAAGAAAGTTTAAGCAGTGTTATAAGTCCAAGTATGTACGGTAACCGCCCTACATAGGTTGGGGCATTACAAGTTTGGTATCAGAGCGGTATCCTGCCAGCCTACTTCACCTTGCCTCACATTACTTCCGCCACGGCCCAAGTAAGTTAAGTTATTTTTCTTATGCTTAGAAATTAGTTAGAAGCTCGCGTGCGTAGTAAGCATCTCTCGTCAACGGTCACGCCGGGAACTTCTCGCACTATGGAATTAGATCGACGTTATGGAAGTTATATGTGGTATTTGTAAAACTTTGTCACATAAGAAAAATATTGGATATGAGGATAACGTTGGGTGGTGCCTTCGCTTGGTGGTGGCAATTAAGTGACGTATGAACATGATGGGAAAGTTTTATACCTTCCTAAATGTTATACTTATGCATTTATGTTATGAAGCAGATATGGACAAGATTATGATGGATTCAGATATATTCCATGATTATGTTATGATGTGGAGTTAAGATTATGGTTCTATGTAAAAGACATGATTTTATTGAACAAAGAGCTTATTTCATAAATTTTTGTTTATGTAGAACCATGCCACCCAAGCGTAGAACGGCACAGACCCAAGACGTTAATCTTGCGGCCCAAATGAATGAGCTAAGACAAATGATGTTAGCCCAACAACAAGAGATAGGTGGGCTTAGATCTCAGTTGGCTCAGCAAAATCAGGGACCTCCTAATGTCGGAGTACCACCAGCACCTGTGAATCAGCCTGCTGCACCGAAAATTCCTGATGCTGACCCGGTGATTCCAGAAAACCCGATAGCTCCTGAAGTGCCTGATGTGCCTTTGGCTGTTTCGCCAGCACCTTTGGTTCGAACTCCGGAACAATTATATGACAGATTTCGGCACATGAAGGCACCGGAATTGGAAGGATCAACAAACCCAATCGAGGCCGACAACTGGTTGATTAACCTCCAGGTTATCTTGAACTTTCTCAAGCTCGATGATGAAGAAAAAGTTCTCTGTGCATCCTTTATGCTGAGGAAAGATGCTCGCCTCTGGTGGGAAACAGTCCAGATCAGGCGAGATGTTACCCAAATGACCTGGGAAGACTTTGTTGAGGAATTTAAGGAGAAGTACTTCAACACTGACGTTATGGAAGCTCAACAAGACGAATTCAATAATTTTCGTCAGGGTAATCTATCGGTAGCTGAGGCGGTGAAAAAGTTTGAGCAACTAGCACGTCTTTGTCCTCACCTTATCGGCTCCGAGAGAGACAAAGTAAGAAGGATGATGAGGATGTTCCGCTCGGATCTGGCCGTAGTGATTAGCAGTGGCCCCTACCCACCCATCACCGTTGCTGAATGTGTCAGCCGGGCGATACGAGCTGAGTATTGGGTAGGTCAGAACAAAGAACAACGGGCTAAGTTTTTTAAGGAAAAGAGAGAAGAGAAGGCCCAAGTTAAGCAGATTCAAGCAAGACTAAGCCAACCTCCGCAACAGAAAGGGCAGGGAGGATCTTTTGGGCAACACAGCAACAACAGGCAATACGGCAGTAGTCAACAGAAGAGGAAGTGGAATGGAGGGGGTCAGGGGAATCAACAAAATTTTCCCCAGAAATGGAATGCCTCTGATAGCAGCATGAATCCCACTTGTCAGAAATGTGGGAAGAAGCACCCGGGAGACTGCCGTGCTGGAACTAATCGTTGTTTTCTGTGTGGTAAGGAAGGCCATTATGCTAAGGACTGCAATGCTAATTTCCAGAATCCGCAGCACCAACAAAGAAGTCAGGGGTATCAGCTTCATACAGCACAGATGAAGCTCGAAGGACCTGAAATCTCTCAAGGCAGGCTTGAAGCTCCAGCAACTCAAGGGCGTATTTATGCCTATACTAAGGAGGATGTTCAAGCTGGACCATCTACAGTGGTGACAGGTCAGCTTCCTTTCGCCCAGCAAGATGCTTATGTGTTAATTGATTCTGGAGCTACGCATTCATTCACATCACCTAGGTTCGCTAAGAAACTAGGTAGAGGAAGCGATAGGATTGGAAAAACTTTCAGAACTGCATTACCCTCCGGAGAAGTTCTGTTGTCTGATTATTGGATACGTCATGTTCCAATAATTATACGTGGTAGGGAAATGTATGTCAACTTGATTGTCATTGACCTGTATGACTACGACGTCATTTTGGGTATGGATTTCTTGGGGAGATACAACGCGGTTATAGACTGTCAATGTCGGATAGTCATGTTCAAGCCAATTGGAGGCGAGGAATTCATTTTTAGAGGATCGACTCCGGAACAGCCGAAAATGCTCATTTCTGCGCTAAAGGCTAAGAAGTTGTTGGCAGAAGGATGTATGGGATTTTTAGCCAACATGGTGGATAAGGCGCAAGAAACTAAGAGCAGGCCGGAAGAAGTGCCGATAGTCAAGGATTTTATTGAAGTTTTTCCTGAAGATTTGCCAGGATTACCACCGGAGCGAGAGATCTCTTTTGAGATCGAATTGCTTCCTGGATCGGCACCAGTATCCAAGGCACCTTATAGGATGGCCCCCGCCGAACTTAAGGAATTGCAACTTCAGCTGCAAGAGCTCCTGGACCGAGGATTCATCCATCAGAGCTATTCACCAAGGGGAGCCCCAGTTTTATTTGTTAAAAAGAAGGATGGCACTTTTAGGATGTGCATTGACTATCGGGAATTGAATAAGATCACCATTAAGAACAAGTATCCACTACCCAGGATCGATGATTTGTTCGATCAATTGAAAGGAGCTTCCATTTTTTCGAAAATTGACCTACGATCGGGATATCATCAGCTTCGAATAAGGCAAGGAGACATTCCCAAGACGGCCTTTCGTACGCGGTATGGACATTACGAGTTTCTCGTTATGCCATTTGGATTGACAAATGCTCCAGCTGCCTTTATGGACCTGATGAATCGAGTATTCAAGGACTACTTGGATAAGTTTGTTATCGTCTTTATAGATGATATCTTGATTTATTCAAGATCTAAGGAGGAGCATGAGGAGCATCTAAGGATTGCCTTATGGATTTTAAAGCAAAACCAGCTTTATGCTAAATTCACCAAGTGTGAATTTTGGTTGGAGAAGGTCCATTTCTTAGGACATGTGGTTTCCAGGGAAGGCATATCCGTAGATCCGGCCAAGATTGAAGCCGTCAGTAAATGGCCAGCTCCGACAAGTGTCACCGAAGTACGTAGTTTCCTTGGCTTAGCAGGCTACTACTGACGTTTCATCGAGGGATTTGCTAAGATCGCAGCGCCGCTCACCGCACTTACACGGAAAGGAAAGAAGTACGAATGGACGGCAAAGTATGAAGAACACTTTCAAGAGCTAAAAAGTAAGCTGACTAGTGCTCTAATTCTTACGATTCCAGTGGTAGAGGAAGGGAACTTAGTGATATACAGCGATGCTTCCAAGATAGGATTGGGAGCCGTTCTCATGCAAAATGGAAAAGTGATCGCGTATGCTTCCCGACAGCTTAAGGATCATGAGAAAAACTATCCGACGCATGATTTGGAACTTGCGGCGGTAGTATTTGCACTCAAAATTTGGAGACACTACCTTTACGGTGCTAAGTGTGAAGTTTATACGGATCATCAGAGTTTGAAGTATATCTTTACACAGAAGGAGCTTAACATGAGGCAAAGAAGATGGCTCGAGATGGTAAAGGATTATGACATCGACATCTGTTACCATCCGGGGAAGGCCAACAAAGTAGCCGATGCTCTAAGTCGGAAGTCGATTTCCTCGATGAGATCAATTCAGCCATTGATCGAGCCCCTTCAAAGGGAGCTAGTAGAAGATGGAATAGAGCTCATTAAGGGAGGTTTAGCTGCCCTAACCTTCCAACCTACCATTTTGGATGGCATGAAGGAGCGTCAAGAAGGAGATGCCTCACTGCTTAGGACGAGGAACGAAGTCCTAGCAGGGAAGGAGTCAGACTTCAACATATCTGACGAGGGCATACTCTATCGGAAAAATAGACTATGCATTCCTAATGAAGACTAGTTGAAGAAACGGATATTGAAAGAAGCTCATGAGACTCCGTATTCCGTTCATCCTGAAGCCACAAAGATGTACAAAGACTTGAAGGAAAGCTTTTGGTGGCCCAAGATGAAGAATGACTTTGCCACGTTCGTTAGTAAATGTTTTACGTGTCAAAAAGTGAAGGCTGAACACCAACATCCTGGGGGAGAATTGCAGAAAATTTCCATCCCAGAATGGAAATGGGACCAAGTGACGATGGATTTCGTGGTTAGTCTACCACGAACTCCCAGCGGCAACGATGCTATTTGGGTGATTGTCGATCGATTGACGAAATCCGCACACTTCTTGGCCATCAAGCTTAGCTTCTCAGTGGAGCAGCTAGCGGACCTGTACGTCGCGCAGATCGTTCGCTACCATGGGATCCCCAAATCGATCATCTCAGATCGTGATGGTCGTTTCACTTCTAAATTTTGGAGGAGTGTACATCAAGTAATGGGTACAAAGCTTACTTTTAGTACAGCTTTTCACCCACAGACGGATGGACAATCAGAGAGGACCATTCAGACTCTAGAAGATATGTTACGAGCATGTGTGATGGACTTCAAGGGAACTTGGGATAAGAAGCTTCCTTTGATTGAATTCTCATACAACAACAGTTTCCATGCTTCGATTGGAATGGCTCTTTATGAAGCTCTCTATGGAAGAAGGTGTAGATCTCCAGTCCATTGGTACGAAACAAGAGAGAAAGAACATGTGTCTACGGACTTTATACAGAGAACCACTGAGGCCATAAAGCTTATACGTCGACGGATGGAAACTGCATTTAGTCGACAAAAGAGTTATGCCGACAAACGCAGAAGACCTCTAGAATTCCAAGTAGGAGACTTGGTTTTCCTCAAGATTGCTCCATTCAAAGGAGTCATGAGATTTGGAAAGAAAGGGAAACTAAGTCCGAGATACATAGGACCATTCGAAGTACTCGAAAGAGTTGGTAATGTGGCCTATAAGCTGGCTTTACCCCAAGAATTAGCATACGTGCACAATGTATTTCATGTGTCGATGCTAAAGAAGTACATCTCAGATCCCTCACACGTATTAAGCCATGAACCAATTAAGGTTCACGAGGATTTGACTTATAAGGAGAAACCGGTCCGAATTTTAGCACGAGAAGAAAAGGTGCTCAGGCACAAAGTTATACCTTTAGTCAAGGTTCTTTGGCGAAATCATGAAGTTGAGGAAGCAACATGGGAACGTAAAGAGGATATGAAGAAAAGCCACCTAGAATTATTCTAATTTTCGAGGACGAAAATTTTGTAAGGAGGGTGGATTGTAATAACCGAAAATTTATACGGACTCATGATTTCCTTGTACATAAGAAATCTATGCTCGTATTATAATGTTTCATGAAAATTATGAATATCAATACGAAATTCATAATTTCATTAGTAAATGTTTGAGTTCTCATTTAATTAGCTATAAAACTCAATAAGCAATTTGCTTAGTCAAGCAAGTAACCTTTTTAGTAAAAAGGGGTACAAAAATGTTATGATTTTATGTTGGTCAAAGCTTGACCAAGAAAGTCAACGAAAGTCAATGTTGACCAAGGAAGTCAAGGTTGACCCGATAGGTCAAAGATTGACTGAAAAAGTCAACTATGTGACGATAATGAAGTATGATGAGCGGTATAGGAAGTATACTGTGAAAAACCATTTTTTCGGATAAAATGGTTTAAGTTAGATTTAAAACCACTATAGAAAAATCAAGCACATTAAGTAGGATATTAAAGGCCAAAGGGCTTGAAGCAAAAAGAAAAATTTTCGTACAGTCCATTTTTAAACAGATAAATTTTGGACTGCAGTTAGTAGTCAGTACTGTGGATTAAAGGCTACAGTATCAACAATATCTGTTATGACATTTAAAAGGATTGTTTACTAAGGAAAAAGGCCAAACAAGGCCTTAATGATGATGTCACCTAGCTTTAGAATTATGACATCATTTTTGGATTTAACTAAAATTTGGAAAGAATTATTTCCTTGTTCACCAAGAATGGCCGGCCACCTAGCATGCCAAAAGTGCAAAAAGTTACTTTTTGGAGGACTATTTTGCAATTAAGCAAAGTCCAAAAACCTCTATAAATAGGTGCTGATTTTATTCAAAAAAAATCAGAAAACCAAGCCAAATTCTGCCCATTTCACTGCCCAAAACCGAACCCAAATCTGCCAAAGAAAAGCAAGAACCAAAAACAAAAATCCAAGAGACAATCCCTTAGGGAGAGTTCGGATTTCAGCTAGGAGGAAAGAAAAGGTGCTGGAAAATTTGGAACCCCTTTGTTTGGCATGTTGGCCGGTTGTGGGTGAGCTGAAAAGGAAGAGAAGAAGCTGAAGAGTTAGGGGGTTGGAGGCCGGACTTGGTGAGGAGTAGCAACCAAAGGACAGAAAAATTTTGGGCAAGTCCTAGGGAGTGGCCGGTTGTGTTAGGAGCAAGGGAGGAGCAGATTTTTGGAACCATACCCTAACCAATCTTAGGGTTCATTAAGGTAATCCTCCCAAAGCTTTAAACTCCTTAATTTGATTTCAATTTGGAGTTTAAATGTATTTCAAGTTGATGGTTGTAAGAGCATAAGCTCTAAGTTTATTTTTGGCCTAGTTAGATTATGTGCTTGATTAGGAATTTAAGGGTGGTTTGATTTATGATTTTGAGCTATGGTTTGAATTATGTTTATGTTGGTTGATTAATAGGGTTGCATGATAGAATTTTTAGTGAGTTATATGTTCCCCCAAATCTGTTTATGCTTGCTGTAAAAGTAGGTTAGGGTGCTAGAATGAATGTGCATGCCAATGGTTTGATGAAAAGCCAAAACCAATGCAAACCCTAAACCTATATGCTGTAATTTTGTGATTGACTTGCATGAATGTGTTTGGGCTTCATGTAAGTTAAATTGGGACGTTAGAAAAATGTTGTATGTTGATTCTAGGCTCCCGCTGTGGTCGGTTGAGGTAGTGTGCACAAATTAGGGCGAGAAACCAATAAAGGAATGAAAACTGCCAATTCGGGTTCAAACTGGCCAGTTTTCTGGAAAGCCAGTTTTGGGGCCCTTAGAAGCTGATTTTGGGAAAACTTAAAACACAAAAGTTGTAGAGTAGGGTTTTTCCTAGAGGACAACGGGGACATTTTTCAAAAATAAGGCTCCAATAGTCTTCGTTTTTATGAAAACCCGAGCCTGACTGTGCCCAGACCCTATGCACGGCCAGGCGAGTTCAACAGGGCAAATGAGTGGGTTGGAGACCGATTTGGGTCTCGAGTTAAACACAAAAGTTTTAGGGTTTTTCAAGCTTTAAAATGTTTATGCAGAAAAATTTTTCAAATTCGGCTTTTATTTTTAAATAGAAAATTTGATTTCAAAACTGTGCAATGAACAGGAAATTCATGCACAGGGTTTTCTAAAACAGTGCAGAAAAAGGACATTTCTGCACCTACACTGATTAATTCACAGTATGAGACTGTTCCAAAGGCAGTTTCTATTTTTAATGGTTTTTAGAAAGATCCACTCATAAGATTTCAAGTTTTATAAAGATTTTGAGGAAAAGTGAAGTTAAAACCCTAAGTTTTTTTCCAAAAGTAAAGAAAAGGTTTTGATCAAGTTTTGATGAGCAATAACCGGGAAGGCACCGAGTTATTGGTTTAGTCCCAAAGCCCAAGGGTTATCCAACGTAACCCAATAGAATGATAAGAATAACTAGTTGAGCCTAAAAACCCGGGGTTATTCAAGAGTAACCCAATGGGAAGTTTTTAAGAAAGCTTAGGCCCAAGGTTAGGTTTAATAACCTAACACAGTTATGAAAGGCTGTTTGGCCAAGGTTACTTTATGTGACCAACCTAAGTACGTCCTAAACCCTAAATCATAGGGTTATCCGTGATACTGAGAGAGTATCCGGCATTCTTTTAAGAAGGGGGGGGCATATAACCACAACTAGGTATGAATGTTGGTTTGATTACCAACATTCTATAAGTACAGAATTCTTACCCTATGTCCTTTGGATTAGTAGGAGATAGCCTGCTGCGGTATCCTGGCTTGGATCAGAACATCTTTGGACATAGTGTACGAGGTAAGTACAAACCTCACCTACAGTATGGAAAATAGTAATCTATTTTCAAGTATATGACATGATTACATGTTATTCCAAGTTATGCCATGTTATGTTATGCCATGTTATGTTATGCCATGTGATGCAATGTTATGATATGATAAGCCATATTAAGTCATGTTAAGCCATGATACATCAAGTTATGCCATGTCTAGTTTCATGTGCATCATGATTATTAAGATCACATGTAAGGATTCTTAGTCTTGGAAATATAACAAGACTAAGACTAAACCAAGACAAGTAAGGTGTCGTACCAACCTCCTGTTGATGCAGGAGGATCATGTATGTTTCAAGTTATAATTATCAACCTTCCGTTGATGCGTGAAGGTCATGTTCATGTTTTCCAGAATGGTTAAGGGCCTTGCAAACCCTGACGTTCTGAGGCTTGCGCGCTTTTGGTACGTACACTAGGGGCCCACATGTTAAGCAAGATAATAAGTTCAAGTCAATAATTGGTCATAAAAGATTCATAATCGATTCATGCATAAGTTGCACGATATTTGTTATATTTTGTGAGATTATGTTTGTACTTACTGAACGAAAGCTCATCAGTATATTTCATACTGTAGGTAAGAGGCCTGCAGCTTAAATGGTGGGCCAGGTGGATGATACGGCGGGTGAAGGGCGGTGTGGGATACCACTACGCAACATTTTCCGCAAGCTATGTTAAGTTTAAATATATATATATATGTAATAATCGAAATTTTCACGAACTCACAATTTTCTTGTAAATAAGAAATTTATAGTTCGTATTATGTGTTTATGTGCAATTTTATGAAAATTATGAATATTAATACAAAATTCATGATTTTATCAGTATATGATTGAGTTCTCGGTAAATTAATTACGAGACTTCATGATAGGCCTTTTAAGCAAAAAGGTATGACGAAATTTCATGAATTCATGATAGTCAAATTTTGACAAGAGAATCAATGATTGACAAGAAAGTCAATGGTTGACCCGAAAAATCGAAAATGAGGCGGTACGGTTAAATATTTTTCAGTATAAAAATTGTACCGTGTAAAAGCCATTTTTACGGATAAAATGGTATGTTTAAGATTCAAAAACCACCATAGAAAATCAAGCACATTAGTTAGGTTATCTTTGGTCAAGAAGTTTGATTGTATAAGAAAATTTTTATACAGTCCATTTCTACACAGATGAATTTTGTACTGCAGTTTAAAATAACAGTACTAAATTGTACTGTGTATTAGTGAAAGCAGTATTAGAAATATCTGTGCTAGAATTAAAGTGGACTACATTAAGGAAAAGCCAAACAAAGCCTTAGTGTGATATCACCACCTTTTGATTAATGACATCATTAAGGATTTAGCAAAAAGTTGGAAAGTAATTTTGGTGGTTCTAGAACCACCTTGGCCGGCCACCTATACCCCTCCCATTGTGTGATTTCTTGTTTTTTTTTGGGGTCAAATTCCAATTTTTGAAACTTCCCCCACCTCTATAAATAGGTGACCCCATAATTCAAAAAAATTAGAGAAAAGCAACCAAACCCTTGCCAATTTTTCTTCACCAAAAACCGAGAGTGAGAAGGAAGGAGAGAAAGGAAATTTTGCCAAAACCAAGAGTGATTAGAGCTTAGGGTGGTCGGATTTTGTGTGGAGAGCAAGCAAGAAAAAGTTGGAAAAATTTTGGTTACCCATTTCTTGAACTAGGGCCGGTTGTAGGAACCAAGGGGAAAGCCAAGTGGTAACCGGATTTTTAGCTCTTGTGGCCGGAAATTTTGAGCAATTTGGTAGCCGGATTTTAGGGCAAGGAAGGCTGAAATTTTGGAAACCAACTCAAGCCAAAGGCCGGCTGTTGGAGGAAGAGAAAGGGAGGAAAAACCAAGCCAAATCTTGAACCAAATTGAGGTATAATTCCTTGAACCCCTAAGCTTTTCATTTAAATTTCATTTGGAGAAATTTAAATGTATTTTGGCTATTGGTTGTATTGAGCATAAGCTCACTTCATTCTCTGCCATAGCTTAGAATTATAGATTATGTGCTTGATTGATTAGGTTTTATGGTTGGTGGTTTTATATGCATGCTTTGTGTTTGATTGAATGCTTAGGGTTTTGCATGGTTATGAATGTTGTTCAAATTGGCTTGCATGTTGAATATTGAACGTTAGAAACCGCTGCATGATTGATATTAGAGCTCCGCGGTGGCTGGTCGAGCTAGATTCCACGTCTAGGACGTAAAACGAATTCTAAACCGAAAAACTGCCAGGCTCGGGTGGATCCTGACCAGTTTTACGGCAAGCCGATTTTGAGGCCTTTAGAGGCCGAATTAGGCAAAACTTAAAACACAAAAGTTGTTCAGAACAGTTTTTCCTAGAGGGCAACGGGGATGGATTTGCAAAATGAGGCTCCAATGGCCTCCGTTTTTACGAAAATCCGAGACTAAACTGCCCAGACCTAGTTTACACGACCAGTGGGTTTCAAATTAAAACTGGTACGAATCCAGGCAGAACTGGGTTTTTCTTAAAACATGAAAGTTTTAGAATTTCTCAAGAGCAAGAACTTTCGTGAAGACAAGTTTTTCAAATTCCATTTGGATTTTTAAATACAACCTGAACTATAAAAACTGTGCAGAGAAAAAGAAATTCCTGCACAGGATTTTCTACAAACATACAGAAAAACTGTATTTTTACATCAACATTTCCTATTTTGACTATGAAAACTATTTCAAAAGCAGTTTTCAGCCTTAAATGAGTTTTATAAAGTTTTACTTTGAAAACCTCGAATTTTGAAGTAAAACAAAAGATTTTCTAGCCAATTTTCCAAATTGGATTTAAAAGCTAAAGTGTAGTAACAAGTTGTTAACGGATGATAACCGGGAAAGATACCCGAGTTACTAAAGATTAGGCCCAATAATAGGAATAGTAACTTGATACTATACATACATGAGTTTAATACCCGAGGTTACCTCGAGTAACCTAACAAGTAATGGATCAAGTTTGGTTAACCACAAACTCTAGGGTTACGATTAGTAACCTAGTAATGATCAAGACCGGTGTGGGGGGGGACATATAATTAGAATATTGAACAGGTTACCAATATTTTATAGGATCCTTATCCTATGTTCTTTTTAATAGCAGGAGGTAACCTGCAGTTGCAATCTGAGTTAAGGCAACGAAACCCCAGACATAGTATCTCAGGCAAGTATCGAACCTCACCTGCAGTATGGAAATAGTAAATACTATTTTCAAATGTGCTATGTTATGCTATGCTATTTACACTATATTTTCAAGTGTACATACTATGATATGTGATGCCATGCGATGATATATTCTATGACATGTTATGCCATGTTGATAAGAATGCCATGTTTTTAAAAGTGTCATGGTTTACAAAAATACCATAAATGCCATGTTTTCAAAAGTGTCATGGTTTACAAAAATGCCATAAATGACATGTTTTTCAAGAATGCTATGTTATGGCAAGTGTTAAGTATGATATAACATAGTGACATCATGAAGCATGTTCACTAATGTTAAACCATATGGTAAGATAAATCGAGAAAGGTGTCGTACCAACCTCCCGTGATCGAGGAGGCTAGAGGTTTCAGTTGTGACATTTACCTTCCGTGATCGAGAAGGGTCACGTTTTAATTCCCAGAACTGTTAGGGCCTTGCAAACCCTAGCTTTGTCTGGAGGCTGCGCGCTTTCGGTACATACACTATGGGCCCACATGTTGAGACAAGATAATAAGTTAAAGGATTGAGTCTATAATAAAGCATAAGACATTCAATCAATCATAAATGGTTCATGCATATGTTATATGATGAATGACATGTTTTTGAGATGTTCTAAATGTTTTGTGAGATTATGTTTGTACTTGCTGGGCGAAAGCTCACTCTTGTATTCCATACTGTAGGTAAGAAGCCTGCAGCTTAAATGGTGGGCTATGCGGACGATGCGGCGGGTGAAGGGCGGTGTGGGATACCACTACGCAAAATTTTCCGCAACCGCTTTTGAATCTCAAAAGTAAATTATGTTATGCAATATGTATGAAGTATAAAGACTTAAGAAGATATCTTCAGTATAGTATGTATACATGATAAGTTTTTCTCTACAAGATAACTTATGTAAATATGTTTTAAAGAAAAAAAAAATTATTCTCAAATTTTCAAGTAAGATAAGTACAAGTAAGTATGGTGTCGACCTGGCCTGGGAAGTCGGGGCGTCACAGTTTGGTATCAGAGCGGTATCCTGCCAGCCTACTTCACTTCGCCTCACATCGCTTCTGCAACGGCCCAAGTAAGTTATGTTATTTTCTTACGATTAGGATTAGTTAAGATTTTATGTGCGTAGTAAGTATTTTTCTTCGATGGTCATGCTGGAGAATGTCGGATAGAAGAATGACGTCGGGTGGTATCTTAGCTTGGTGGCGATAACTAGGTGACGTACGGAAATGATGGGAAAGTTTTATATCTTCCCCAAATGTTATGATTATGTAATTCTGTTGTGAAGGAGATACGAACGAGAACATGAATTCAGATATGTTCATGTTATGCTTTTATATGGAATAAAGATTATGGTTCTATATAAAAGGCATGATTTCAAGAAGCTGAATTTATTTCCTTATTTCCGTACAGAACCATGCCACCAAAGCGTAGAAGAGTACCAACCCAAGACATTGACCTTGCGGCTCAGCTGAATGAGCTAAGACAGATGATGTTAGCTCAACAGCAAGAGATAGGGGGGCTTAGAGCTCAGATAGCTCAGCAGAATCAGGGACCTCCAAATGTTGAGGTACCACCAGCACCTATGAATCAGCCTGCTGCACCGGAAATTCCTGATGATGTCCCGGTGATCCCAGAGAACCCCATAGCCCTGAAGTACCTGTTGCGCCTGCAGCTGTGCCACCAGCACCTCTGGTTCGAACTCCAGAAGAACTTTATGACAGATTTCGGCGCATGAAGGCACCGGAATTCGAGGGGTCTACGAACCCAATCGAGGCTGACAACTGGTTGATTGACCTCCAGGTCGCCCTAAATTTCCTCAGACTTAACGATCAGGAGAAAGTCCTTTGTGCATCATATATGTTACGAAAAGATGCTCGCCTCTGGTGGGAAACAGTTCAGATCCAGCGTGATGTGACTCAGATGACTTGGGAGGACTTTGTGAAGGAATTTAAGGAAAAGTACTTCAATACTGAGGTCATGGAAGCTCAACAAGACGAGTTCGACAAGTTTCGCCAAGGAAATCTGTCGGTAGCCGAAGCTGTCAAAAAGTTTGAGCAGCTAGCACGTCTCTGCCCTCACCTCATCAGTTCTGAAAGGGACAAAGTAAGAAGAATGATGAGGATGTTCCGCTCGGACTTAGCAGTGGTAATCAGCAGTGGCCCCCATCCACCACTCACTGTTGCTGAATGTGTCAGCAGGGCAATTCGAGCTGAGTACTGGGTAGGGCAAAACAAGGAGCAACGGGCTAAGTTTTTCCAGGAAAAGAGGGAAGAAAAGGCCCAAGCTAAACAGATTCAGGCAAGACCCAGCCAAACTCCGCAACAGAAAGGTCAAGGAGGACCTTCGGGCCAGAACAACAACAACAACAGGCAGTACGGCAACAACCAGCAGAAGAGGAAGTGGAATGCAGGAGGTCAGGGGAATCAACAGAATTTTCCTCAGAAGAAGAATACCCCTGATAACAACAGCTATTCCACTTGTCAGAAATGTGGGAGAAAGCACCCGGGAGAGTGCCGTGTTGGAAGCGGTCGCTGTTTTCTTTGTGGCAAGGAAGGCCACTATGCGAGAAGCTGCAATCTCAATCCTCAGAGTCCACAGAACCAACAGAGAGGACAGGGACCTCAACTTCATGCGGCACAGATGAAGCTCGAGGGACCCGGAAATCTCCCAAGGCAGGTTAGAAGCTCCAGAACCGCAAGGACGTATTTACGCCTATACAAAGGAGGATGCTCAAGCTGGACCTTCCACAGTGGTGACAGGTCAGCTTCCTTTTGCTCAACAAGATGCCTATGTGTTAATTGATTCTGGAGCTACGCATTCATTCACATCGCCTAGATTCGCTAAGAAACTAGGTAGAGCAAGTGATAGGATCGGAAAAACATTTAGGACTGCATTACCCTCCGGGGAGATTCTGTTGTCTGATTATTGGATACGTCATGTTCCAATAATTATATGTGGTAGGGAAATGTATGTCAATTTGATCATCATTGACCTATTCGACTACGACGTCATCTTGGGAATGGATTTCTTGGGGAAATACAACGCGGTGATCGACTGTCCACGACGAACGGTCACGTTCAAGCCAGTTGGAGACAAGGAGTTTATTTTCAGAGGATCGACTCCAAAACAGCCGAAAATGTTCATTTCTGCGCTGAAGGCTAGGAAATTGTTGGCAGAAGGATGTATGGGATTTCTAGCCAACATAGTGGATAAGACGCTTGAAACCGAGAGCAGACCGGAGGAAGTACCGATAGTCAGAGAATTTATAGAGGTTTTTCCTGAAGAGTTGCCAGGACTGCCACCAGAACGAGAGATCTCCTTTGAGATTGAGTTACTTCCTGGATCGGCACCAGTATCTAAGGCACCTTATAGGATGGCGCCTGCCGAACTTAAGGAACTGCAGATTCAGTTACGAGAGCTTTTGGATCGAGGATTCATTCGTCAGAGTTACTCGCCATGGGGAGCCCCAGTTCTGTTTGTTAAAAAGAAGGACGGCACTCTTAGGATGTGCATTGACTATCGGGAATTGAACAAGATAACTATCAAGAACAAGTACCCCTTGCCTCGGATCGACGATCTGTTTGATCAGCTGAGAGGAGCTTCAATTTTCTCGAAAATTGACCTGCGATCCGGATATCACCAGCTCCGAATAAGGGAAGGAGACGTTCCCAAGACAGCCTTTCGTACGCGATATGGACATTACGAGTTCCTTGTTATGCCATTCGGGTTGACAAATGCTCCAGCAGCCTTTATGGACCTGATGAATCGAGTATTCAAGGATTACTTGGATAAATTTGTTATTGTCTTTATAGATGATATCCTGATTTATTCAAGATCAAAGGAGGAGCATGAGGAGCATTTAAGGATTGCTTTACGAATTTTAAAGCAAAATCAGCTCTACGCTAAATTCACAAAGTGTGAATTTTGGTTGAAAAAGGTCCATTTCTTAGGACATGTGGTCTCCAAGAACGGCATATCCGTAGATCCGGCCAAGATTGAGGCAGTAAGTGAATGGCCAGCTCCGAAAAATGTCACCGAAGTACGTAGTTTCCTCGGCTTGGCGGGCTACTACCGACGTTTTGTTGAAGGATTTGCTAAGATTGCAGCGCCACTCACTGCACTTACAAGGAAAGGAAAGAAGTACGAATGGACTGCAAAGTGTGAAGAGCACTTCCAAGAGCTGAAAAACAGGCTGACTCGCGCTCCGATTCTCACAATTCCGAATGTGGAAGAAGGAAACTTCGTGATATACAGCGATGCTTCTAAAATAGGATTGGGAGCCGTGCTCATGCAAAATGGAAAGGTGATCGCTTATGCTTCACGCCAGCTAAAGGATCATGAGAAGAACTACCCGACGCATGATTTGGAACTTGCGGCGGTAGTATTTGCGCTCAAAATCTGGAGGCACTACCTTTACGGCAGTAAGTGTGAAGTCTACACAGATCATCAGAGTTTGAAGTATATCTTCACACAAAAAGAGCTTAACATGAGGCAAAGAAGATGGCTCGAATTGGTGAAGGATTATGACATAGACATCCGTTACCATCCAGGGAAGGCTAACAAAGTAGCTGATGCCCTCAGTCGGAAGTCATCTTCCTCGTTGATGTCAATACAGCCATTGACCGAACCTCTTCAGAAGGAGCTAATAGAAGCTGGAATAGAGCTTATTACGGGAAGTTTAGCTGCCCTAACCTTCCAACCTACCATTTTAGATGGTATGAAAGAGCGACAAGAAGGAGATGCCTCGCTGCTCAGAACAAGGAACGAAGTCCTGGAAGAAAAGGAGTCAGACTTCAACATATCGGATGAGGGCATACTCTATCGGAAAAATAGATTATGCATCCCTAACGACGACAAGTTGAAGGAACAAATCATGAAGGAAGCTCATGAGACTCCGTATTCCGTCCATCCAGGAGCTACAAAGATGTACCAAGACTTGAAGGAAAGTTTTTGGTGGCCCAGAATGAAGAATGACGTCGCTAAATTCGTCAGCAAATGCCTTACATGTCAAAGGGTGAAGGCAGAACACCAACGTCCGGGGGGAGAGTTGCAGAAAATTTCCATCCCAGAATGGAAATGGGACCAAGTGACGATGGATTTCGTGGTTGGACTACCCCGAACTTCCAGTGGCAATGATGCTATATGGGTGATTGTTGATCGTTTGACGAAGTCTGCACACTTTATCGCCATCAAGCTTAGCTTTTCGGTGGAACAGCTGGCGGAACTATACGTCGCGCAGATTGTTCGCTACCATGGGATTCCAAAGACAATCATCTCTGATCGTGATGGTCGTTTCACTTCTAAGTTCTGGAGAAGTGTACATCAAGCCATGGGTACCAAGCTTACCTTTAGTACAGCTTTTCATCCTCAAACGGACGGGCAATCCGAGAGGACCATTCAGACCCTGGAAGACATGTTGCGAGCGTCTGTGATGGACTTCAAAGGAACTTGGGATAAAAAGCTTCCTTTGATTGAATTCTCGTACAACAACAGTTTCCAAGCTTCAATTGGAATGGCTCCTTACGAAGCTCTGTACGGAAGAAGGTGCAGATCTCCAGTCCATTGGTACGAGACCAGAGAAAAGGAACTTGTGTCCACGGATTTTGTTCAAAAAACCACTGAGGCCGTGAAACTTATACGCCGACGGATGGAAACTGCATTTAGTCGACAAAAGAGCTATGCCGACAAACGCAGAAGGCCTCTAGAATTCCAAGTAGGAGACTTGGTTTTTCTCAAAATTGCTCCATTCAAGGGAGTTATGAGATTCGGAAAGAAGGGGAAATTGAGTCCACGATACATAGGGCCATTCGAAATATTGGAAAGAATTGGCAACGTGGCCTATAGGTTGGCTTTGCCCCAGGAATTAGCATATGTACACAATGTATTTCATGTGTCGATGCTAAAGAAGTACATCTCGGATCCATCCCATGTATTGGACCACGAACCAATTGAGGTTCACGAAGATCTGACATATGAGGAGAAACCGGTTCGAATTTTGGCACGAGAAGAAAAGGTGCTAAGGAACAAGGTTATACCTTTAGTTAAGGTCCTATGGCGAAATCATGAGATTGAGGAGGCAACCTGGGAACGCGAGGATGAGATGAAGAAAAGCTACCCCGAATTGTTCTAATTTTCGAGGACGAAAATTCTTTAAGGAGGGTAGATTGTAATAATCGAAATTTTCACGAACTCACAATTTTCTTGTAAATAAGAAATTTATAGTTCGTATTATGTGTTTATGTGCAATTTTATGAAAATTATGAATATTAATACAAAATTCATGATTTTATCAGTATATGATTGAGTTCTCGGTAAATTAATTACGAGACTTCATGATAGGCCTTTTAAGCAAAAAGGTATGACGAAATTTCATGAATTCATGATAGTCAAATTTTGACAAGAGATCAATGATTGACAAGAAAGTCAATGGTTGACCCGAAAAATCGAAAATGAGGCGGTACGGTTAAATATTTTTCAGTATAAAAATTGTACCGTGTAAAAGCCATTTTTACGGATAAAATGGTATGTTTAAGATTCAAAAACCACCATAGAAAATCAAGCACATTAGTTAGGTTATCTTTGGTCAAGAAGTTTGATTGTATAAGAAAATTTTTATACAGTCCATTTCTACACAGATGAATTTTGTACTGCAGTTTAAAATAACAGTACTAAATTGTACTGTGTATTAGTGAAAGCAGTATTAGAAATATCTGTGCTAGAATTAAAGTGGACTACATTAAGGAAAAGCCAAACAAAGCCTTAGTGTGATATCACCACCTTTTGATTAATGACATCATTAAGGATTTAGCAAAAAGTTGGAAAGTAATTTTGGTGGTTCTAGAACCACCTTGGCCGGCCACCTATACCCCTCCCATTGTGTGATTTCTTGTTTTTTTTGGGGTCAAATTCCAATTTTTGAAACTTCCCCCACCTCTATAAATAGGTGACCCCATAATTCAAAAAAATTAGAGAAAAGCAACCAAACCCTTGCCAATTTTTCTTCACCAAAAACCGAGAGTGAGAAGGAAGGAGAGAAAGGAAATTTTGCCAAAACCAAGAGTGATTAGAGCTTAGGGTGGTCGGATTTTGTGTGGAGAGCAAGCAAGAAAAAGTTGGAAAAATTTTGGTTACCCATTTCTTGAACTAGGGCCGGTTGTAGGAACCAAGGGGAAAGCCAAGTGGTAACCGGATTTTTAGCTCTTGTGGCCGGAAATTTTGAGCAATTTGGTAGCCGGATTTTAGGGCAAGGAAGGCTGAAATTTTGGAAACCAACTCAAGCCAAAGGCCGGCTGTTGGAGGAAGAGAAAGGGAGGAAAAACCAAGCCAAATCTTGAACCAAATTGAGGTATAATTCCTTGAACCCCTAAGCTTTTCATTTAAATTTCATTTGGAGAAATTTAAATGTATTTTGGCTATTGGTTGTATTGAGCATAAGCTCACTTCATTCTCTGCCATAGCTTAGAATTATAGATTATGTGCTTGATTGATTAGGTTTTATGGTTGGTGGTTTTATATGCATGCTTTGTGTTTGATTGAATGCTTAGGGTTTTTGCATGGTTATGAATGTTGTTCAAATTGGCTTGCATGTTGAATATTGAACGTTAGAAACCGCTGCATGATTGATATTAGAGCTCCCGCGGTGGCTGGTCGAGCTAGATTCCACGTCTAGGACGTAAAACGAATTCTAAACCGAAAAACTGCCAGGCTCGGGTGGATCCTGACCAGTTTTACGGCAAGCCGATTTTGAGGCCTTTAGAGGCCGAATTAGGCAAAACTTAAAACACAAAAGTTGTTCAGAACAGTTTTTCCTAGAGGGCAACCGGATGGATTTGCAAAATGAGGCTCCAATGGCCTCCGTTTTTACGAAAATCCGAGACTAAACTGCCCAGACCTAGTTTACACGACCAGTGGGTTTCAAATTAAAACTGGTACGAATCCAGGCAGAACTGGGTTTTTCTTAAAACATGAAAGTTTTAGAATTTCTCAAGAGCAAGAACTTTCATGAAGACAAGTTTTTCAAATTCCATTTGGATTTTTAAATACAACCTGAACTATAAAAACTGTGCAGAGAAAAAGAAATTCCTGCACAGGATTTTCTACAAACATACAGAAAAACTGTATTTTTACATCAACATTTCCTATTTTGACTATGAAAACTATTTCAAAAGCAGTTTTCAGCCTTAAATGAGTTTTATAAAGTTTTACTTTGAAAACCTCGAATTTGAAGTAAAACAAAAGATTTTCTAGCCAATTTTCCAAATTGGATTTAAAAGCTAAAGTGTAGTAACAAGTTGTTAACGGATGATAACCGGGAAAGATACCCGAGTTACTAAAGATTAGGCCCAATAATAGGAATAGTAACTTGATACTATACATACATGAGTTTAATACCCGAGGTTACCTCGAGTAACCTAACAAGTAATGGATCAAGTTTGGTTAACCACAAACTCTAGGGTTACGATTAGTAACCTAGTAATGATCAAGACCGGTGTGGGGGGGACATATAATTAGAATATTGAACAGGTTACCAATATTTTATAGGATCCTTATCCTATGTTCTTTTTAATAGCAGGAGGTAACCTGCAGTTGCAATCTGAGTTAAGGCAACGAAACCCCAGACATAGTATCTCAGGCAAGTATCGAACCTCACCTGCAGTATGGAAATAGTAAATACTATTTTCAAATGTGCTATGTTATGCTATGCTATTTACACTATATTTTCAAGTGTACATACTATGATATGTGATGCCATGCGATGATATATTCTATGACATGTTATGCCATGTTGATAAGAATGCCATGTTTTTAAAAGTGTCATGGTTTACAAAAATACCATAAATGCCATGTTTTCAAAAGTGTCATGGTTTACAAAAATGCCATAAATGACATGTTTTTCAAGAATGCTATGTTATGGCAAGTGTTAAGTATGATATAACATAGTGACATCATGAAGCATGTTCACTAATGTTAAACCATATGGTAAGATAAATCGAGAAAGGTGTCGTACCAACCTCCCGTGATCGAGGAGGCTAGAGGTTTCAGTTGTGACATTTACCTTCCGTGATCGAGAAGGGTCAGTTTTAATTCCCAGAACTGTTAGGGCCTTGCAAACCCTAGCTTTGTCTGGAGGCTGCGCGCTTTCGGTACGTACACTATGGGCCCACATGTTGAGACAAGATAATAAGTTAAAGGATTGAGTCTATAATAAAGCATAAGACATTCAATCAATCATAAATGGTTCATGCATATGTTATATGATGAATGACATGTTTTTGAGATGTTCTAAATGTTTTGTGAGATTATGTTTGTACTTGCTGGGCGAAAGCTCACTCTTGTATTCCATACTGTAGGTAAGAAGCCTGCAGCTTAAATGGTGGGCTATGCGGACGATGCGGCGGGTGAAGGGCGGTGTGGGATACCACTACGCAAAATTTTCCGCAACCGCTTTTGAATCTCAAAAGTAAATTATGTTATGCAATATGTATGAAGTATAAAGACTTAAGAAGATATCTTCACTATAGTATGTATACATGATAAGTTTTTCTCTACAAGATAACTTATGTAAATATGTTTTAAAGAAAAAAAAAATTATTCTCAAATTTTCAAGTAAGATAAGTACAAGTAAGTATGGTGTCGACCTGGCCTGGGAAGTCGGGGCGTCACAATATATATATATTTTAAAGAAAGACTCGTTGTATAAAAATATAAGGATTTAAAGACTCGAACAATTTTGTAAGAAGTATGTATGTTTTTATCTAAGTATGTATGCATGATAAGTTTCCATATGAGTAACTCTATTTTATATGTAAGTTTGAAAAAAAAAATTTATTCTCGATTTTCCAAGAAAGTTTAAGCAGTGTTATAAGTCCAAGTATGTACGGTAACCGCCCTACGTAGGTTGGGGCGTTACAATATTGAAGAAAGAGCCAAACAAGGCCTTATGGTGATGACATCACCTTATCCACAAATTATGACATCATAATTAATTAAAGGAAATTAAAAGAATTCTTTGGAATGTTCTAGACTATTAATGACCGGCCACCTAAGCTTCCTTTTGTGAAAAATCTTGCTTTTTCAAGGACTTATTAGCAATTTTGGAAAGTTTTCAAATGCCTATAAATAGGTGACCCTTTAATTCAAAAAAATTGGAAAATCTAGCCAAACTTTGGCCAAGTTTCTGCTCCAAAATCCGACCCTTAGGCAGCCATGAAAGGATAGAGCAAAACCAAAAATCCAAGAGGGAAATTCATTGGATAGTGTTCGGATTTGAGCTAGAACACAAGAAAAAGTTTGGAAAAATTTTTGAAACCCATTTTTGGCCAAATGGCCGGTTGTGGGTAAGCTGGAAAAAGGGAGAGAAAAAGTGCTAGGGGCTTAGGGGGGAGTGGCCGGATGTTGTAGGAACCCTACCCAAGTGATGGAAAAATTTTTGGTGGCCTTTGAGGGAGAGGCCGGTTGTTAGTTGCAACCAAGGGGGGAGAGAATTTCGGATCCAAAACCCTAACCAATCTTAGGGTTGAGCAAGGTAATTCTCCCATAGCCCTACACTTTTAAATTCAGTTTGAATTTGAAGTTTTAGTGTATTTCAAGTTGAAAATTGTAAGAGCATAAGCTCAATTTATTTAATTGCCCTAGTTTAAGTTTTTGTGGTTGTGCTTGATTAGGTTAAGGTGGTTTATTTATGAGCTGTAAATTGGTTTATGTGCTATGCTTGTTTGATCATTAGGATTGCATGCTAGATGTTTGATAAATTATATGTCCCCTAAATATGTGCAAGAATGATGTAGAATGGTATGTTAGGGTGCTAGAATATAAGCATGGATAGAATGGAATGGTTTGATGAATTTAGAACCATGCAAACCTTAGGTGATGCAGTTTCGGTATTGGTTTGCATGGACATGATTGAATCACATAAAGGATGGTTTGAAACGTTAGAAATGCTTGCATATGTGATATTAGGCTCCCGCTGTGGTTGGTTGAGGTAGTGTACACGAATTAGGACGTAAAACGAACTTAAGAACATAAACTGCCAGTTCGGGTATAAACTGGCCAGTTTTCTGGAAAAGGAAAATTGAGGCCTTTAGAGGCCGAATTTGAGAAAACGTAAAACACAAAAGTGTAGAGAATGATTTTTCCTAGGGAGCATCGTGGACAGTTTTCCAAAATGAGGCTCCAACGGCCTCGGTTTTTATGAAAATCCGAGCCTGGCCGTGCCCAGGATTCATGCACGGTCAGGTAAGTTCAACAAGGAATAAGGGCACGTTAAAGTCCGAACTGGGTTTTTCTCAAAACACAAAAGTTTTAGGGTTTCTCAAGATCTGAAACTTTCGTGAAGAAAACTTTTTCATATTTGATTTGGATTTTTAAATAAAAATAGGATTTC
>CM046361.1:7358630-7521750 GCA_025413025.1 Ficus hispida
CATTAGTAAACATAGTAATCGAGGTAAGTACAAACCTCACCTGCAGTATGGAAAGTAGTAAGATATTTTTGAATTTATGACATAATTACATGTTATGCTATGTCATGCAATGTTATGCTATGTTATGTCATGTATGATGCCAAGTTATGCTAAGTCATGCCATGTATGATACGATAAGTCATGATAAGCTATGCTAAGTCATGTTAAGCCATGATACATTAAGTTATGCTATGTCTGATCTCATATGCATCATGACTATTAAGATCACATGTAAAGATTCTTAGTCTTGGAAATATAACGAGACTAAGACTAAACCGAGACAAGTAAGGTGTCGTACCAACCTCCCGTTGATGAGGGAGGATCATGTATGTTCAAGTTCAAGTATGTGATTATCAACCTCTCGTTGATGCGTGAGGGTAAAGTGATAATCAACCTTCCATTAATGTGGGAAGGGTTATGTTCATGTTTTCCAGAACTATTAAGGGCCTTGCAAACCCTTACGTTCTGAGGCTTGCGCGCTTTGATACGTACACTAGGGGCCCAAATGTTAAGCAAGATAATAAGTTCAAGTCAATAACTGGTCATAAAAGATTCATAAGTGATTCATACATAAGTTGCACGATATTTGTTAAGTTTTGTGAGATTATGTTTGTACTTGCTGAGCGAAAGCTCATCAGTATATTTCATACTGCAGGAAAGAGGCCTGCAGCTTAAATTGGTGGGCTAGGTGGATGATGCGGAGGGTGAAGGGCGGTGTGGGATACCACTACGCAAAATTTTCCGCAAGTTTTATGAAGTTTAAATATATATGTATATTAAAGTGAGTTACGTGGTATAAAGTTATGAGGATTTTAAGACTCAATCGAGTTGTAATAATTATGTATGCATAATATGTTCTATACAAGTAACCCTGTTTTAAATGTAAGTTTGAAAAAAAAATTTATGTTCAATTTTCTAAGTAAGTTAAGCAGTTATGGAAGTTTAAGTATGTATGGTAACAGCCCTACGTAGGTTGGGGTGTTACACGTTCATGCCAATAGCAAAACTGAACACTAGACAAGTACTTTTATCTCTTACAACAATTCTCGATTGGCCATTGTAGCAGTTGGATGTCAAGAATGCTTTTCTGAATGGTGATCTAGAAGAGGAAGTTTGTATGGATCCACCTCCGTGGTTTGAACAACAATTTGGCGCAGGAGTATGCAAGCTTAAAAAGGCTTTGTATGGTCTCACATAATATTCGAGGGCCTGGTTTGAGAAATTTACTTGGCTAGTAAAGAAACAAGGCTATGATCAAGCTCAAACAGACCACACGATATTTAACAAGTATTCAGAATGTGAGAAAGTCAGCGTATTGATTGTCTATGTGGATGATATTATACTCACAAGAGATGATTTGAGGAGATGAATCAATTAAAGACAGCCTAGTATCAGAATTTGAGATTAAGGATCTAGGATCTCTCAAGTATTTTCTTGGAATGGAAGTTGTTCGATCTAAGGAAGGTATTAGTGATCTCACAGAGGAAATATGTCCTAGATCTTTCTAAAAGAGATGGGGATGAGTGGCTGTAAGCCTATGATATGCCCATTGACCCAAACAGGAAACTTGGTATGGGAAACAAGGAGAATCCGTGGACGTAGGCCATATCAGAGTTATGGGTAAGTTAATTTACTTATCCATACCCAACCGAATATTGCCTTCGCTGTTAGCTTCATCAATCAATTAATGCATGCACCTCACAAAGGAACATCTTAAAGCCACTTATCGAATATTGAGGTACTTGAAGAATTCTCCAGGAAAGGGATTGCATGTTAAAAGAAGTGAACAGAAACAGTCGAAGCCTACACAGATACAGATTGGGCAGGTTCTGTGACAGATAGAAAACCAACCACTGAGTATTGTACATGTGTATGGAGAAACCTGGTCACATGGAGAAGCAAGAAGCAAAATATGGTAGCGTATAGCAGTGTCGAGGCAGAATACTGAGCAAAGGCTAACGATTGAGTCTCCAATGAAGTTGTTTTGTGACAACCAAAGTGCCATAAAGCATTGCACACAACCCTAGTGCAACATGACCGAACCAAAACATGTGGAGATCGATAGGTATTTTATCAAGGAAAAATTAGAGGCAGAATCATTTGCATACATTTGCCTCCATCACACAACAAACTGTGGATATCCTGACTAAAGGACTGTTCAAACTAACTTTGAACTTCTTGTTAACAAGTTGGACATGAAAGACATCTATATATCAACTTGAGGGTAGCGTTGGAATTTTGAAGATTAGTTAGAATTTAAATTTGATTTAAATTTGAAAATTAAAAATTTAAATTCAAAAATTAAGTTAGGATTTGATGGTTTTGTTTTCTTATTTTAGAGATAAAGTAATCCAAGAATATCTTGGAGCTGTTAAGATAATTTGTTAGGAATCTTTTGGTTTCCTATTTTTTCTCTAAAAGTCGGTTAGGATATTAAGGGTTGTGCTCTCTATTTATTAATGTACTCTCGGCAGATATCAATAAGATTCAGAAAAAAATATTATTCTCCCAAACTACAAAAGGCAAACCTTTTTAAATATCTGCGTTCTTTATATTTCCTACATTCTAATCACTATTTTGGTTAAGTATTCTTGCTTGTATTCTTGTTAAGTGAGGAATCAACTCTAGCATACTTGTTATAGCGAAATATAGCTGTGAAGTACTACGATGACATTTTTGGTTAGTTCATTCTAATCAAACAATTTAATTAGTTTATTTGTCTTTTCTTCAAAAATAACTCATTTTTACTATTCACATCTTAAACTCTAACTTAAGGACTCAAAGTTTAAAAGTCAATAACTCTATTATTTCAAGTCAAAAGGAGATGATTTAAAAAAAATTTGTATAAAATTTATGATAAACGAAACAAAATCCTTATTGTTATTTTTTTTTCTAGACATATTTCAAGTTTTTACATTTTTTACCTCCAAACAATTTATTTTCAACTAAATGCACAATTCTAAAACTCAACTCCACTCTAATCAAAATATCTTCAATTTTTCAACTCAAATGAACCAACCAAACAAAGACAAGCATTGTTTTTTGCTAGCCTTTTTGAATTTCCCTCCTGGCTGTCGTTTACAAGTAATTAAATTGAACTATTAAGCCCCTTGAACACTCAATATATTGCATGTATGCTGCTCTCTCACAACCATCGAAATCAATCTATACGGTCAGCGTTAACTAACGGACATGTCGTCTGTTTTTCTCAGCAGGACACAAGAAAAGCCTCTGCAGACGAAGAAAGTCCACCCCCTAAACTGGATAAAATGTCCAAAGACCTTATTTGGCTTTTCATTACAAACGAAGGTGCTACTTAACCCTAAAAAGAATGAAGGCCTTTGTGACACCCGATGTTAGCCTCTGTTTGGTTCGCCGATTGAAGATGAAATTTTTAGGTTGGAGTTTGTTGACTTTTTAAAAACTCATTGTAGTTTTTGTTGACTTTTCAGAAAAAAAATAAAAAATAAAAACTGATATGAAAATTTTGAGTTGAAGATGTGCACCAAATGCAACCTTATTCTCTCAAATCTGGAAATGTTAAAACACAGTTTCAATGGTAATGGGAATTTGCCTGACTGCAAAAGCAAATGAATATGGTGACTCTTTTAATCGTGCTTTAATAGGTAACCTGCAAGGTTCACCTAAAAATCCACCTCTCTAATTGTAGGAAATCATGCCTTTTTTTTTTTCAATCAAAATTCAAAAACTACAAATATCAAATGAACAACGAATATTGAAACAAATGTAATGAAAAAGTCAGCTTACTTTGAGTACAATTGATAATGCAGAATAAGACATGTCCATATCCACTGTTTTATTTTTCTGTCTTAATAGTTGTCTCCTTAATAGTGTGTGGACAATTCATTAATTTATTCAAAAATTTTAATATTTAATTTTTTTTATGTGATTAAATTTTTAAATTCAGATGATATGATATAATACTATTAAAGAAATAACCAATAAGATAAAAAATTAGAACAATAGATCTTGACTCGAACAAGACAACCTAAACCCCACAGCACAAATATACCTTACACAACGGTGAAAAGGAGAGGGTAGCAAAGAAGGGGTTATCTTGGATAGATGGCTTCTCATGAAAAAGTTTCCAAAAAAAAAAAAAAAAAGGGTTGTGTGTTTAATATGTTATGTATTTGACAAAGTAGTGTATTTTTAAATTTATTCAAATGAGGCGAGTAAAGAGTATTTGACAAAATAGTGTATATTTGTTTTTACAAGCACTTCAATTAACAGGTAATTTAGTAATACTAAAATTTATTAACATACGTGTGGGGAAAGTGAAATGTATGGTGACAATAGACCTCCTCTTAGATAATCAGAATTATGTTATTTATTTACTTTATCTAAATATTATGAATTATTATTCAAAAAAATTATGATATTAATTCCTTTTCACTTCCTAAAATTCTCCCATTTAAATTGTAGCAGTCATTTAATTTAACATATTTTTTTCTCCAATTTAAAATATTTTAGTGGTTACATGTACAATCTTATAGTAATTTAATACATGATTCCACTATTAGGAGAATAATTCGAATTCGTTCATCCCAAGATTCAAAAAAATAAAAAATACTATTATTTCTAAACTTATAGTTATTTAATTTTGTGTTAAAAAAATCAATATGTTAATTCAACAAAAAAAAGTATTTTTTTTTCTAATTAAACCGTTTTGCAATTATAAAATAATTTGGCGATTAACTATTTTGAAATTACTAAAAAATTGGCTTTTTTGAAAAAAAAAATAAATAAAAGTCTTGAATTCTGACTATTCTTCACTATTAGTAACAAATACACTTTTTTTTTTCCTAAATGGAGATGAGAAATTTAAATTGAACACTTTATAATAGAGTTAACTCTATTAGATAATGCTTACAACCCCTTAATTAAAAATAAACTTAACTTTATATGTGTTCTTTATTTTTTGTTTTTTTTTTTCATTAAATAAAGAAGGATCGGATGGTGGTCTCATTATATCTAAGTTTTTCAACATCCACAGGTAGGGACAATGAAAATAGACCTTAATGGAGGTAATAAAAATCGAACCTAAATAATGAATGAGAGATATCTAGTAAAGGTAACCTAACTCCTTGTCGTCCTATCCACTCCGTGAGCTATTATTTTTTGAGATTATTCTATTATATATACATGTAGATGATTGGAATAACATATTATAAGATTATACTTTTTTTTTTTGCAGAATGAATAAATATTATGCTAGGGCATTTTACACATTATCTAAGAATTTGATAGTTTAATGTTTTATCTTCTGAACTTTTTTTTTTTTTTGGTGAATTTATCTTCTTAACTTTGTTTCTAACAATCTACTTGAATTTGCTGAAATAATGTAATGTGATCTATTTTACTGATAATTGTTATATTGATTATGAAAAAGCTCGTCCTACCAAAAATTTCAAATTCCATTCATACTGTGATATAAATCTCTCAATTATCCAACTCTGAATTCCTCAACTCCAACCAAAATTCAGAATAAAGTTAACAAAATGTGTCAAATTTCAATATTTTAGCAAGTTATTCGCTTGAACTATCAAAATTAAAATTAAGTAGCAATTACTAAAAGAGTAATTGATCAAAAATGATCCCTGAACTTTTTAGAATGTGATAATTTGGTTCATTTTTTTTTAATTTTAGTCAATATGACCATAAACTCTCTAAATGTTCCCAATCTTAGTCCTTTACGTCCAATTCCATTAATTTTCTAACAGAATGAGCCATGTGTGATGCATGTGATCTAATTTCAGATGGTGTTTTAGTAATTTAACAGTAAATTTAATTTAACAAAAATACCCTAATTTCTTCTCTCTCTCCTCTCTCTCTTTCATTTTGGCCAGTAAATTTAACAAAAATACCCTAATTTCATATGGTGTTTTAGGAATTTAACGATAAATTTAATTTAACAAAAATACTCTAATTTCTTCTCTCTCTTCTCTCTCTCTTTCATTTTGATCCATCTCTCTCTCCATTTTCTCCGTCTTGCTTGCTCCCACCCGATCTACAAGCCCATAAATCTAAATCTTACTCTTCCAACCTCTTGAGATCAGCGACTCGGGGGGGGAAGGGGGGGGGGGGGTTGAGGGTGTGCCTGAGATTCCTCTTTCTTTCTTTTTTTAATAATATATATTGGTTTTATTTGGGGGGGGGGGGGGAGGGGGCTAAGATCGGCTAATTGGGGAGGGGGCGAGATCAACGTCTTGGGCTGGTGGGATCGGAGACTGGGAGGGGTGGGGGTGCCTAAGATTAGCGAGTGTGGGAGGTGGAGGAGCCTGGGTTTCTCACCTTTCTCCCTCTTTTTTTTTTTTTTTAATGTATATTGGTGTGGGGCCTTGTTTTAAATAAGGGTATATTCGTCTTTTGATGGTTAATAGAACTTATGTGATGGGTCACGTGATCTTTACCATTAGAAACTTAACGAAATTGAACAAAAATAATTAAGATTGCTAACATTTAAAGAGTTTAGGATCGTCTCGGCCAAAATAAAAAATAAAAAACAAAAAAAGGATCAAATTATCACATTGTAAATAGTTTATGAACCATTTAGACTAATTACTCTTACTAAAATTCGAAAAATATAAAGGGTAAAAGTGTTAAAAATCACACTTAATATAAGTATACATCTCAATGTTATTTTTCCTTTAAAAAGAGAGGGAATGATAAATACACACCTAAGCAACAAATGAATGATAATTTGGTATCCTCATCTATATCCCTTAAGGTGTTTACTATTTTATCCTTAGACTATAAAAACTCTAACATTATCTTATAAACTTTGAATGAGTCCTACATAAACTCTTTATAAGAATTTCTATTAAAAATAGACAAAAAAAAAAAAATTGGGAATTAAGTACGATAATGTATTTTTTTTCATTTGTTTTTAATTGAATTATTACCGAAAAGGGAAGTTAGTGAGATCATATCACATCTTTTTTGGTCTGTTTTAATCAAAATTCTAAATAAAAATGATTAAATGAGATAGATTCAAAATTTAAGGATTAAAGTGAGAGTTTTCAGAATTTAGAGTACAATGTGAGAATGATTTTAAAATTTGGGGGGATTGATGAGTTTGATCCAAAATAAAAATATGATTAATTGTTAGATTGATCCCTAAAATTTTAAATTTGTGTAACTTTGATCTTTTTTTTTTTTTTTTGAGTTAGAATAATCTTAAACTATTAAAAATATTAATATATTAATCTTTTCTGTTAATTTTAGACGGAATCCGTTAGTTGCATCATTTATCAAATTGCTAACAGATTCAATACAATCGAAACGACTATTGTATCAAATATTTTAATAATTTAGAGGTAATCTAACTATGAAAAAAATCTTGGATTAAAATTAAACAAACTTAAAAATTTAGGGATTAAATTAGTAATTTCTCCAATAAAATAAAATAAACAAAAACAAAAACCTTAAGCCGCAGCCCTCTTCTTTGTTTGGGCATAAGCCCTAATAATAAGAAGACCATCCTCTTCTTAACTTCTCATCTCCGTCTTCTTCTGAGTCGTCTTCTTCGTTGAGCAGCTCCAACTCCCAAATCATATAAATGCCCAGAACTCTTGGCACTTCTAGTATCTCTCTCAACCATGCAACTCCCATCTCTCTGAAAAATGAAGCCAACTAAACCTCTCTTCTTTCTCTTCTTCTTCACAAATATGCTTCTCTTTCTTCGCAATCTCTTCCACATCGGTCGCAGAGCTTCTTCCCGAGTAAGCCCTTTTCCCAATTTCTTTCCTTCTTTACTTTTCATTCACAAAAACTCTTCCCATACTTGTATTTGTTTCACCGGTTTTTCATTCCTTGTTCGTTTCCCATTTTCTTCAAAACCCATCTCTGGTTTTTCTCCCCAAGTTTTGGAAAAAGAGAACTTGTGTAGAATCGTTGAACAAGACCAATGGAATGATCTGATTATCGTTAATTTGTTCGATTCTGTAATTGCCCCAATTTGGGTTTCGAGGTTTTTGGTAGAGCTTAAGGAGTATCCGGTTTTGGCTTTGAAATTGTTCAAATGGGCTGGGAATAGAACCGGGTTTCGCCACACGACCGAGTCGTATTGTATTTTGGTTCACATTCTCTTTTATGCTAGAATGTACTTTGATGCCAATGGAGTTCTTAGAGAATTGGTGTCGTTGAATCGGGTTTTACCGGGTTGTGATGTGTTCGATGTGTTGTGGTCAACGAGGAGTGTTTGTGTTCCGGGGTTCGGAGTTTTTGATGCGTTGTTTAGTGTTTTAGTTGAGTTGGGAATGTTTGAGGAAGCAAACCGGTGTTTCTTGAAGATGAGGAAGTTTCGGGTTTTGCTGAAACCACGGTCCTGCAATGCGTTTTTGCATAGGCTTTCAAAGTCGGGAAAGGTGGACTTGTCAAGGAAGTTTTTTGATGACATGCTTGGGGCCGGGATTGCCCCTTCGGTTTTCACATATAATATAATGATTAATTATCTGTGCAAGGAAGGTGATATGGATCAAGCTAGAAGCTTGTTTGTAGAAATGAAACATCGGGGCTTGATGCCCGATATTGTGACGTATAATTCTCTTATAGATGGGTTTGGGAAGGTTGGGAAGTTAGAAGAAGCAGTTTGCATATTTGGGGAAATGAAAGATGTATGTTGTGAGCCTGACATAATTACTTTCAATGCTTTGATTAATTGTTTTTGTAAATTGCAAAAACTGCCTCGAGCTTTGGAGTTTCTCCGTGAGTTGAAGAATCATGGGTTGAAAGCAAATGTCGTGACTTATAGCACACTAATTGATGCCTTTTGTAAAGAAGGGATGATGCAGGAGGCGCTTAAATTTTTCGTGGACATGAGACGAGTTGGCCTTTTTCCTAATGAGTACACATATATTTCTTTAGTTGATGCAAATTGTAAAGCAGGTAATCTAACCGAAGCAATGAAGCTGACAAATGAGATGTTGCAGTCAGGAATTAACTTGAATATTGTAGGTTATTCAGCTTTACTCAACGGCCTTTGTGAAGATGGTAGAATGACGGAAGCAGAAGAAGTCTTTATGGCAATGCTGAAGGCTGGAGTAACTCCTAACTTGCAGGTTTATTCTGCCCTTGTTCATGGATATATTAAGGCTAAGAAGTCGGAGAAAGCTTTTCAAACCTTAAAAGAAATGGAGGAGAAAAAAATAAAACCCGACTTGTTACTGTTTGGAACTATCATTTGGGGTCTGTGCAGCCAAAATATGCTCGAAGAATCTAAGCTTGTGATCAATGATATGAGAAGTCGTGGTCTAACTGCAAATCATTTTGTGTACACGACGCTTATGGATGCCTATTTTAAGGCGGGAAAAACCAGGGAGGCGCTCTGTCTTTTACAAGAAATGCATGACAATGGAATTGAGGTCAATGTTGTAACTTATTGTGCATTAATTGACGGTTTGTGCAAAAAGGGTTTGGTCCAAGAGGCCACTGACTATTTTGATAGGATGGTTGACATTGGTTTGCAACCTAATATAGCGGTTTATACAGCCTTAATTGATGGGCTTTGTAAAAATAATTGCATTGAGGCAGCTGAGAAGCTGTTTGATGAAATGCTGGAAAAGGGTATACCTCCTGACAGGACTGCATACACCGCTCTAATTGATGGGAACTTGAAGCTTGGGAATCTTCAGGAAGCTTTGAATTTGAAAAACAGAATGATTGAAATGGGCATGGAGCTTGATTTGCATGCGTATACTTCCTTGATCTGGGGGTTTTCTCAGTGCAGTCAGGTGCAACAAGCAAAAATGTGGCTCGATGAAATGATTGGGAACGGTATCCTTCCTGATGAGATCTTATGTTTCAGTCTACTAAGGAAATACTATGAGCTAGGAAAGATAGTTGAAGCCGCCGAATTGCAAGATGAATTGGCCAAAAGGGGTCTAATAAAAGGAACATGCAATTATGCAATTTCTGATGCTGGAACTTGAGAGCTGGTAGATGTTCTTACCGGTTTTCTCTGTATTAGAAACTCAAAATACTTTACCATTCCTAAAATTGGGTGTAAATACCCCGAGGTTGATAAGATTCTTTTCGTTGGTTTCTCGCCTATACTTTGACAAACAAGCTCTTACATATCAAAAGTTGGTTGTGATCTCGCAATGCAACACGAAACTGGATGAGAATTGAATTTTGAATTTTTACTGTGATATCATCAAGAAAGTACATAGTTACCGCGTGGTCTGACAAAAAATGTGATCTTCTTCCCAGGTGAGAGTGATGGTCTCTACTTTAGTCACCAGTTGCAGTACTATTGCGCGTAAATTTTATCACTTTTCTAACTGGTAATTTACCAACTTTTTTGCAAAGAACGCGGCAGCTGGAATTTTTGCTCGGTAGAAGATACGTCAGGTCATTCATGGAGTGACTAACCTTAAAGAAGTTGTATCGAAGGAACCACAAACAAGTCATGGAGTGACTAACCTTAAAGAAGTTGTATCGAAGGAACCACAAACAAGTTTAGCATATGCGAGGAAGGTGTAATTTCGGTCTCCAGATATCTTAATAGATTAGAATTTAGAAGTCCTATTTAATTTGTAGTGAAGTTCATATCGTTATAATTGTTTTACAAAATCCCGCTGACTTTTTTTTTCTAATGCTGTATCGTGTACAACTCCAGGATTTTTTTTTTTTTTTTTTTTTTTTTTTTTTTTCTGGAATGCTCTGGTATGAATTTCGCTGAGAAATGGCTTTGATAAATTCCTTCCTTGGAATACTGCGTGATTTTAGGTATTTACAATACCTGAATCTTTTTTATTTATTTATATATATATATATATTTATTTATTATCTCAACACTCAGAAATTATAGTTTGTGCTCATCATAATAAGCTCTGTTATACACAGAATCCGCAGGTGAGGATGGAAGTTCGAAATCTTGGGGCGTAAAAGCAGATTCTTGTTCAAGCAAACTGTATTTTCTTGCTGATTCTTTTTACAATGTACAATATTTTCACTCTTTGTAAATGTTTATTTGTTAAAATCATCTCGAGTCCTTAACTTGTTGCATTATCAGATTGTCTGTTAAATGACTTTAAAAGATTTAAAAATAATGCACCAAGCTTGGTGATGGATTTTGGCTCTAATAAGTTTTAAATCACTAAACCAATCAAAACTCTCTTATAATTTCTTTTGTTTTTCCCAAAAAAAAAAAAAAATGAAAAGGTGTTTTAATGTATTCGTTATCTTTACTGTCGTAGACTGTATTTTTTACTAATCAAATTTGTGTTATGTTGTATCTCTTTTTTTTTTTTTTTTTCTTTCCCTTTTTTGTGGGAATGTGTTACGATAATTTATTAAATTTAGTAAAATTTCAATATAAAATGCTTTTACAAAGTTTCTTAATTAAATTTATGTGAATGTCCCAAAGTTTCTATGAAAAATAATTCCACCTACAAGTCCAAATACATCATATTTTTGTTTTAATTATGGTTTCTCTTACCAATTATAAACCACTGAAATCGATCAAAAATAGCTCTTAAGTTTTCGCTTAGTTACTAGTTGTTATGAGCATCCTACAAACAAGCCCCAAAGTCCAAGGTCACGAAATTAATATATTTTCCTTTTTTTCCTCAATAATCATCTTTTATTTCGCCCACTTCTAATTTAAAAGAAAACAAAATTAATGCTAAATGCTAACTTATAATATTAATTTGCATGTAATATATGAATTACAATTATTATTTTGTGGTATATATTTAAAAAATTATTACAATAAATAAAATTAAAATTGTATCTGTCAATTAAAAGATAATAATCTGCTACGTGAATTTATTACAAAGTAATTGACTCAAATAGTCTCCGAATTCTATCAAATGTGACGGTTTGATCTTTTTTTTTTTTATTACCGAGATGATCCTAAACTCTTATTTTTTTGTCGTTATGATCTTTTCTATCCAAAATAATTAAATTTCTAACAGAATCTTACATAAGTTATAATTTTATACTAAAAAGACCAAAATACCCATAGATTTTCTATTTTCTTACTCATTTACCATCTTCTTCATTTTTTCTTCCCCCCTCTCAAACCACCAAAAAAAAAAAAACAACCCAACCCCAAGCCTAGCCCGAGCCACCCTCCACCCCTCCTTCACCGTCGCCAAGCCCTAGCCGCCCAAACTCAAAACCCAGTTAGCCCCCCCACCACCATCGCCGCCGCCGCCACCGTCGAACACAAGCACCACCCCCCATCGAACAAGTACAAAACCTAGATCCCCCAAAACGAACTCAAACGTCCCACCTTCCCTCCCCTACCATCGCCGAACTGAAGCCCACCACGCCCGACGCAGTCTCGCCAAGGTTCGTTCTCATGGTTTTTTGGATCGAGGTTTGCGTTTTTGCTGCTGACATCTGAGGAAGGAAATGAAGAGAGAGAGAGAGATAGAGAGGAGAGATAAATTTAATTTTAAATGATTTTTATTTATTTTTTTTAAGTCAAATATTATTAAATTATTAAAATACCATTTTAGATTTAATCACATGTATTACATATGCAAAATTTCGTTAGAAATTTAACAGTTTTGAATGAAAATGATCAAAATAGTAAAAAAAATAAGAATTTAGAGTCATCTTAACTAAAAAGAAAATAATATGGATTAAATTGTCATATTTGAAAGAATTTAGTAACTCTTTAAGCCAATTACTCTTTGATTAAATAAAAATAAAATGTCATAGGTCTATTTTATGTTATAAACTTAAAAAGTTCTCTCTAATAAATTACTTGAAAAGTGAATGTAGGCATAACTTTAAGATAATACTATACCGACTCCACTAAATGGTGAATTTCTCATCTCAAATTCAATAAATATATATATATATATATCCATGATAAAATATCTCATTAAACAATAATTAATACCCTTTGAATGGGATTCAAGAGCAGCTAATTGGAATTTTATTACTAACGACAAATTTAGTTAGATCTAAACAATCCAAATGTGTTTATTTATCTTTTAACATGCAAAATTAATTACTAAATAAATAAGGAAAACAAATCCCTTATTATTTTTTTTTTAAGGTAAGTGAATTTTTTTAAATTTTAAATATTTTTCTTAACAATTAACCATCTAAAAAGTTGTAATTTTCAGTATCATCGGTCCTTTTACTCATATAGTTAAAAGTTGGACTTTTTTTTACTAATAGAAAAAGTGTATTTCTAATCATTTTTATTTAATTCTAATATTTATTCAAATATAAATCAAACTTCAACTTGAACTTTAAAATAAAAATATATTAAAATTAAATAAAAATAATCAACAATACCTTTTTTTTTTTTTCAATCAAGTGCAAATCGCATACAAAATAACTAGTCTAATTTTAAAAAATGCAACTGAAGTGAACTGAATTAATAAAATTTATATGCTCGTGAAAAGTTTTGTCATTAGTGTCAATATGTCTCATGATCTTTACATTTTTGCAAAGTACAAAGATCATTAGATATTTGACACAAATGCTAAGATCAATGGGGGTGTTTTGACATAAACACGAAATAAAAGGGGATTTTTACGTTAAAAATGACGAAAAGACTAATGAAAATTAACAAAGGGGATAATTTGATGTAGATGTAAAAAATTCAGAATTTAGATGACACAATAGATATATTTTATAGTTTATGAAATATTTTGACACCAATGAAATAGTTTAGTGGGAATTTATGGCATTTTTCCAAAGAGTTGATAATTGAATAAAAAAGGGATACACATGATAGCCTACATAAGTCTAAAAACCTCCACAGGAAAGGGTTTTTTTTTTTTTTTTTTTTTTTTTTTTTTTTTCAAAAAGGGTGGTTTTATACAGTACTTTATCCATTTTCACCGACTCTCGAAATCCTCGGACAGTGTCCACCTTCTTTTCCAACACAACTGAGCTCAGACGAACTCACTCAAAACCCGAATATCCTCACCTTTTATTTTCCTCCTCTTTTTCACCATCAGAAGCTGATGAAGAAATTCAACTCAACCCCTCAACATTGCCTCGTTTAGTTTCATTACAGGTAAAGTAAAAAAAAGCGCTCTTATCTTTCTCGTTTAAACTGAATCATATTCGGGAATGTTAAGATTTTCTGTTTTTGAGGTACCCATCAGACTAAGGAAACAACACTCCAAAACTTTTCATTAATTCAGTTGAAATTATTCACTTTGAGTGATTTTCAGCCCCTGGGCTCAAATGGTCCTATATTTACAGTAACTGATTCTTCTGTGTTAATTTCCACTTGGTTCAGAATTTTTGTGATATATATATATATGCTGGGGTCACTAGAAATGGCGTCTATGTCTGCAGCTTGGCTGTATCAAGGTATGCATACATACATACATACATATATATATATATATATATATATATATAAATTTATACGTTCTTCAGATATATTTGTTTGATGAGTTATTCTTGTTCATTTGAAAATAATTATTGTATATAATTGGTTTTTGGTTTGTGTTTGGCAGATAGAGGATTGAGGGGTGCACTCTCTTCGGATGGCTATGTTACTAGGAACCCATGTTTCAATCAGTTGCAGGTTTATTTTATTTTTTAAAAAATCTGTTTTTTTTTTTCTGCCGAAAACTTTGTTCTTTTGGGATATAGTTTCATGATCTGTTGCTTGAGTTTAGTGTGGATGGTAAGTGACTAATAGATTTTTTTTGGTTAATTTCAGTTTTGCATTTAGAGATAAGATCATCTTCATCACTTTGAGAAAATTATCACTTTAAATCATCCCGTATTCTTTTGTGAGGTTCTTAAGAAATTGAATTTCCTGGCTTCCAAAATAAACTCCACTTGTGTGCCACTCAGACGTTTACTCTTTTCTTCTTTATGTAATAATCATTTGAACTTGGGAGTAATGTGTTTCGTATTCATGCGCTTGGATAAGTTCTACGACCGTGCACACACTAGTTCTTCATTTATCTTCATTTATCATATGGAACTCGGGTTTCGTTTTACCCTTAACATGTTTAACAGCAGTTGTTGGCTTAATTCTGTGAAGTTCAGGCTCTAGCAGGATGGTAACAAGATTTAATGCCAAAATTTCTGAGATGAACCTACTATTTTTCGAAGATATTTCATCTCTGTAACACTGAACAAGCTTGTTTTGCTTTTCCTCTTTGTCATTTCCCATGGTTCTAAATATTTAATGTATAATTATTTTCTATGAACTGCAGACATCATTTTTAAGTTCTCGAACATTTCAAGCTAACTCCACTGATCCATTGAAGAGAGTTAGTAAACCGCCTTCAATTAAGTGTGAGAAGAAAGATGATGAAAACTTTAAGCAGGTGTCAGTCGAGCGTCCACCGTACTATAGTTATATGGACTCGACGTCTGGTCAGCTTGAACCAGCATCTGGTGCTCGTGCCAGCATTCCAGGGAAAGAGTATTGGCCAGAAGGTACTGAAAATCGAGTTAGGGCTGCCCGGGCTCCTGAGCCTGCTGGTACCTCCCTCGGATCTCCATCCTATGGAAAAAAGCCTGGAAGTAGGAGGAGGAAGCAAACAACATCAGTTGCTGCTCCCGAATCTTCTGAAGTGAGTGTAGAGTCTGGTGATCTAGTGAAGCTTGAAACTTTAGAGGACGCCATGGAAGACCCTATAGACAACTCATCTGAATACGTTGTCTATCAGACGGAACCCGCAAAAGAAGAAGAGACTGGATACGAGCTTGACAAAAAACTCGGACGTCCCCACCCCTTTATTGATCCAAAAGTAAAAAAGCAAATAGAGGAGCCACTTACAAGTGAAGAACTGTGGTGGAACTGGAGGAAGCCAGACAAGGAACAATGGTCTAGATGGCAAAGGAGACGGCCTGATGTTGAAACGGTTTGTGATTAAATTGCATGAAAACATAGCGTACATGTGAAAAGACGGGTGGAGAGGTTATCCAATTACCACTGTATATTGAATTGTAGCATAGAAGATCAATGGTTGGACTTTGCTCAGTGTTATATTCAGCCCCTATATGAACGTTCCACATGTACAATCGAGTTCATATTAGGATTGCTTAAATAAGAATGTTTGACGTAGTAGCTTTATTGAAAATATAAATTGAAAAGTTACAATCGTAGGTTGTCCTTTTGTTTTGATTTTGAGTTTTATGTTTTAATTTCAGGTTTTTCTCAAAGCAATGGCAGAGTCAGGGCAGGTTAAGCTTTATGGGGAACATCCAACATTGACTGAAACTTCTCTTTACAGAGCCAGACGGCACCTGTTCAAGGAAGAAAGGTATTCGTGTTTGCGACTGCTTGTTGTTGTGTGTTTACAAATCCCCTGATTTACACAGGGAAAGGCTGTTTTCACGTTGAAGAGCTCATATTCAAAAATCATTGTTAAAAGCTGTGGTGAATTTAGGAAGTAATTAATCTCATCACAAATTTTGTTGTAAAAATTTTTAGCAAGAAGAAAATCCTTTACCTGTGACCAAATGAGGCCTTAATACAATGTCTTCAAGAAAAAACCAGTTTACATTATACTTAACAACGTGAAATGTGTGTGTGTGTGTGTGTGTGTGAACCTGCTTTGAGTATCATAATGATGGCCCACAATGTTTTAAAGTGGCATTTACTTATACATGTGCTTATTTATCACTTCTGCATCTTTCTTCTTCTTCTTCTTTCTTTCTTCGGCTTTTTTTTTTTAATTTTATTTTTTATTTTTTAAGTTATACGTTCCAAGATGATAACTTATGCTCACTTTGTTTTATTTTCTTTTAATTTCGTCATGAATTTTTCTATTTTAAAATATGGTTAGTTGATGAACTGAAAGTAGCACTGAATGAGATCATAGCTTTTCAAAATAAATAAAGTGCAATGATGAGCATTAAAACCAGTCAACTTCTCACAATATTGTAAATTTATCTATTAGATCTGTATAAGGAGTTGACAATATCTTGATTTTACATTTTGGTTGAACTAATGTGAACTAAAACAAAATGAAATGAGAGGAAGTTCGCTTGTTTCTGGTCCCCGGCTATTCGTTTTTTCTGTTTGTTGACTGATTGCTTCGCAACTCGAAAGTTTTCTACTTACAAACTTAATTATAAAACATATGGTTCTAGTTTGCATACTTGTTAACACATTGGAATGGAGTTCAACTTTATTTATGTCGTAATAGTCCAAAGGAAATTGCTTATCAGCAGCTCCGACCAATTGCCTGTGAACTGAAGATTTTTTGGCTAGTGCTTGAGTAATTTGCTGAATATTCCTTCACTAGTGAAGTAAACAAAGTAAGCGTAGTTTAATGGGCTAAAAAATTAACAACCTATTCAATTCCGCATTATCCTCACTTGAGGTTGTACAGTATACCTAGTTTGGTCCAACACTTGTATAGTATTCTGATGGTGGTTAGACGGAATAATTTAAGTTGTTGTTCGTAAATGTAGGCTTCAAGCTGAAAAAGAGCGGCTGAATAAAGTTGGGCCAATTGCATACTACTCGGAGTGGGTGAAAGGATGGAAGAAGGATACTTCAAGAGAAGCTATTGAGAAACATTTCGAAGAGACTGGTGAAGATGAAATAACCCAACTAATTGATATGTTTAGTCATCAGACAGATCGAGAGTATCGCATTATGATGGGAACTGATATCCGCATAAAAAGGGATCCTTTAGCTATGCGATTGCGCGAGGATCAAATAAAGCAAAGTATTGACTCAAAAGCTGATGAGTTTTCATTTTCGTGTGCCTCTTATTTTCTAGAATATGTTTTCATCCGCTGACCTGAATCTGTTGTGGGAGGATCACGGTTGATAATGAGGAATGTCCTCTCCGACATTTGACGAATTCAATTCTGCTCTGGTAATTGACTAATCTGTTTGGCCTTTGCAGTATGGGGTGGAGATCCAGTTTACCCGACTGTGAATTATATTCAAGAACCGGATAAAGTTATTGATTACAGGGGCCCAGATTTCCATGAACCGACACCTAACATGCTGGCTTTCCTGAAGGAGGTTGGTACTCTGACCCTACTTTCTCCTCAAAATTTTCTAGTGCAAATGTTTGTTGAGCAGCATATTACTTTGTTTCACTAATTTAAATGGCTTCCTTTGTAAACAAAGAATCTAGTTGCTGAAGTGGAAAGTGGATTTCTCATTCTTTATGTGATCACGGTACAAAGTAGAAGGCTGGGTCTAGTGAGATTGGAAGCAATTGCCTAAATATATCGAGGCTAATAATCTGAAAACACTTTACTTGGTTGACTGCTGACATTTTGAATCGCTATCAGTATATACATACATATACTCTTGCACAGCATGTGTTGATGGTTTTAGTTTCCGTCGTGAGGATTAGAACAAATTAAGACTTTCTCATCACCCGATTTTCGTATTTTTGGGTTGGAATGGTCTGCTTGGTGTCGATTACTTTAATCTGTTATTGAAGTATCCAGGTTACTTTGTCATTGCTAGTTAAACTGGAGTTAAGTATAGGATACGGGGTATAGTTTATCATAAACCTTATATTTGATTAATGTAACTTCACTAAATTAGATTTGGATGTTTGAAATGTATGACTTGAAGCTACGAGAATAGTTTTATACACTTCTATTTAGCTTGAGTTGGTAGTTCTAGGATCGTGGTACAAAATCGTTAGTCAAATATAACCAGATCTGACTAGTCACATTTAAACAATGGGTAAAATTTATCGTCAGTTGTAATAAAGCGCCTTAATGGTGAATGATAAGGTGGTAGAATAGACACTTCGAAGCAAATTGTACATTGAAGTACGCTCAAGTTCGATCCTGACTCATGTTAATAGTCCTTGAACTTTACCATTTTTTCACTTATTTAATACATATACATAATCATTTCTTATACACTTGGTTTCTCGTCTAATGTATGACGTTTGTGACTTTTGCGCCCCTTGTGATCAGCATGGCAAAATCATATCCAGGGAAGAGCTCGAACAAATTCTGGCGAAAGAGAAGACTGAAGAAGTTCAGGTGATGATTCAAGAAACAAAAACAATCTTAGTTCACTAAAATCTGATCTAGGCTTTTTATTGGAAAGACTTTTCTTTCAGCGAGACTAACAATTTTTAAGGAAACTATCTCATTTGATTGCTCTCTATTTTGTTCACTTCTCCTGTTTTGCAAACAAAAGCAGGTTCCAGATATAGATGAAGCCATGGCACGGGCTGTTGACATTGGTGAAAATGATGTAGGCTTTGTCACCTCCCTTGTATTGGAAAAAACGTCATCTTAAACTCCTTGGACTAATGTTTATATTCCTTGTACTGTTGATAGGATGAAGGAGAGGACAGCGAGGCAGAGGTTGAGCTTGACGAAGAAGACGTCGATAAGAAACTTATGCGCAGCTGGAGTGTTTTGAAAAGTACTCCTCAGCTTCGCAAATCAAAGGTGATCCTCTTTCAGTTCCAAGTTCTCTTGTATTCCTTTGTTATTGATGATGATGTTGGGTATGGAAACTAATTAGTGACATAAGCCTATAAAGGTCACAAACTAGTTGACACTGCAGCAAACTGGGTTGAGTCCAGCCCATCTAGTTGGGCAACGCTGGACCGATCCTTTCGGCACATTGGTATAACAGGCATTCATGGAAAAACACGAATTTGCCTGGTTCTGCACTAACTCAAAACCTTTGATTTGGGTCTATGGAACGAGTGTAGAGGCCCAGCCGACGAAAAGTACGGAGAAAAAGAAGGGATTTTTTTCTCTCTTTTTAATGGAAAAGCTAGACGCATGTAGCATACCACACTACTTGGGTTGACGTTCCAAAGCTCTTTTGGAAGGTCTCGGCTTTTGAATCTAGGAGGCCAAAAGTAGCTTTCAGGAAACAATGTCGGAAAAGCCAATCAATTTGTTTGTTTAGAACATGATGGAATATCCAACGCTGATTGAATCACCAAGTAGGTGGGAATGATTACAGGCATATTGCGGGATCTAGTTTTCTCATTAAAAACTAGAGACCATAACAGACACAATGAGATAGCCATCCCTAATGCTCAATAATTCTTTTATTCGAGAAATAAATAAATAAATAAATAAAAGCATAATGCACTTGAAATTTTTAGTAGATTCTTAATACCCTTTTCGTTCTTAGCCCCGCATTAATCGAACGATTCTCAGCATTTTTAAGCTTGTTTTTAATACATAAAATTTATGTTCTTGATCTTCTTGCAGGATAAAGCTAAGAAGGACGGTCCCATGTCTCTGGATGAAGCTATAGATGATTCAGAAAACTTAACTGATTTTCTTATGGACTTTGATGAAGAAGAATAACACTTTCCTTTCCCTTTCGCTATTATTTTTTAGATTTTTCACTAGAACTACAAATTTTCTAGGAAAGTTTTTTTTTTTTTTTTTTTAATTTTATTTTTAAAGTAAAGCTAATGAAGGCATGCAATGAGATAAATGCTAGTAGGGATTTTGTTGGCACTCAGATGGACGGTTGAGAATTAATAAATAACAAGTTCTACATATTATAAGGGAAGAAAGAGCTAAATAGCTAGCTTGAAACTTAAAGTAGGAAACAGGCTTTAAAATATTCGAAGTAAATAAAATATTTTACGAGTAAATACTTAATTAGGTAAACATTTGCAAGTTTATAACATCTTTACTAATGAATAATTTATTATTTACAACTCATCACACATTTCTTTTTTTTTTTTTTTTAATAAGAGTAAATTGTGACAACATGCTATACAAGATGAAGATCATGATTGTAAGATCACAAGTGACGGAATTGGGTGATTATAGCATATAAAAAGACGTGGTATGACTAAAATGAGTCAAAATGATGAAGATTTTTCTTGAATTTTGATTTCATGAGCTTAAGAATCAAACAAAGTTTATATGGTTATAATCATTCTTATAATTCTCAAATTGTGTCTAATTTAAAAGTAAAAAATTGAGACAGTATTCTCGATATATTAGTATATCCTCCATCATAAATTAATATTAAGATGTCATTGCATACCCATTAAGATTACTCATTAAATTGAACAAATCGACAATATTCAATTTATAAGTTAATAGTTGGTAGAGATCAAAAAAGATACATGTGAGACATTAACAATTACCTTTAAAACCATATTACTCTTGGCAAATATTGTTTATATTATATCAAGATTGACACTTACCTAATATTTTCTAATTTGTTAGAAACCCTTTTTGGATTAAGTACCCTCAAAACTTATATATTTACTCTTGGCAAATATTGTTTATATTATATCAGGATTGCCACTTACCTAATATTTTCTAATTTGTTAGAAACCCTTTTTGGATTAAGTACCCTCAAAACTTATATATATTCTTTTTTGTTTGACATTTAATTTTATGTATCATATATTATATTATAGTATGTTGTTTGTAATAATTAATGAATACGTAATATTATATTGAAATTACTATCAATGCTTAATTATTATGTTTTACTATTACATTATGCAATATAGCTCTCATATTTGATTAAAAAAATATATATTATTTTTGTTATAAAATTAGTTTAAATTATGTAATATTGATTGTTTTGATATTTTATAAAGTTTAAGCAAAAATTATAAGTTTTTCTTTGAGTATCAATTTTTTTTTCTCGAGATATCCGTTGACATTGACATTTCTGTCGATATTATCCGTAAATCAAAATCTCGACAACTCCAGCGACATTGACATTTTCATCTTTCGGGTAAATTTGCTCATTCGGTCTCTAGATTATATATACAGTTACGTTTTCGTTTCTAATCTTTTGTTTTTCCTTGGTTAAAAGCTCCGTGAAATGCAATTTGGTTCTTTTTCTGATTAAAATTTGACAGAAATGTGCATGTGATATCTATATGTCAGTAACTTATTTTGTCGAAAATTAAAGAAAAGATTACACTTTTTTAAAAAACTCAGGAAGCTTTTAATTAAGAAAAAAAATACATTAGGGACTAAAATGTAACCTCGTACGTTGTTGGGAGGAATAAATGAGCAATTTACCATAACAGCATTAACGAGTGAAGAATGGCGACATGGGCTCTGGGCCGTGGATGATTGAGCCCAGAACTTGAGCGGCATCATCTTTAATCCTTTATTTGGGCATAAATATGGTCTCTTTCGGCCCAACTTAGTCTAGTGTGGATATGGGCCCTGGGCTTGGATGATTTAAGTCTATTAACTTGTGCACGCCCATCAAGAAATAAACTGGAACGAAGAGAAATCTTCGACAAGGCTACGAAAAGACCTTATTTTATAAAGTTTTAGCACGGATTTTGAATATTTTAATATTTCTATGAACCTGGTCCAACAGGGAAACCTCAATTATTAGGGCATACAAATAAATCCTTTTCTATCCATTATGGGTCAGGGACTCTTGCTCCTTCCTTTTCTTCAAACTTCAAATTATATTGTTCATATAAACATATTTAATCAACGATAGAATAAGATCCATTTTGCATTATCCTATTTAAAGGATTCTTTAGTTCAGGTTGAAAATAAACTTGGTTATCATGAAAAAATCTGATCATAAATACATGCGTTATGAAAATAAAGATAAAGGAGAAAGCACCTGAATAATATAAATTAAAAATTATTGCACCAACTGACATAAAAAATTTATACTAGACTAAACTACACAAATTAAACTAAAGTTAATTAAAATTTGTGTCTTATTGATTTAGAATGAGAAATTTGTATCATGTTAGTTAATAGATGAAAAAATATAGTAATTTAGATAATTTTCTCAAAGAGAAAATAAAAGTTGTAACATGACATCTAATTTTCTCTCTTCTAAAACACTTATAAATTGTAGTCTCTGTTTTTCACTTTAATCATAAAACACATTTCTAAGAAATAAAATTAAAAGGCATAGGTTTTTTTTTTTTTTTTTAAGAAAAAAGGAGTTAATAGGAGCATATTACTTAAATTTTTCTTTTTTTTCTTAGACATTGTGGCTTTTTTAATAATAGCAATATACTTTTAAAAGTACAAAAACAGCTAACAAATTATCTGAAATTTATTTTTGACAAACACAGAAAATCAGAAAAACATATTGGAACAACATATATTAGATCATTATAATTATTTTATTATTTTATTTTCCTCTTCTTTTTTTTTTTTAAACTGTAAAAGAAACAAAAGAGACCAAGTTTGTTTAGTTACTTTGATTTTGTTGTAGTCAACGTATCTAAAGATATCAATGCGCGTAACTATAATTATGATTACAAAGGCATTTTACAATCTTTCAACATAATTATAGAGCTTTTTATAGAGCTTTATAATTTTTGCATGTTACGTAGGTAAAATTGGTCCTTTAATTTAATTGAATAAAAAGATCGCAAAAAAATTCTATAACTATAGAACACATAGGTAAAGGCTCGAAATTATAGAAATTTTTTTTTTTTTCAAATATGAAATTCACCAAAAATTTTGAAAACAAATTGGTGATTTCCAAAGACTATTGAAAACCAAAAGAGAATCCCTTTATCACTATAACTTGGTGGCTAGAAAACCCAAAGTCCCTTTCACTATGCATTGCTTCCCTTTCCTTCCCCTATCTTTCAATATTATGAGGAGGCAAAACTTAAAGGAGCAAAGATTTATATTGTAGGACTTGAAGAGTGGAGCTATCTACATCAGAATTTTTTTTTTAAATGATCTTGAACGGATCTAACAGTTAGAAATGTACATTATCCTACTGCACAAAAACCTAGAAGAACAAACACAAAGAAGAAATAGTTAAAGGGTTTGAAAGAAAGTATTGGAAGTTTTTCAAGAATCTCATGGAAGAGAGAAAGAAAGAGAGAGCTAAAGCATTACTTAAAGCCAACCCTTTTGGACTTCATTAAGATTTTCTCTTATGTAAGCAGATTTCCCCTTTTGAACCTTTTCAAACCAATTAGCACAGTGCTTTTCTTTTTGGCCCTTAGTGACTTCCAGAGCATAATTAAAATAATATATTTAGCAATTTAATATTTTGGTTTCTTAATAATAAAATTAAAGATAATCTCAGGTGTTTTCCCCCTCCAATAATCTACCTTAATTTATTTCCATCTGTCCCTACACTATCTTAACTGATTCCTTTGCAAGATCTTAAAAGTACTTTTCTTTATATTATCTTAATCCATTTGCAAAATAAAATCTTACATGAATTTCTAAACTAGATGATTCTAAGGATTAAAAAAATGAGAAAACAAAATAATAAATTAATATACTTAGATATAAACTAGTTAACACACACTTGATTAGAAAACAAAAAACCAAACCACACTTTTTGTTCCTTGTTTTAAGCGTTTGGGTTTAATTAAAAAAAAATTAAAAATTCTTACCTTGGACCGAACATTTTGGAACTGTCTTCTTTTTTTATTTTTAAGATTTTTTAATTAGAAAATAAAAGTAACAAAATCTTAATCCACTTGCAAGATAGATTTGTGTCAAAGGATGGTCAGAAATGGTCAATTAATTATTGAGGTCCACAAAATGATGCCTACGCAGGTGGTTTGGTAGTCCAAATTCCATTCATAAACATAGTAATATTTGATTAAGGGTTTGGTTAGTTTTTATCAATATTTAATAAATTTTTTTTTGTCTTTTTTTTTAAGTTATCTTTTTTTTAAAAAATTTTTATCTTTTTGAAAAAAAAAAAATTTACTATTAAATTAAAAATTCAACTCAAACTACTACATCAAACATCTATAAATAAATATATATATATATATTCAACAAAAAAAAAAAAAAAAAACTTGTAACATATATACGGCCTATAAGTGTCATTAAAAATCATAATTGCTATCATTATTGCGTCTTAACCGTTCATAGAACGATAAATCGATTCCAAAAATAGTTGATTAGATGTAATAGTATTACGGCGTGGCTAGGATTATTCCGAAGAAAAAAAGGAACCGACGCCCGGGAGAGGAGATAGAGAGAGAGAGAGAGAGGGATTTGACGTGAGACAAGATCTTATTAAATGAGGATAAGAGAGATTTGACTCGCAAACCAATTAGATTATTGGGCTACCCTTTGCACTAAACCGGATGATATAAAAATGATTAGAGAGACAATAATAATGTCCAAAGAACTAAAACAAAAATCTTTCCACTAATTAATTAAGCAGCAATAAATTTGATTAATTTCTTATTGGGGGAAGACTATTTTCCCAGCTCTGTCACCCAAAACATGATCAAGAAAAGATCCCAAATTTTGCTGCTGCCTTGCTTTCTTGTTTTTTTTGCTTTGCCCCCCACCCAAGCCATATTTATTGAACAAAATGGCAAACAACTTAAAAACCTTTAAAAAAAAAAAAAAAAAACATCTAGTCAACTATGTTTGATTCCTTGTTTAATTTATGTCCCTCAAAGCTGGCTTTGTATTCTCTTTGGACATAAATATTTTGGGTTCGTTGTAGAGCAAAAAGGGTTTCTAATGATTAGCAAAACAAATTGCTCCTTCTTCTTCTTTTTTTTTTCTTTTTTCTTTTTTAATTTTTCTTTTTTGTTCCTTCATTAATCATCATCATTAGTGACCCCTTAATTTTTGGAGCTTTCTTTGTCATTATAATTCGTCATGTTCTTGTGACTCCACAAACATGATTAACAAAATGGGCTCCACACTAATCATTGAATTAATCTTTTGCCGCTTCTACATTTTGTAATAATTAATATTATTTAGCATATATTTATGTCGTTTAACTTTTTCTACATGAACTTACTTTTATTTTATTTTATTTTTGGGGGGCTTCTTTATTCCAATGAAATCTTAGTTGTTCCAACAAGGATGTTTGTGTCTGTAATTAAGGTTTCAAGCGTGCCTTTTAGTGGTTGGATTAGAACTTAATGTTCCTTTGAAATTAAACACAGATGTGTCTGTTATTTCCTGTCGGATTTTTAATAAGCCTTCAACTAGAGATCCTTAATTATTAGTAATAATTAGACTCATTCAAATAAACAATATAAGCCAACACTTTCTTAATTAGGGTTAATTTTCATTATTTCTATCAACATCCACTTTTTTGCACCCATTTTCACCCAAATAAATAAATAAAAAGAGACGTATTGCGACATATGTTAATCTAGATCAATCTTACGATTGAAATTAAATTAGACAATATATGTGAACTGAACGTACAATATTTGTCTAAAAAATTCTCTTACTATATCTAGCGTCATAAAATACATCATGTCTGATTTAAATATCACAACCATAATCCAATTGAGCTAATAAGTGGGAGAATCTAGCCATCGATAGATTGCTCTAAAAATACATATACAAATGTGTGATGAAGATAATACAATGAAAATTTCAAAGAAACTCTGAAGCTGATTGTTTTAGCGCCTTTTTTTTTTTTTTTTTTTGTAGATTAACATCAAATAACGAAATTGCAATTTTATTGATCACTTTGGGTCATCAGAGTTTCCCTATTTGGTTAACCGTTTTTTATTGCTCTTAGAAAGAAGAAAATAATTTTTTAGGAAAATAATTTTTTTCCTAAAATAAATTTTTTTTCTTTTCGTGCTAAAGAAAAGAAGGAAGAAGTTTTTGATAAATAAAAGAGGGAAGAAGTTGGTTGCCCGAGATTTCATTACAAAGCCCACCAAAATCTTTTGTGATGATGCATGCAAACACTGGAAGTTGGGGCTTTAGTTGAGTCACTTCAGAGCTCTTTTTTTTTTTTTTTTTTTTTCCAATAGATTTTTTTTAAAGAACACATGGACTTATTACTCAGATGAGTAAAATGTGACTTTTCCAAAAATTTAAAACAAAGAGAAAACAAAAAAAACAAAAAAACAAAAAAACAAAAAAGAAAGAAAAGAAAGAGGAATCTCTCAATCTCCTATTCCTAAATAGACACCCATTAAGCCACTATAAAAGTAGCTTGCTCAGTTGCTCTTAGCATTTTTCCTTTTTCTTTCTTCTAAATCCTTACATTTAGTTCACCGGTTGTATATCAAATTTTTAAGTTAGAATTAATTAATTTTAAAAAATTAGCTTAAATTTTGATGACTTTTCATAAAATGTCAAAAAATAAGATGAAAAAGTATAATTTAGTTAAAGTTAAAACTTAAATGCCAAACGAATGAAACTCTTTATTTTGTTAACTGTAACAAATTCATGAATTGGTCTTAATTATTGTGTTCAGAATTCTGTAAAAGATATACATGACAAATGGTCTTAATTAATTAGAATCGATCAACTTTTAATTATAGTTAACTGTTGTATTATTAAAATGCATACTGTTTGTCTCTTGTTAGGGTTGTTTGTCTCCTTATACAAGTATACGGTTCGTGCTCGTCTAAGTATGATGGACGGAGTATAAAGTAACTTCTTGACGCAAAATGTATAGTACTTTACTATTTGTCTCCTTATATAAGTATCGGGTTTATGTGAGTCTGATTATGATGAGCAGAGTATTAAGAAACTATTTAGGGTATCACCGGTGCTAAAGTAAAACCATCATAAAGAGAAGGCGAGTCTTATTTGTGGGCCTCATTCTTCTATTAGTAAGCAGTGTTTAATACCATCATTGTTCTTTAGCATTGTAAGAGTATAAATTAATTTTGTGAGGGATATAAAATGCTTAGTTTGCTACTTGTCTTTTCATATAAGTATCAGGTTCATGCAAGTTTGGTTATGATGGACCAAGGATTAAGAAAAATGTTTGGGGCATTACGGCTGCTAAACACCACCATAAAATTTAAAAAAAAAAAAAAAAAAAGTGGGTGCTATTTATGAGTCTCATGTCATGATACTCTTTTTCGATTAATGAATGATGCTAATTAACATTATTGTTACTCTTCAGTATTATTCGAAAGTTAAGTAACTTCGGGAGGGATACAAAAACAAAATTCTTTAGATATGCCTCCTTTTTACTTATATGGTATATGTATCGTGGTCCTTGGTTCCTTGCTTTGTGAAAGATGAGGAAGAAACCTAAATTCAAAATTTGGTTCATTTCTAAGTTTACGCAAAATTCTTTTCCAAGAAGTCTAAAGATATTTGTTATCCATATTATAAATTAAGCGCACATTAACAAAGTAAAGAGTATAAAAGGTTTTCTTTTTCCCACTAAGAAGTATAAGAAGAAAGTAGTGTAAAAATATTATAAAAAAACTTAGGAAATTTCTACAAGAATTATCATTTACAATAAAACAAAGTATGTGGTAGCAATATGAATATTTACTATTAAATTTTCATTTCATGTTTTATTAGCTTTTTTTTTTTTTTTTTTTCAACTCGTTGATCTGAATAGGCCCCACAAAATGAACGTGAACAAGATCCTTCCCAATCAATCAATACCCAAGAAATAAATTATTGTACTCAATTTTTTCCCCTTAATAATTTGATCTACATGCATTATTGATCACTGATTTCTTTTTTAATCTAAAAGCCTCAATTTTTTTAGAATGTTCCGTTCACCAACTCTAACAACAACATGTAAACAATAATTGATTCGATAAATTATCATATTTTACCAAAAAATAACTCAGCGCCAGTATGATAAAAAATAAAACACTTCTCATTCTCATGAAAACAAAAATGAAACGATCATCTTATTCAAAACCCTAAAACCCTAATTCTTATGTCACATTTTGCAATGCAACGTTTTTTTTTTTTTATACAAAAAGAGAAACTTTCACAACTTCTTAATCGATTCGGTAGAAACATATATCTCGTAAATTATGGCGCAAAAATTCACTTACCATCCGAGTTGAAATTACTATTTGAATTAGCAAGGCAAAGATTGGGAAAAAAAAAATGACAGGGAAAACAAAGATGAAAAAGAAAAAGTGTAGTTGAGCCGAGCCGAGCCGAGCCGATTTGAGAGGAGCCGCATAGGGAAGCGTGCAGGGGCGGCCCAGGGGGGAAGGCCCAGAAAGGAGGCCCATTCTGGTTGCGTCAAAAAAGTGGGACGACGAAATCTAGAGAGAGGAAATTGCGTGGGTCCCACAAATCTAAGAGGTGAGCTGTTGCTTTTTGTACATCTATCGCTTTTCTCTCTCTCTCTCTCTAAAAAAAAACACCCCGGAACCCATCCAATCCAACTCCATTCCCATAAGATTGATTGAGATTTGAGAAAGAAAGATAGAGAGAGAAAATTTTATAGAAAGTGACCCCAGAAACTAGGAGAGAGAATGAGAGGTAGAGAGAGAAACAGCGACAGAAACACAGAAAGAGAGAGAGAGAGAGAGAATGTACGACAAATTGAAACCCCACAATTTTTTATGACTCCCTCTCTCTCTCTCTCTAAAATGAAGACGACGGGTATGTGACCTTATCCTCCACCCACCCACCCACCCTCCCTTTTTTTTTTTTTTTTTTTTCCTTTTTTCCTTTCAATTAAACCATTTCATATATATTTTTTTAATTAATTATTAATTAAAATTTTTGCCCTTGGAATTTTCATGTTTTACATTATTCTCCGATCGGTATATTTTCTTCTTTGTTGTGAGAGTGTTTGATTAGACCGTTTAAGTTAGAAAATTAAAGTTATTTTAATTGAAGTTGGGTTAAGTTTTTGAATTACATATTTAGTTAATTGGAGTTTTTTCAAATGTAGAAGTGTCTTGAAAAGAAAATATCAATATGTATATTATTTTGTTCGTTTTGTATTTTTTTCTTGAAATGTTTGTTTTAAATTTCTATATAATTATTTACAAAAAAATTTCATTTAATTTAAAATAATAAAATTATGGACCTTTTAAGATTTAAGCTTATAAGTTAAAATTTGAGTTGTAAATAATAAAATTTAGTTGATTTTTTTTAAAAAATGACAAAACACAATTGGAATTAAATGATTACATTGGACACAAGATAAACACTTGAATAATAGTTGATAAGAACAAGTAATGATATAATTATACATCTAATTTCATCCTAAAATATAAAGTTCGAATATTTCTATCTCACGTTAACAAAAAAAAAAAATCTTATTCCAAATTTTTTTTTTGAAAAAATCTTATTCCAATTTTAATTACCGCAAAAATAAATATTCATCTGTTGTAATTAAAAAACCAACTCATTTGTTATGTTTATAGGTATATAAATAGAGAAAGTTTATGATTTTTAAATATATGTCAAACAATATTTTCCTAAGAAAAATATAATTTAACAATCAATTTGTTGAATTTTGAACAATTGATTGAAATATGTAATTTAATATTTTTAATTGTTTTAATAAATTCGTAAATATTTAGAAACTCACATTCGTGATGGCCGACTGCTAGTGGAAAAAAGGAAATTAAAAAAAAAAGAAAATAGAAAAAGAAAAGAATGGATTTGGAGAAAACTAGGGCTTCAAGGAAACATGTTGGCCTACTTTCTTGATATTATATTTTTCTCTGCCTTTTTTCTTTCCTTTTTTTTTTAATTTTCTTTTTGGCCATACCATATGGAGGTACTGTACTAATTCATGCACTTTTTTTTTTTTCTCTCTTTAATTTTTCTTTACTTAATGCAACTCATTTTTCTCTGAAAAAGTGTCTTTTTTTCCCTACTAGCTAGTGAGAAAGTGTTTACTTTCACAACTCTGCTATAACGTAACGTGGAAAAGATAAACTAAAGAAGAACCAATTACCAACGAATTGGTGCAATAAGGATGTCCGCTTTCCTTACTTCTTCGTTAGGGACGCTTCTAGAGAACTCAATATTTCCATCCTCGTCCGACGACTAAATTGTGCAGCATTAAAGATGTGGTGACTGAGAGAAAATTAAATCTATTATTGAAAATAATTGAGTTATGTCATTTTCGTTTTATTAATATATATATATATATATATATCTTTCAGAATTCTTAAAACGATTAAAAAAAAAAAGAGAGAGAGAGAGAGAAAAAGTAGCACAAATGATCCCAAACATGGCTGAAAAATGGTTATTAATACCACCCTTGCATGGTTTTAATTAAGCATGAAAACACAAAAAGTAGGTAGTAATATCAATATTCAAACCGCAACGTAATTTAATTTTATATGATTTTATCCGATCTTAAATATCGAATGAGATCTTTAAAAAAAAATCAAAAATTTTTTTTAGTTGCGAGAGGACTAGATTGGTTTGGAAAATGTTGAATGGTTGTGAAAAATTAAAGTCCTGAAGTACAGCTGGGGAAAATAATAGAAGTAGTACTTTTGGATGGTATATAGTATTGCTTTTAATATGCCGAAAGATATATATGTATATATATATTTGCACACCTATATACATATATATTCACATATATATATATATAGTGCAGTACTATATATATTTTGAAAAGAGTACACTTCATGCTAATGCGTGTGGGGATTGATAAATATCCAGAATGAATCTAAGGAGATTTATTAATGAACCCAAGTTTTAATTGCAAGGATTCTTTACAGGTTGGAGCTATCACCAACCATACATGAAAAATCCTTCAAAACATATATATGCCCCGAACCTAGACTCAAACTTTATCACAACGCAAGAAATATAAATATATTTAGATAAATATATTCATATATATATATATATGAACATTGACTTCAAAATATGTGTTATGTATTCTATATCTATGTCCACGTATACTGGAAATAACAGTAGTAGACCTTGCTGGCTGATCTTCTTTCATTCAAAGAAAAATTGGTATGGAAAGAAATGGTCTATAAAACCCACTGATAATATAAATAAATAATAAGAATAATAATTTTTATTATTATGAAATGGGAAGTCCAAGTTCTGATAGCTCAATTTCTTAGTCAGTTAACAAACTAAGGACCCACTAATTGTCTGGTTCTGATCTACTTGCAGGACACCTTCCTTGATTTCGTAACTTTTGGACCTACCAAAAAAAAAAACTTTGGACCTACAAAACAGGTCACTCAGCTAACTTTTAGGGAACCTACTGAAATTGATCCCCATATGTTTCATCTTTTCATATTCTCTTCAGAAAGAGATTGTTTTTGCTGTGTCAAATAATAAACAAGAATATCAACTTGTTGTTATACTTGTACAATTTAATTGATGTGAATTGGAATAGATTTGGCTGAACAAAGTTATAGGTCTCGGATTACTAGAAAATCGGTCTTAGATATATAGATAAAAATAGCTATGTTTCTTTTCATTATCCATGATACATAATGATAAGAGATAATCCCTTCACGGTTCTCTTCTATCCATTATAGATTTGATTTTTTGTGTCTGTACCTACTTCTCTGAAATATTGGTGTGATTAACATGCATAAACTCCTAAGTATAATTGATAAGAACGTGAATTGACTCCTTCTCCATTCTGCTTGTGATTTTAATAGATTTGTAAAGTAACATTGCATGTGAACTTGAGGACGGCACTAATGATCTTCCTTTTATCTCTTATAAAAAATATTTTCATTTAATTATAATTTATATGTTTCACTCATGTACCCTCATTTCTTTTTACAACTATTTCACTCCGAAACTTGTCGGCTAGTTAGTTAGTAGATGAAGAGCTTGTTTGATAAAGTTTTTTAGAAGCTGTTTTTGATTATTTGAGTCTAGAAATTGTTTTGAAAAGTATTTAAATGATCTATCGGAAGAGTTTTAATATCTTCAGAAAATATCTAATCAGCCAAAACCACAAAATGTGGCTTTTGAAAAAGAAAAAAAAAATCTTTAATTGATATATCATAGCTTTAGCTAATAACTTCAATATAATTTTTTTTGTTTATTAACAAAATTTTAAAACCATTTATTTTTTTTTTACCTATTAAGCTATTTAAAAAAATATATATGATTTCAAATACTTAATGAAAAGTCACAATTTTTGTTTTGTTTTGTTTTGTTTTATTTTTTTAATTTACTAAAAGCAAACAACTAAAAACTCTAACAAACAAACATGAAATTTAGTGCCTACATATACTTTAGCAAAAAAAATGTACTAATATTAGTGACTATCGTTCTTCTATAATTAAAAGACTAACAATATAAAGATAATAAAGATGTAAATTTTTAGAGTTAATGTTATTAATCAAAGAGAGGAAATCATAACGTACTCCCAAAAATTGTGCCTTAATCTTGTGGAGGAAAGGCCAATTTACTTTAGAATATACCTCTTAATTTGTCCTTTCTTGGCTCTCTCTCTTGATTTATATAGGCACCATATGGAACATATAGGTGGCTCTTTTGACTATTTGCACAAGATGGAAGAATTTTTTAAAACAAGCCATATCTCTCCACATGGAAAAGTTCTTTTTCTTTTTTGGTTCTTAAAGAAAAAAAAATTAAAAAAATCAGATGAAAAGTTATTTGGAGGGATGACAACAAAAAGAAAAACTTGTGCACCCTGAATTTTTCGTTTAATTTTGCTTTTATTTTTTATTAATTTATTTCCAATGCAAAATTGCTTCATTGGATATGAAAAGCCAAACATCCTTTCACAATATTTGCAATAGAAACTGATTAGCTAGCTGGGGTTTTGAAAGGGACAGTATTATCCTCCACTTTTGAATTCGGTCTTCATGAACAGCAATTCTAATCCATAGGAATTTAATACTAAATACTACACACACACACACACACATATATATATGTGTGTGTCTTTATATATATCTTATGTTTATATATATCTGATAGTGATTTGGTCTAAACCTTTTGCATTTATAACTAGTGGTATCATTTCCCACAAAGGTTCTCTCTCTCTCTCTCTCTCTCTCTCTCTTTAATTCATTTATTAATTCACAGTCTAATATGCTCCTAGCTTTCACATTCATCCATCCAAACAGGGCGTATCGGCCGCTATACAGTTTTCTTTTTATGAGAATGCACACCCCAATCATATGGAGAATACACACGCCACATGTATGTATATACATGTCTATGTTATATGTATTATATACACTTGTATATATTTGTAGGTTAATTTGTAATATATATGTTTTTCTTCCTGAGAGAACGATACCTTCAACGTACAGAATATAAATCATGAGAAGTATAACATGATACGTATGCAATGTAATAAGACACTTTGTATATTATGTCAAAAGCATGATCAGAAAAAATTTATATTTACATATGACCTGTTTATATTTTATTGAGTGGAAGCTTCAATCATTGGACTTCACTGATGTAGAATTATTGCCAAATTATAAAGTATGAGACAATAACATAAAATTAATGGATTTTTTTTTTAAACAAAGATGATATTTTCATTCATTTATTTATTACAATGGGTTATTTTGTCAAATCAATCTTGATATTTTTAATTACAAGATCTATATACATCTAAATGAAAATCATTTGCTTTTTGAAGACAAATTTTATTAGGTTTTTTCCTTTTCAGCATCAATGTTCATGCCATATTATTTTTAGCTATGACACTCAGAGCTATAAATCTACAAGAAACTCGAGGGGATCAACACTATAAACAAGGTCTAATGGTTATATATATTTGCTTATTTTAAAAATACTAAATTTATAAATAAAAGAAAAGAAAATGAAAAAAAAATTCTATAGCTGGTGAGAAAGATGCCGAAATTCATGATGAAAATGAGAAGAGAAGAAAACAAAAGAAGGGAAGTATTTGGGCCACCTGTTGGACATAACGTCTCATTAATGTTCGTTAAATGGTAATTCTTTAGGAGCTGTTCTTTTACATTACTGTTATGTATTTCTATTTAGTCATTATGTTAATTTTTTTGATAGTCTGATATATAATTAGAAGCACTTAAAATTTTTAATATAAAAACTCACAGATAAAATCGTACGTTAAAAAATAAATTCAAATAAAATAGTATTACTTACAGATAAGATAAAAATATAATAACTGTCATCTCATTTTCCTGTTGGACTTCAAAATAAATATATAGTGAAATGCTAAATGTAATTAACTAACTACAGAATTCAAGTACTAACACAACCTATACCATGATTAGTGTATATATATAGTTGTTTTGGTCTTGTCACAATGTCAACATCCTACTAATAATTTGCACAAATAATTATAAAGGATCAGCCAACTTTCGATCTTCTTTTCTTTTCTTTTTCTTTCTTTTTTTTATGGTATTAAATTAGAATCAATCAATCAAATATCTCAATCTTGCACCGAAAAACCTAGTTTAGGGCAAGCACGTAAGATATTTTATTGAATAAATTTCCATTTTCTCCCATGCATGACAAGTCTACTCAATTAATCATACGTTTGCAAATCTATTATTGGTCGATGCAGTCCTAATCAATATTTTTATATACATATACATTTATATACAACAATAACTTCTAACTTTTCATATAATTATGAAGAATTTATTTATTTTTGATTGACTAAATTTACGAAGAGAAAAGCTAAGTTAGGTTTCAAATTTATGCCAACTAATATTGTCACCATTTGTTGCTGAGCCTTCTTAAGGTAATGTGCATCGAAATTGGTCTGTGCCTATCAACCTAAGCTTGCACATGCAAACCCTTACGTGATTTCTAAAAATAATTCACGTTTTGTTCATGCGCATAAGCATTACTAAGTTTTCCTACTAGCACTTTCGATCAGTTAAATAATTGAACAATATAAAGACATATATACATATCCTGTACATGTGTTTATATATATATATACATATATTGCTTCATCGATGGGAATACTAAAGAAGAAGATGATCAAGACACGCGATATTATTTCCACACATTGCTTCCACATTTGGATGAGACAAAAGTTTTCGCCTTTAGCCAAGTTGAGATTGATAGTTCGGTCGATTTGCAATTGAAAGTTGAAATATCTCATATTTTTGTCAAGAAATTGATATACACATATGGTGTGCATGTGTTTATATATTTATATGTATGTGTGTGTACATTACATGCTTTATCCTAACTAAACAATATATAGGGCGTTTCTTAAGGGCGTTGGTTTTTTTGTAACTAATAAAATGCACACATATAAATGGAAAGTCAAATGGAAGATTTTTTCTCAGTTGATAGCAACAGTATAAAATCTTGCTCCAATTAGTTTGGTAATTAAGTACTATGAAAGGTGACTTTTTCTGCTTTTTTTTTTCTTTTTATAAAAATATTTCTTTCTTTCTTTCTTTCTTTTTTTTTTTTTTCCCTCTAGGGTTTCTTATAGCAACTTTTCATTTCTTTGAGCCACTCCTCTGCTTCCTCTCAGGGAAGAGTCCAGTGCTGCCTCTAGGTGAGTCACTAGATCCCTGGCCTTGTTTGCAGTGGTCTCGAGTCACATGGAGGGTCTGTCGTTGGTGGTGGTGGAGGGTGAGTCAGGTTTTGGTGCTTGGATGGGTTGGGGGGAACTCGGATTCCCTTCGTGGTGCTTTCGTTGGGGGTGCATGTATCGGTCTTTGTTCAATGCCGGTGGCACGTGTCTCCCCGAATATTTGGTGGTTCTTTGGCAGCTCTTTCCATCCTTGTAATTTCATCATTAGTCATCTTTTTATCGGAAGCGTCGTCTGTGTGGCTCTGAACTTTTTTTTTTAAAATTTTTTTTAAAGTTTTTTTTATGTTCTAATAAAGGCAATGTTCAAACTACAGTTTAGGGGGTATCTGTAATATATGTTTTGGTTGGTTTTGGATTAGTTATGTAATAATGGGGGTGGTCTCCATTGTGTTTTTAATATGCTAGATTCTAAACTTTAACAATAAATATTTTAAAAAATAATGTGTTCCCCTATATTCAAGAAAAATTACAATTGTACCCTAACTCAATAATTAAATATATCGTTGTGCCACCTATTTTACAAGAAAACTTATATTTGTACTTAATCATTAGTCATATAATTGTGTCTCTAGTTAACAAAACACAATTTATATCTTTTTCATATGTAGTTCCCCCATTAAAAACAAATTCTAGCTCCACCACTGGCTATATTACCTCTATGCGTCTTTGTGGGTTGCACAAAAAAAATTAAAAGTGACAAAAATATATAATATTTTTATAGCAAATAATTCAGGTAAATAATATTCGAAGTAAACAATACATTTAATAGGTAAATAGTTTTATTTACTAGAAACAAGGGGAAAATATCACTAGATGAATAGCTCCAATGCCCCTAGAAGCATGAAGCCTCAAGCCGATTGATCGACCGATCTAGACGGGGAAATGTTTCACATGGGGCAACATATATATATGTGTATGTCTGTGTACAAATGTAAGTATGTATGTATGTATATATGTATGTATGTATGTATTTTGCTTTTGTAGTGATCAACTACTTTTTTTTTTTTTTACACCTTGTAGTGATCAAATATTAAGTACTGAGTAACAATATTTTTCTTCCCCATATAAGGGGAAAAAAAACAGTATTTTTATTTAAAAAAAAAAAAAAAACAATGTTCTTAGTAGTTAGGAATAATCCCCTTCAAAAAAAAAAAAAGGAATAATAAGATATTATCACTGCAACTGATTCTTTTAAGAAAAGGTTTACAATTAGGATAATTCAATGGTATGATATGTATAAAATATATTGACATATTATTAATAAGGTATAGTATGGAACCATATTAAATTCTCACATTTTTTTTTTAATTTGATATGATTCTTATGCGAGCAAGAGGGTGAATACAAACTACGTTCGGTTAGTGGGGTATTTTTTTCATATATCTTAGTAAAGAGTTTTCTTTTAAATTATTACAATTAATGACTAAATAGTGAGAGAGTTTTCTGATAAAGTATGAATAAAAGAAAATCTTTACCAGTGAGACACGGTTATGAACAAAATGCTACGTTAATACATATCAGATTTAATATATACACATACACACAAATATGTGATAACCGAGAAGAATTTTTTCTACCTATTAAAGAATTCTTTTTATAATTAATTAACCTCAAAAAAGATCATTGAAACTCCTCAAATGTTTCTAATCCCATAGTACTTTGTAACTTTTCTTTTGTTTATAAAAAATAAGAAAGAGAAAGAAAAAAAAAAAGAAAAGAAAAGTTAAATCAACCTCAGGTAGACTAGTCCTTTACACAATGATCTCATATAGTTATAGCCTTTTCCTTTTAATCCAACAAATCTTTGGTTTGCCAAGGGACAACATTAACTCTTTAATGAAACCTACCTCTCATTTCAATTTTCAAGTACAAAGGTTAGATATGTGTTAAAAGACATTTTCCAGCTCAGTCTCCTTTTGTCCCCTATAAAGATAGAGAAAATGTTGTTTTTTCAAAGAGAGCCAGTGTGGGTCTTCATAGTTCCAACTTAACTAAAAAACAAAAAAAAAAAACAAAAAAAAAAAAAAAAAAAAAAAAACTCGACTAAAATTTAATTTTCTACCAAACATAAAATGTAACTAAACCTAATATTTTAAATCATGGCCAAGGCTGCAAAAATAAAATGTAATACTTCTCCTATTATTTTGTTTCGACATCTCTCCTAGTAAGGATGCATGCATAACTACAATGGTAAATCAAATGGAAAAAAAAAATTCAAATTTATTCCTCTCCTAGTTCAAAACAAATAATGTGTAATACTTTTAAAACAATTTATATAAGAAGTTCTATTGCAGGATGCCCTCATTGTATGGGAAGATCATTTATTTTGATCGTAAGATAAAATTTAGATGGTGTTGGTATTTTGTATTGTTACTATGGGATAATTTTCCTAGACAATACTGTTGCATTCATTTTGTAAGTATCGTTCATAGGTTGGATGTGAAATATGAAACCTATTATCCTCTACAATCGGCTGATCTAATTGTAGAATTTTTCAATTCACAAATGTGTTTTAATTGCATATGGATATGTACTTACCTAGATTTAAAAAATATATATATATCTTAGTTTTAAGTTGGAATATAAATTATACTAAAAAAATGTCTTACTATAAATACATAATAGTATTAAATTATTATACATAGATACTGCTACACAAAGGATATACAGCAACGACATTTATAACGATGATGAGATGTCATCGCTGATAAATCCATTTATAGTGATAACACATAGTTGGTAATTGTGGAAAAATTGTATGAAAAATTGTGAGATAGACCAGTTAACTTTATAATGATGATTTGAGTCGTCGCTATAAGTCATTCCCACCACATTGTTCACTGGCACCAGAATAACCCCGCCAAATTGACCTTTAGTGACGACAAATTCACCGCTAAAGAGTGCTTCTCGACCAGGTTGACAACTGGAATCCACGCATCTTTGACTATCAAAGATATTTTTTGTGCCCTACTTAAAAGTTTTACAAAATTTTATGTTTTTTCCTAAAAAAAAAAAAAAAAAAAGTCAGTAATTTAGGGCAGTTAATAAATTTTTGAAAAAATTTAAATCGCTAAAAGTCTTGTTTGAACCCTTTAATTAGGGTTTGCAAAATGCCGTCATTCTGATGAGTTTTAGCAATGACAACATTTGTAGCAACGATAGTGTATCGTCACTAAAAGTCTGTTATAAAATAGACTCGTGCCTTCTTCTTCCTTATTTTCTCTACAAAATTCTCTCGGCCTCTTCAATTCTCCGAACCAAAGTCCCTCCAAATCCTTCATTTTTTTTTTTTTTGTTTCTCCTCCCTCACCATCCCTCCTCGTCTCTCACTTTCATATGTATTGGAGTTACTTTTGTCCAAAATCACCTAAAACCGCCTCCACCATCGCCGGCGCCACCACTGCCTCCGCCATAACCGCCGTTTGCTGCCTCTGCATTCTTGGGTACCATTTTCGATGCCAAATTCCCATGCAGTGAGTTTGCAATTGTGAGTTTTTTTTTTTTTGGGTATATTTGTAAAATTTGGTTTTGTGATTGTTGTGAGTTTTTGATATTTTGGTAAATGATTTGTGGAATTGTATTACACAAAGTTTGGGTTTTGTGATAAATTAGTATGAAAAGTTTAGTATTTTTGGAATTGCTTTTATTATTATTATTTTTTGGTTTTATTTGTGGTTTTAGCGACGACGTAAATTTTGAATATAAAAAGTTTGGTAATTTGTGGAATTTTTTTGGTTCATTTGCGTTGTTATGGGTTTGATATTTGTGAGAATGATGATTTTGGAATATGAATGTTGTTGTGGCTGACAGGTTTTGAATATGTTTTTTGTGGAAATTTGGTTGGTGATTATGAATGTTTGATTATTTGCGAGAGTGATGATTTTGGAATATGATTGTTGTTGTGGTTTTGATAGGTTTGAATATGTTTTTGTGGAAATTTGGTAAGCGATTATGAATGTTTGATATTGAAGAATATTTTTGGTTTACATGGTTAATGATTTTTGTATTTTGTAATGAAGTTGTTAATAAAATAAGTAATTTCATAAGAATTAAAATGTTAATTAAATACTATAAATAAAAATTAAAAAAAGTAAATATTAAATGCTATTAATTAAAAAAAGTTAAGTGTATTAACATTAATGAATATTAAAAAAATTAAATAAAATAAATTATTAATTAAATATTTAATTATATTTAATTAAAAATATTAATTAACATAATATTAATGAACATTTAAAAAAAGTTAAATGAAATAAATTATTAATTAAATTTTATAACAAATAATTAAAAAATATAAATAAAAACAAATGCTAAATATTAAATGCTATTAATTTTAAAAAGGTTAAGTGTATTAATATTAATGAACATTAAAAAAGTTAAACATTGGCATATGTTATATATAAACATTATTTTTTAGTCGATAGGTTTAGATGTCTGGTCCAGTTGCGACATGTGCAGGATCAGCAGGAGGGTCCGAACCTCTACGGGGTCCCCTTAGGTGACTACCAGCATATTGCGAATCTGATAAAAATTTTATTTACATAAACATGAATAGTTTTGATGATATTACAAATGAAATCAACATAACATAACTTTCATTGCATGTAGCTCCCTGATTAGAACACAAAAGTACACTTTCTTTAGTGTTTGTTATTATGTAAATATTAAATTATTTAAGTTTTAATTATACATTATCATAATTTTTATTCAAAATAATTTAATTGAAAATGTCTAGTTTTAGTTTTTTTTTTTTTTTTTTTTTTTTTTTGCATATTTATAAGAAGTGTAATCATTTTTTTGTGGGGGGGAGGAGGGGGAAGCAATGCAAGTGAGCCGTGGGATCCATTCCTTTAAGTCACATCAGCTCCCAAACTAGTCAAGCAGCAAATTGAAAATGTCACGTGGCCCGCTATTTATAACAACCATTCCATTCACACCACATGGCGAATGTGTGCAGCAATCCTTCACTTTCTAGATTTCTGCTTTAGAAGAAAGTCTTTCAAGAGAATCAAATCAGCCTGATTTCTTCCCCAATCAAATATTTGATTTCTCTAATTAATTGTAATACTATTTTTATTTTTTAGTTTTATTTTTTCATTTTTATTATTTTGTTTCCCTTTTTGGTTGAGCCTCTAAAACACTATAAATAGTAGGTTCTGCTTGTTGTAATATTCATTCAAGAATTGTGAGAAATTTTAGTGTTCATTTTATTTTTCAATTCCTATTTCCTTAATTTTTCTAGATGTGTGAAATGAGTGACACATCTCTTTGTGAGTGAGACACCACCGACGGAAGGCTAAGTCTTGAGTGATTTTATTTGTTTGCATTCTTTTTTTTATTTCAATTCCATTTGTTATTTAATGTTTATAAATTTGGTTCATTTTCTTCTCTTCTGGTTAATGTTTATAATAATTTGTTATGTAGTGACAGTAGTTCTAGTCATTATATTCAACGCATTCAATCACTAGTGACAGGTGATTTTCTTTCAATTATTTTTATATGAATTTCCCTTATTGTATTCTGTCATGAGGTATTTTGTCGCTTTCGGATGACGTATCAAAATAGTTGTGTTTGCTTTAATGAGAAGGGATTAATTTGGTCAAATACTTTTTCTATTATTTGTGTCTTCACCTCTATATTTTATGGCTGTATGTTTGGGATGTAAAACTTGTAGTTGAGTTATAGAATTGAAATATTGAGTTTGAACAAAAATATTTGAGATTCGTCACCTATCCTTTATTTCAATTTTGCATTTATTTTATTTAATTATAAAAAATCTCAAAAATATTTATCTTTTTATTTGCTTTGGTCACTTATCTTTTTAACGTTTATTTTTTATTAATCTTTCTTATTTGTTACTTTTACCGCCTTCTCGTGGGATCAACCGTCTTCATTATGCTACAATAAACTGCTTTATCTAGACAAAATTTGGGCATAATCAAATTTTGGCATCGTTGCTGGGGAACGAACCTGGGTTGCCCACGTGATAGGTGGGAATACTCACCATTATACTACAAATTTCTGGAAACGTTACTCTATCTAAGAGGTTGGTTTTTAGGAAGGGCTCACCCCACCAATCTTTCCTGGAAGCATTCTTAGAGGATACTATTCGTAACAATGACATATTTATTTTCCAAGCTAATTTGTGAAGTAAAAACAAAAACAAAAAAATATAAATTAAAATAAAAAAAAAGACGTTCAATTGCAATTTTGATAATCTTGAAGGCCTCTTTCAAAATTTTGAATATGAAGAGCTCCGGCCCTACAAAGGTAGCCAATATTTCTGCCATCTACAAAGACTCACAGGACAAAGGAACCAAGTCTTGGCAACTATGCTTTGAAGAGATTCAACAGACAAAAATGCCAAAATTATTCACTGAGGCTGCCCCGAAAGACAACTAATAGTGCCACTAAAGGCACAAACAAAGTTAGTCGTGCTATTGAAGGCATAAACATGAGAATTGGTTAAGTCACTTCTTAGAACATCATTACACTGTTTGTGTGTATTAATTTACTATAACTATAGTATAGTTTATTGGCTCGAATTACTGCATTTATTTGAGTGATATATTGTTTGCATGTGCTTGAGGGAAGATTGGGATTAAAAAGAAAAAAATATATATCTTGTAATAGAGCCTTTTTAGTTTTTTTTTTTTTTTTTGTTAGAAAGTCAAAAAATAAAAATATAATATTAAAAATAAAATTTAAAAAAGAAAAGAAAAAGCATTATCAACATTTCATCAAAAGTATGTGTGGATTAGGTGTAGTCACATCTGGAGCTGCATGGTAGCTAACAAAAAGAGTACCATTCTATACATATATCATTCATTACATGTTGTCTCCTGCTAAAAAAAAAAAAAAGTGTTAGTTTTAAGGCTTTTTGTGTTCTTTATTGTAATATCTTTTCAGACCCTTCGAATCTAGAAAGCTGGTTTGTGATACGATGATGGAGTTCTAAATTTATGGTTTTCCTATCTCTTTATCAATGTTTGTCTGATTGCTTGTCCTAAAATTTGTCTTCCCATTTTGAGTGATTACTGTCTTCCAACTCCATGAGTGACCACTTTTGTGATAAAATATTCTCAAAATATATGTGAGGTTTAATGGAGTTTAGGCTTTTTACATGGTGGATTTTCAACGTTAAATGTATTATGGTTTGTGATAAGAAGGAAAAAGCCGAGTTATGACTGAAAATGATTTTGATAGTACTTATTGATTTGTCTACCATTTTCTTTGAAGCATTTAGGTGATTTTGCTAATTGAGACTTGAACAGTTTGGTCGTGATAGGATATTTCTTCCGCTTTAATTGCTAGAGACTAGCACTCCCCCCCCACACGACGGGTCCGCCGAGGTTGGGCTGAGACGAGGGGGTTAAGATTATACAAGAAGTGACCACAAAGAGCTCTTTACTTGTGACATTTGACTATGAGGGCCGGATGTACAAAGCCGTTGGCGATTACGGCTCTATATTCGAGACTGCATGCGGCCTTCAGACTCGAGACAATATTCTTCCACCATACTGTGACTTATACGAGTCAACCCCAGAGGAAGATCAAGCCAAGATTCCTGATAAGCTAAAGGTACGAAAATGTAAATATAATAATTATGTTTGGTTAAAATTATTCGATACTTATTTGATACAATTTATTTTCTATGTGATATTGATAAACATACATGGTTTTGTTTAATACAATTTATATCGGCGGAGGCATACAAAAGGAGTGGGCCCAACCTTGACGTGCAGGCGGGGAAAGAAGACATCTACTTCTCCATCTTCGACATCATCTGCATTTGTGCAACGTAGCATGCATATTCCGCCAAAGCTGCAGCAATGGATTGCAAACCAATATGCTGAAAACTTGCGGTTGGCGGCTCATGTGTCCCGGATGGATCCGACCTTTAGGTCCAATTATACAGCTCCCCCCTTGATTCTAGCTAGTCCCTCCATCCTAGCCTCAAAATCAATTAGAGGAAGAAGAAGATTAACAACAAGAGGATCCGACAAATTTGGACGACCAGTAGCTATCTTTTTTCTTTTTTTCTTCTATTATATATTTACTGAACATTCACTGTATGTATTGTTGATCGACTTTTATTATATTTTTATGTTTTGTCTGGATGTTTGTATTGTAGTTACTTAATATTATATGTATTTAGTTTATTAAATTAAATACGATATCGGAGGTAAAAGTTAGTGCCCGTTTGGTTGGTGAGTTTAAACTCACCACCATCAACTCAATTTTTATCTTTTTCTCCAAAAGTTTTTTGTCTTTTCTGAAAAAGTCAACGAAAATCACTATTTAAACTTACAAATCTTAACTTAAACTCAAACACCAAACACCCTAAAACTATTAAAAGTAAAGCCGGTAAATACGAAATAAATAAAATATCAGTGACAAATTAGTAAAAAAATTAATATGAAATTTAAAATTATAATATCTTATATTACATTACATTATGTTTAAAAATAAAAAAAAATTTAGCGACGACACATTTATGTAAGTTATCACTAAATATATTTATCACGTCATGCTTTTCCAATCTTTAGCAATGACAATTTAAATGCGTTGTTGCTAAATGGTGCTACCACGCCAATTTTTTTCAATTTTTAGCGATAATAATTTAAATAAGTCATCGCTAAAGATAGATAACACATCATTTCTTGTCATTTACCTGAGGCAAACAGTGACAACATTTTCTTCATTTTGGCGATGACATGTCGTCACTGTAATGGATATTTTTAGCAACGGCATGCATACTTTAGTCACTGAAAATTTTTTAGCGGATTTATAGCGATGACAAGCCGTCACTGTTTAACTTCTAGCGACGAAATGCATACCTTGGGCAACGACCGTTCTCGTCGCTGAAAGGCTTTATTCTTGTAGTAATATGCATATGGTTTTTGAATGAAATGTAGAGAGATCGAACTCTACAATTTATAATGAAATTAGATATATATATATATTATGATTATTAAATTGATATTGAAAATGATGACAACAAGTTTGACTGTTTCTTATTATGTGCATGTGCAAGGACCACTCGTTTTATGATATGCTCAAATATCTCAACAATGTTATTTACAAAAATCTCAAAATATTAACGTCCACCCGTTTCCCTATTAATATTACAAACGAATCTAGAATTTATATCTGATTTTAAATGAAGTGTGTTTGGCTGTCCACTTAAATATCCCGTTTACTACTCATCCTTTTTTTTTTCCCCTCTCTTACGAAAAAAAAAAAGGTTTGACTCGGAAGCATGTCAAATATTGCCATGACCTAATTAATAGTTGTTTGTTAACTTGAAGAGAGAGGCACATGGCCATTACTAGGATCAAATGTTCTCACCTAAACTCCATTAATCTAGGAGAGCACACATGAGGCTCACATGCATAATCTATTGATCTAAAACTCAAAATGGTTTCAATCCGAACAAGGAAAATTAAAAATAAATAAAAGCACCAAACTCTAGTTAAAGCGATTAAAAATATTATTGGTACAAAAATGGTTCAAAAATTTTTCAAAAGAAAAAAAGGCACTTATGCAACTTGTCTCCCCCGACGGCTAACCCCCTCCTCCGAGCGATGACCATTTACCCATTTCCTTATTGGTTCCTTTGCGTTCTCGAATTTGCATAAGATCATCTCTTTCATCATTAGGTTTCTTTGAGCATACACAATTTTTTGTGAGGCATTTTGAAAGTCTGTTTGATCATCATCTTCCGAACAATTTAATTCAACAAATTCACCTTGATCAGCTCCAAGACCAAACCCTAATTCGCATGGAACCAAGACCAAAATATCTTTAAAACTAACTACGTAGTTATTTACGCTTTGGATAATCACTCTAAATTTGGATCAAAAACTCATTTTACAGTCATTATAGTTTGTTCGTTGGTGCAACCCTAAATAAATATTGAACTAAACAAAAATATCAAACCTAAGCTAATTGAATGGATGCCATGGCCTATACCCTCTTCCACAGTAATTATTATCTGTTATACCTCTTGGACAAGAATGGAACCGATTTGATGATCCTCAATTCAACCAATGAGTTTATTGAATGCTTTATTATTTTATCCGTCATTGTTCCACCCCTCCTCCTTCCATTTTTGATATTGCTTATTAAAACACTATTCTTTTTTTATTTTATTATTATTCCTAATTTTTAGGTTATGACTTTCTCTTGAAAAGTTTGCGAGGAAGATGATGACAAACTAGAGAAAGAAACCAAGCCCTAGTAAGGAAATGGGTAAACGGCACCCTTTGTCAAGGGAGGGGGGCTGGTGCCACGAGGAGGGAGAGGGGTTGGGTTGAGCGAGGGGGTGATCATTGGAGGAGGAAACAAGAAAAGTGATTTTTTTTTTTTTTTTTTTTTTTGGAAAAGTTTCTTTTTTTTTAATAAAAATGTTTATTATTTTACTCGCTTTAATTAGGGTTTTGTTCTCTTATAATTAGTGCCATATCAGTCTTTCCATTCGTCTAGTTATAGGAAATAGAAGGGGAATTTTTTTTTTCTTTTTAAAGTCCTCCTTTAACTTTCAACTTACCGTTCAAAATAAAAATTAAAAAAAAAAAAGATTGTGTAAAAATAATGCCTCTAACATTTTATTTTATTTTATTTTTTGTGAATAGAAAGGAGCTAGAGGTGACCCCATCATTTCCAGATTTTCAGTCTCACAGGTAGGAATCCATTTACCTAAGTATGACATTAAACTAGTTTCTCTCAGTCAGTCATTTGGGATTTACATTGTCATCATCAAACCAATGCTTCAACAGTCGAAGCTGGAACATGACCTAAGAGGAGACAAGGAGAGTCGAACCCGGATGATGAAGAAGAGAAGCTAGAAAATTCACAAATAAAAAGTACGAATATTTTATTTTATAAATGTTTGTATTTTTAATTTGTATCAGTTATTGACCATTGATTAATTTATATCAATTTATTGATTAATTTTGATAATGAATTATTGATTTATCCGTAAATCATGAAATTGATTTATTTTGATACAAACAACATTTTAATTCTAAAATCAACCCTTTAAAGTAATAAAAATCTAATTTGATATGATAAACTTAAGAGCAACAAAGTACAAAGATACAATTGCAAAGACTTCGAAGAAGATGCAAACTAATGAGTTATCTTGAAAAGAAGATTGAAAAAAAAAAAAAAAAGGAATAAGAAAAACTTAAGATTTGGAATTATTTGAAGACTAGAGAAATAAAAGAGACTTCAAAGGCTTTTTTATTCGGTTGCCAAGAAAGTGAGTAAATACAAGAAAAATAATGTTTTTAAAATGTGAAAATAAATGCCAGCTTATTTGGAAAAAGAAAGATTATAGAGCATAGCCAACGAAGACAAAAGAAATAAAAAAGAAGAAAATATAAGAAGAATGCTCCATTTTTTTTAAGTTAAATACAATTTTACTTTTTGTTGTATAATATCAATTTGTTATAAAGATGCATAACGTTATTTGTATACTAATGATAGCTAAATAAAATTTTTTAAAAGAGATTTTTATTGGACTGGTATGACCATCAGATTGTAGATTGATCTTGTAATCTTTAGCTATTTCTGGTAAGTTGTAATAATAAGGCGATGTTTCGACAACTGATTCTAACCTCTATTTTTGAGATTGATTTCAAAACAGTCCTACTTTAGTTACAATGCATATTTCTCTTTCTCTTTTTCTACTATCATAAAACTCAAATTTCAAAAGTTTATAATTTTTTTTTTTAATTTGAAGTTGAAATGAGATAATTTTTTCATGTTAAACACTTCTAACGATAAGTAAAATAACATAAGATCCCTATTGTTATTAAAATCTAAACAGATTTCATATTTTTATATTATTTAAATATCACGGCTTATCTTTAATTGATGTTTCAACTTGACACACATTTCTCAAAGATCCACTCCAAAACTCCAAAGCCATAACCTAGTATCCGAAGGGGTCCTACATTAGAGGGAGGGGGGGGGGGGGGGGGGGAATCATTTTCTAATTTTAAAATGCTATTGCCATGCTAAATGATATACTTGAATTGAAAGGAAATAAAAAAAGCTAACCGACATGAAAATGGAAAAAATTCCTTTTAAAAAAATGGAAAAATTAAAAACAAGAAGAAGAAAATGGAAGAGTGACAGCAAGATGGAGACAGAAGTGAATTAAAATGTTAAACAAAAAATAATCCAGTTTGTGTGAGTAAAGAAGACGGTCATCTCTCGCTGTCAAGTTGGGGAATTTACAGTTCTGCCACCCATTCAATAAAAACAAATAAAATTAAAAGAAATGAGTTTTTTTTTTTTTTCACAAATTATCATTGAAATATCGTTCCCTTTTTAAGTTCACATTAACTTTTAATTTTACATATCGTGATATGTTGAATCTTTCTATTTTTACAAAATGATCTTTATATTAGTATATTGTAAAAAAATTAAATGAAAATTAAATATGTCTAGATTTATAAGGTTTACCTATTATTAAAAGCATAATTTAATATTTTTAAAAGAAAATGTATCTTCAAAATAACTCTATGAGGTTATATATCTCTTAATAAATTATAATTTATTTTCAAAATATCTTTGATTGAGGTAAATTTTTCTTCTAAATAAAAATACTTAATTATGATTTTATGAACAAATTTAAGCTCGTTTGATAATAATGTCTTTAATTATTTACAAGTTATCGTTGGAGGTGATCCAATTATAATAAAAAATTAAATATTAAAATGAGATAAGATATATAATTTGAACATTTTTTATAAATAAAAAAAATATTATTGACATCAATTTTGATCTTGACATTTAAATATTAATTTATTTAATATATAATTTATATTTTTTATTAATAAATATTTAAAATATGATAATATTAATTAATTATATCTATTAATAATAATAAGATACAATAATTGATATTTAAATATCCGTTCGGTATTATGATTATATTAAAATTTTTAAATTAAAATTGATTAATTTTTTAAAAATTAATTAAAATTTTTATTAATTTAAAAATAAATAAAATAAAGATAAAAAATTTAAATTTGAGTTAAATAAACTAACAAAGCTTAAAAAATTCAGATTTACGTCGGTGTTCGGTGTTGCCAGCACTGCCTACTTTATAAATTAACACTCGTTTTATTTTGTTTTGTTTTTTTATAATTTTTTGTAATTGCGTAGTGGCGTTCGTAGAGCCGTACGGTTGAAAGGGACCAATGGGAAAGCGTCTCAGTGGTTCACGTCACGTCCCATCCAATAAAAATGAAACTCCCCCCTCCCTTCCGGTGGGTCCCACACCCCCCTAAAACTGTCCTCTGATTTATTTCTTTTTTTGCTTTTTTTTTCTTTCATGAAAATAATAAAATATTAAAAATAGAAAGAGAGGGAATTCGTACTCTTTTGCCACTGTATCACGCCATCATCATATTTCCAGTGACTCCAGTCCAGTCTACCGTCTTTAGATTCCTTTTTTTTTTTTCCTAATTTTATTTTATTTTATTTTATTTATATATATATTGTTTTTACACGCACGCCTTTGGACCTCCCCCACGTGATTCATGCGTGGCACTCCATTTTTTGTTTTTTCATTTTTTTCTCTCTAATTATAGAGAGTTTTTTTCCAAATTATGAAAACTAACTATAAAAATTGTATTTTTACTTTATCGGTAATATGTAAGGTTGTTTAACGTATTTTCAAAATCATTAGATCAAATTTTTAGTATCAGATTTAGAATTGGAAGCAATTTTTACATGTCACGTGGTTAAAAAAAATTAAATAACTATTTTAAAGATTTTTAAATGATTATTTTAAGTGTTTGAATTCATATTTTGTTAAATTTAATAATCAAATTTATTTAATTTATTAATCTTGTAATTATCGTATTATAGAGGATCGAATTTGAAACTTGAACAAATTTGGTCAGTTCAACTTTTATTTAAATTTGATTTTATGTGTTCAAAATGTTTAAAGCTCTAGCTCTGTTTGGATCATAAATTCAAATACACAATTAAAATAGTAATTTTAAATTTTTATAAGAGAAAATATTATGAAAAAGTTTGAAAAATAAGTTTAAAACGAAGTGCCAGAATAAACATATCATTTTGAAAAATGCTTAATTTATATGTCAAGGTTCATTTAAGATTAATTTTTAGTATATTTAGTGATTATCTATTTGAACATGAACAGATTTTCAAATTTGATTCACACTTGGATAAAGTGCATTTGGCGCCAGGAACATGGATGAAGTCATCATGAATCTGGAATTGGCATTCAGGATATCTGGATTGGGAATAATTTGAATTTAAGTGATCTCTTGTTGAGAATCATTGTCTAGAGTTTTAATTGTGAGAAACTAATAATAATAATAATAATAATAATAGAACATTTCTTGTGCATTTAATGATATGGAGTTAAGTTCGAAAATGAGCTGAAGGCATATCACGTTCAAAGTATGTGATGAGGGCAAATATTAATGAAGCTTGGAAAAGGTTAGTTTGATCAAAGACAGCTGAAGACTTGAAGTCCGTTACTTACATACGAGTTTAATACCCGTGCTTTGCACGAAAAAAGAAGAAAAATAAAAAAAAATTGAGTATTATATAATAAAAACAGTTCGTGAAGATAAATATTATAATTATAATAAATATATTTTTCTCAAAATCTCTCTTAATAATGAATAGTACTAATAATAATAAAAACAAAAACAAAAGCAAAAAAATAAAAAAAAATTCTGTAATCATACTCATTTAAAAAAAAATTAAAACAAAAATAAAACAAAAAACAAAAAAAAAGCACAAAAATCTTTAGATTCAAAAGAGCCGGAAAAAACTAACCCTAACAAAAAAAATTATAACAAAATAAAATATATATATATATATATCTCATTTTGTTCTCTTTTTTACTGTTTTTAAAAAAACCAAAAAAACAAAAAAAATGAATTTTTATCAAGTTATATACATGTAAAAACATTTTAAAAAAAAGGATTATTTAAATATAAAACAAAACAAACAAAAAAAGACACAAAAAAAAATGCATACAGAATCTTTAAAAAAAAAGGTTTTTAAAAAATAGAAAAAAAAAGGAACAAAAAGACAGAAAAAAACCTCCAAAAAAATCTAAAATAAAGATAAAAAATTTAAAGTAAAAAATCGTTTAAAAATTAAAAAAAAAACATAGCGATAAAAAACACAATATAACAATAGATCGGAATCTACTGTCTAAAATTTAGCATAAAAAATGACAAAAATAATATCAAGGAAAAAAACAAACTCTGAATAGGGATAAAAATGACAACACACTGTAGGAAAAAGAAAAGCAACTAAAAAAAGAGGGGTAAAACAGAGATAACACTGTAGCAAAGAAAAAAAAGCAACTACAAATGAAGGGTAAAACCATCAATTAATAATTTTAGAAGGATAAAGTTGTCTCAATAATGTATCAAATAGTAAAAGTAACTAAAAGTCAAGGACAAAATTGTCAATTGATAAAAAAATAAAGGGTAAAACCGACATATTACTGTAGCGGAGGAAAAAAATAGTTAGTGATGAAGGGTTAAAAAGTCATTATACCGTAGAAAAAGGTAAAAATACTATATATTTACTATTCATTACTGTTCATTTACTATAGCAAAAATACTGTTAAGTACTGTGCAGTACTGTAGCTAATGAAGCAAAATCAGAGAGGAAAAAAATGAAAATCACTATGCGTCATTATTCATCACTGTAGAAGGAATAGTGAAAAACCCATTTCTTTTAGTATATATAATAATATGGAAGGCAAGTCAACAAATCCCGATTTTTTACCATATCAAATAACTGTATCCCTAATTTATTTATTTTTTTTGTGATTATTTATAATTGTAACATAAACTATATCGTTAATTTATTCTCTTTTTTTTTAAAATATCAAACAGAGACTTATTTTATATTTTTGCCAATTTATAACCTTTAAACTATTACACATAATTTTTTGTTTTTAATCAAAATCTAGATATTACATGCATCAAACGCGATTTTAAAGGGAAAGCTAGATAGAAGGGAATTCTCGTAACAAGATTTTTTTATCAATCATGCAACTATCACATTTGGTTGTGGTTAGCACAAATTAAACGTTAAATCACCTGAAATTCAAGCACTTTCTAAATATGTACGTAAGTGTACAGATGTACGTACTTGTACAGATATGAATTGAAATAGAAAATATAATATGTTGACGTGAGACTTTGTCAGTCCAAATATGACGTACGAGGAGGATTCAGGCATCGTGTTCATCAATTTGGACAGAAGCAAGTTGCTCTTCTGCCACACCAATCAGGCCAGATGCATTATATTTTATACACACACACACATGTAGACGATATAGCAAATTGGGTTTTGTTTTATTTTAAAATGTTTACACTTTTATGTCCACCGATGACAACACCTTGGACCCTGCCTGCTTATTCCCCTAGCTAGCTAGTGATCATCCTATCAGACATACAGTATGTTTATACACATATGTATTTATACATACACATAAATATATACACACACGTCGAGACCCCTAAATCTTTCTTGTATCTAAGTTCTTTTCGATGGTAACCATGCGTGTGTGTGTATAATCTGTCCATATTTTTTTATGCAAGTATTAATTACAAATCTGTAAACCAAAAAGCTTGAAATTATATTCTTATTTTTTCCGCTAAAAAGGAAATCCAGAAAGAATACGATCAGTATTAATATATTCTTTTTGAATCTTATTAAAGAACTCATCAAACGCTACATTAAAAATTATATGACTGACCTTAATCCTCAATGAAAAATATATCATTTCAACCTCACTAAATATACTAACAATAAAGATATACGGGATATGATCTCAATTATTATCTATCAAGTATTAAGTTAGTAAAAAATAAAACTTCACATTGTCTATCGTGGTAGACAATGTGTGTTTTTGTAAACTCATATAGTCATAAACATGTGTGCTTGCATTACACGCAAAGAAAGGGGAAAACGGAAAAGGTAAAGAAATGGTTGAAAAATAATTTTTACTGTTAGTAACAGTAGTGAAGTAGTTGTTGATGATAAGGGGCAAAAACTATTTTCATTCGTCGAGGTTGAGCTGTCTCACGCGATCATTGCTTTTATTTTTTTTTCTTTTTCTTTTTAATTTTCATATAAAGTTGTACGTGTTTGGACTAGGTTATAATTCCTATTTATTAAATTTTTACCAAATAAATCCCTATTAATTAAATACTATATTTTGCCATGCTTGAGGTGACAGATAGATAGTGTTTGGAAATACCGTTATCAATACTTTAATTATTCTTTTAGTCTTTTTCCCATACCTCGCCTAGCTTATTTTCTTTTTCTTTTTAGTTTGTCAATATTTTGTTGTTAATTTCTAAGTAAATACTTAACACATATATATAACATATATATGAATATATTTAAATACTCTCCGGTATCCATATGATGAATATAATTTTTTTTATTTAGATATATACAATAATATTTTTTTTCTTTTTATAAATGAGGAGAGAGGATAACTAATCATATTAAAATCATAAAGTATGTTATATCAATCCTTTATCAAATTCTCATTGCAAATAGCATTAAAAAAAAAAAGGATAGAAGTACAAAATATCGGCTTGAAAAGGCTACAAATCCAAAAACAAATAGTATAACTCAGAGCAAAAAGACTGGGTGTAGTTAAAAAACTTGAAACGTTTTTCAATAGATCAAGCAAATATCTTTTCTATACCAAGACCATTCTTCAAGCCTTATTAAAACCTTCTAACTAAAATCCATTGGAAAAACTAAGGAAGGAAAAAAGAGTTTTCAAATTTATTCCACTAAGAGAATCTGCTATCCAGCACCATTGAGAAACAATGAGATGAATGACCTTAGCACATGACAACTAGTTGATTTAGAAGTAATTTTATATATAATATGGTTTTATTTCAATCAACACGTATCGTAGAAAAATGTTACACATTAATAGCCTCAGCATTACATGCCATCGATAAAAAAAAAAAAAAAGAAAGTATTACATACCATCTACATTAGATTACATTATTGAATCAGTATAGTTGTATGATTTATATAAGATTTTATATATATATATATATTTACATTTATATCTATATCTATATATAAAAGAGCGAATATGTTTTTTTTATTCATATTTTAGTGATCGTCACTTGATAGTTTCAATACCCGCCACTACTTATTTTGTTTGTTTATTATATACGCACAAAACGCGTGCTATGTAAGTAGTATCTTGAAAAATTCGTATATGAAAAGTTGGAGTGGGAAAAACGTTATTCTTTAACCAAGGGGCTCTTTTGGTGAACCACATAAGTATAAACAATTTGGCATACAAAAATTGACTTCTAAAGTAGGAAACTGAGACCCCTATATGTGTACCGAAAAATGAGTTGTTGAGAGTTCAATTGGAAATAATTTTTTTGCTCTGAAGTTGAATTGGAAATAATTACTCTAGGTTGTTACATATTACATGTAAATATATATATATATATATTATATGTAACACTATCGTTGACATTTGTATAGAAAATAACATTGCATGCATTCATGTGCTATATCATTGTTTAATTGGCATGTACGATAATGTGCTATTAAACTATCAATAGTTATTACAACATTAGTGTCAAGTTATAATTATATGTTTTTGGATTATACATATATACATGTACATACCTATTTATCTTATCTTTCATGTTTGAAATTGTAAAGGAAGACACTTATACAAATATATATACACATATCTATTCGGCGATATTATAGCACATCAGTTATGCTTTCTGACAGCACATTGTGTAGATCGTTGAATGATTTTTTTCAGTCATTCATTAGAGGTCGGCTGACTTTCCTTATGCTTAATTATAAGCACATTTATTAGCTTTGGCTTCTACAATTAGTTAGCTGCATGCTTTAAAAGTTATTATTATTATTATTATTATTTGAAATTGAAGTTATGGATTTCAACTCTTAACTTTTGATAAAATAATGGTAAACTTACTGTAAGATTATATTTATAATTACCTTTTAAAAGTACTTTAAAAATACCCGGTAGTAGAATTTTTGTATAAGATTGGATTAATTCTTGTATTTTATGTACACATTGCACGTCATTAATTTCAAAAACCAAGTATTATTATAAATCACATTCATAGGGATGGATGGGTTGGTAAGAGTGGGTATCTTTGTTAGTTTCTCCTTTTCGTTCACCCGGGTTTGATTCCCGTGGCCTCCCTCCTGTCATACGTAAGAAACGAAATTCCTACCTGTGGAGCTGAAAATCTGAAAATGATGGAGTCACCCCTAGATTCTTTTATTCACAAAAAAAAAAAAAAAGGTAATATTGTAAATCAAATAAGAAAAGAAAAAATAAAACAAAATTAATTGTGTGTGAGATACTTTTGCTTCTCATTTCCATCTTAGTACATAATTATCAATCATACATTTTATGAGAGAAATTACTAATTAGCTCGACAAGCACATGTGTCTTCAGATTCTAGACCTTAAACTCGGAGTTCTGCCACCATCAACGGATTGGTGTGTGGCAGTTTGGGTGTTTTTTAATTTTTAATTTTTTTTAAATGATGAATTCAAGATTAGATACTTTATTACTTAACTTTAAAATTTTTGCTGGATTATATACCGTGTGGCGTTAGGACATTCACTGAACCGATCTTTTGCACAAAATTGGTTTAGATCCTTTTTCGTTCTATTAGGTGCCTCCGACAAAACATAGGTGGCATTAATTTGAGGAAAAACTTACTGGATGATCAATACAAATTTTCTTTAATTAATAAAAATTCCAAGATAAATAGCTTTAAAATAATAAATAATTGTGTATATATAAAACAATACTACTAGGTTTATATAGGAACATTCAGAAGACTACGAAGGTCCCAAGTTATAATTTGATCCCAAACAAAACAAGAAACTTTACAGTATAGATATAGACATATATATATATATATATCTATATATGTGTGTATGTCTTAATATTTGGTGATCACACAAGAACAAGATCAATTTTTGTACCACATGACAATGAAATAAAAACAAAGGAAGAAGGGGTAAAAAAAAAAAAAAAAAAAAAAAAAACTTTGATTCAATGTGGGTATTATGGAGGATACTGAAAAAAATGAAACATGTAGTATGGTCCCATGTTAGGCTTGGGAATCCCCCTCCTCCTTTCGGTTTAAATGAGATGGAACACTATGAGCTGAATATGTCTAATAGGGTCATCCCACATAGTACAACCACGGATTGGGTGGACCTAAATCTAATCAAAGAAAATTAAGTAATTAGCAAAAATAAAAATAAAAATAATCTTCCTAGCTATTTTATCACCTATCCCTTTTAATAATGAAATATCTCATCCACGCATTTTATTTCATTTTTAAGATCATCTTTTGCTATTCTTTCCTCTCATTTCTTTGTCAATTCTAAAGCAATGATCATGTCAAGAACAGGAAAGGTTTAAAAGTCCAAAAAACTATATACATATAGATTTCCAATTCTTGCCATATATTAAACTTGCTTGTCCACCCATCTTTCTTTCAAAAACATTGACTCCAATTCAGATTCTCGAATCAATTTCGACATAAAATACACTTTATATTTTACCCACTCCGATTGATTTTGATTTTTTTTTTTAGCGCCCTAATGAGTGATTTCTTATTGGCTAAAATACGATAGGTTGAAATACCATTGGTTTGGGTCATGTATGGAACCCTATGCGATTCTTTTTAAAAACTAGCTCTCTAGTTCATGAGTTCTAGGTTCCATTTGCCCTAAAGGTTTTTTTTTTTTTGAAAAAAAAAAAAAAAGAGTTGGGTTTGGATGGAGAAAAAAAAGGAGCAAATTGTGAAATTGTTGAATATGGACTCTGTGTTGGCCCATCTTAACATGCATGAGTAGGATTGAGTACCAACTTGCAAAGTTGCATACATTGCTATCACCATACCTTTTCTCTATAGTGCCAACTAATCATTCCATGCATGTCAAATTTTCAAACTTGTTTAACATTATACATGCCCTTTTCTATAAAATGATAATATCAAAATTTTCTCTTTTCCAAAATTTTATTTAAAAAAAAAAGATAATCCTATATAACACAAAACTAATATTCAAAATATCAATTATAATTTAAATTTTTATAATTCACTGTTGAATATCAAATTACGTAATAATAAATTATTATCTTGTCATTAATAAATAAAATTAATTTATATAATAATGTTTTAAATATTTCAGTTAAATTTGATATTATGATTGATATTTTAGTATATATCATGATACATAAATACTAACATATATTATTATTATGTATAATATATATACCCACACATAAATAAAAGGGGCAGTTCTGCAAAAACTTGGATCCAACCAGGGCCAATTTCTTCCCCTTCCTAGATTGTGTGAAAACAACTCTCAAGAAAAGTTGTTCAAAAAATTATTTTTGAAAAAAAAATAAAGGAAAAAAGCAAAACTATTTACAAAACCTTCTCTCTCAAAAAATCTGACATGCTCTCTCTCTCTCTATAAAGTGGTGTTCTTTTACCTTTTTTTTTTTCTTGGTATATATAAAAGAGAGCGAAAAATAATAGCGGTTGTGTATTGATTGATTGGAGCAGAGAGAGAAAATAGAGAGAAGAGAGAGAGAGAGGGTAAAGCCATAGTATTAGCAAAGCCAACACGAAGTAAGAACTAGAATAGTAGTAGTAGTACCTCACCACCACCACTACTGCTACCACTTAGAACTCTACAGAGAGAGAAGATAGTCTTGGAGAGAGAAACAGCAAGCAAAAGCCTCTTAGTTCTCCATTTCCATTACTGGTAGGAAAGAAAGGAAAAAACCCAGAAATACAAAAACAAAAACCCATACTTTTGTGTGTTTTTTTTTTTTTTTTTGGTTTCTCTCTTTCATTGTGCAGAATAATATTCTGGGTAACTAGTGTTTTTGCGCAGAAGTAATCATGACGTCCCGCCTAAAAGATTTTCCCGAGAAAAAAAATGCCTCTTCTGTGAGCACTTAGAACAGCAATAATCTCCCCTTTTTCTCTGTTCTTTTTTTGTTTTCTTGTTTTTCCTTTCTGGGTTTTTGCTCTGTCACCGAGATCTGGTTCCTTCAATCCGTGGGCGTTCTGAGGCGGAAGATCTGAGGCATTTTCTGAAGTTGGTTTTGCTGGGTTTTCGCAGCAGTAAAAAAAAAAAAAAAAGCTGAAATGTTGGTTCTGGGATTTCTTGTTATTGTTGGAGATTGGGATTAGTTCTTGATCACAAGCGGATGAGGCTGAAATCAATCGTGTTCTGCAGTGAAACCAGTTGTGGTTGAAGTTTTTAAGGAACTAGGTTTTTGTCGGTTTTTGTGTGTGTGTGTGTGCGTGTGTGTCTGAACAAATGTTTTCAGTTTCAGACCACGTTATTTAGCAGAGGTACGCTGGTGCATGGGCTGGACTGTGTTGGGATTTTAGTGGGTTTTGGTTGGTGAAGGAAAATAAAGGAAAAGATAAGAAAAGACATGGTCTTGTTGTGGAGTGAAGAAAAAGAAGATTACTCAGGGGTTTTAGTGAATTTTGTGGCTTGTTTTTTGTGATCAAAACTAGCTTTTTTTTTTTTCTTTTTCTTTTTTTTTTGGGGATATAATTGACATCCCAAGTAGTTGTTTAAAATTTCTTCTGAGATGAGGCTCTCTTCGGTTGGTTTTAGCCCTCAGCCCCAAGAAGGTATGCTTAGAGTTCTCTTGTATGATTCAACCTTTTTTTTTTTTTTTTTTTTCAGTACTTCTCGATTGGAGTTAGAAGTTGAGTTAGTGTTTTAGGAATTGAATTAATTAATCTCTTGATGACCCTAGTTAGCTAATAATTTAATTCACTTCGATTATTACTTTTTTTTTTTTGGTCTGTGATGAGTTTTCTTAAACTTGTTCACTTTTTTTTTTGGATTTATTCACAACCAATCTTATTACTATTGGATGATTTAAGATTTTCAGTTTCTTCCATTTTTCATAGCAAGCAGTGGCTTTAATTTGGCTGCATCTTGCTGGAAAGTTTGGTTTTTTTTCCTATACATAGCTTTTTTTTTTCTTTTCCTTTTTTTGCTCTTGTCAAGATCTTTCAATGATATATGAGCTTGTCTCTCATCATGTCTAAACAAATTTTAAGTGTTTAATTGTTTTGAGTGGGAATTTATGATTTTCAAATATTTAATTTTGCAGGGGAGAAGAGAGTTTTGAATTCTGAGCTTTGGCACGCCTGTGCGGGTCCTCTTGTTTCCCTGCCTGCTGTGGGAAGCCGTGTTGTTTACTTTCCACAAGGCCATAGTGAACAGGTTAGTATTTTGAATATTTTTTTTTTTTTTGGGTATTAATTTCTACTTTTTTCCAGAAATGGATTTTGATGCAGATCATGTGTCGTTTGAAATAATATTTGTGTTTCCAGAGAAAGAGAAAAGGGGATTATAAGATTGGTTTTTCTTCGAAATTTGGGGTCAAGGAAATCTTATTTCATATGAAGTGATCAATCTACTTGTGAAAAACTCAACTCTTCTGATTCTTGAGTTTCTGTGAAAGAAAATGTTTGGTAGCGTTTTGGAAATTATTTTTTAATGGGTGTGAAAATAGAAATGAGATTTTTTTTTTTTTGGCTCAGAAAAATGAGAATATATTTAGGAATGATGCTAAGATCAGTTTTGAAATTATGTTTGGTTGTGTTTTTACAGCAATTGGTTTGGTATGTTTCTCAAAACATGTGTTAAATTACAGCTTTTAGAAAATGAAAACAGAAATAAGAAAGCAAAAATGATGCTCACCATTTTCTGTTTTCGTTTCTGTTTACAAAGCATTGGCTATTAAAACGCAATTTGCAAAACCTTTTTGTCTTCACGCCTCCATATATGTGAGGAAACATTTCCAAAAGCAATACGAAACACTTTCTCTTAACCTTTTTCTTTGTTTTATCTATATTTTTCCTTGCCCTTTTGCTTATTGTAGTCCTTCCATGGAAGTTTTAGAGCTTTGAATTATTATTCTATGCGTGTGAAGTTGTTTTTCACACTTTGGACCAGCGTCATGACAGCTGATGGATCGGGATGTATGTGTTTCAAGTGATTATTGACGCCTTTCCTTTCCTAGGGCAGTTTTTGTCTTGCCCTCTTTATCATTTTGCATGGGAAATGATGTAACAATCAGTCACTTCATGCTTGTGCTAAATGTCTTTAGTTTAAGCATAAACTTTCATTAAAATATTTATTAAAAAAAAACTTACATTAAAATACGTTCTTGGCCTTGTTTGTTTTCTCTCCAAAGGATAAGTAATCTTTAAGAAGGAAATAAAAAGATAAATTTTGGAAGAGATTTAGTATTATTACTTGTACGGTTTGATTTTTAACAAAACATGTTTTGATGCTGTTACGTATGTAGGTTGCTGCGTCAACAAACAAGGAAGTGGACGCCCATATCCCTAACTACCCGAGCTTACCTCCACAGCTCATTTGTCAACTTCATAATGTGACAATGCATGTAAGCTTGTTTAGTTTGGCTGGTCTATGCTTTTTCATCTAAGTTGGGTTCTAAGTCTCAAATTTATCATCTTCAGGCAGATGTTGAGACAGACGAAGTATATGCGCAGATGACCTTGCAACCGCTAAGTCCGGTAAACTGCAATGTCGTTATTGTCCATTGTATCTTTTCGCTTTACTATTTTCTTATCTCTTTTCATGTCCTCAACGTGCAGCAAGAACAAAAGGAGGCCTACCTTCCAGCTGAGTTGGGAACTCCCAGCAAGCAGCCGACAAATTACTTTTGTAAGACCTTGACGGCAAGTGACACAAGTACTCATGGAGGATTCTCTGTTCCTCGCCGGGCAGCCGAAAAAGTGTTTCCTCCCTTGGTAGTTCTTTTTCTCCTTTTTTATTATTATTTTTTTCTTTGCTTCAAAAATTTTCTTTCCTTTATATTAAGGAGTGTGGCCCATCATTTTTTTGAGTTGTCTCCTATAATTTGTGGGACACTTGAAGAAATAATGTAAATTATGGGACACGTGGGACACTTTAATTCTAAGAAGCATGTGCATACTTTTTATATGCATGGCCAATTTATCCTCTGATTTTCGTGCACGGAACTAAACTGATACATAGACGAATAAGACTTTATAAGTTTAACATGATGAACTGGTAAACACACGTATGAAGTCGTCTTCTTTAAGTTAAAACTTTCGACTTTGATAGTTTCCATGTGAAAACCTTTTGATTGAGTGACACAAAAATTTGGTTCATGTTGAAACAATGAAAATTTTAATTAATAATTAATTAAAAGAACAACGGGCCTTTGATTCTGAATCTCTTTCTGGTTTTTTGCATTCCACTTTTACCTGCAGGACTTTTCCCAACAGCCACCGGCACAAGAGTTAATCGCAAGGGACCTGCATGATAATGAATGGAAATTTAGACATATCTTTCGTGGTAAAGTTTTCTTTTCTGTTCAAAACCTTAGTGCAAAATGTTTATTTTTCAAGAAATATTTTGGTTTGTATTCAAAGTCTGGAAAAGAAAGAGGAATTTGGAGTTCTCTTTCAAATTCAAAAACCTTAAATCTATGTTTTCTAAATGTAAATTATTGTAGTGTTGTACTCAGCAAAAAATTATACTCAGCAGTAGCTTCATTTCAACATGTAGATTCATGATAGTCATTTTTCTATTTTACAGGCCAGCCCAAAAGGCACCTCCTTACAACTGGATGGAGTGTTTTTGTTAGTGCTAAGAGACTTGTTGCCGGGGACTCGGTGCTTTTCATCTGGTAGGCTGTTGATTTGTTGCTAATGTTTTTGCTTTATTCATAACTGCCGTGCAGTAATTTTTGTGCTTGCATCAATCTAACAAGATGAATATTTTAAGCTCTATTTATCAACTCGTTTTTTTCCTTTTTCCATGACCTTTTCTTTTGCTGGAATTTTTGATTACCTTCTTACTGCAATAGATTGTAATTTCTCGAATCAGGAATGAAAAAAATCAGTTACTGCTTGGCATCCGACGAGCGAATAGGCCACAGACTGTGATGCCTTCATCGGTTTTATCGAGTGATAGCATGCACTTGGGGCTTCTTGCTGCCGCTGCTCACGCAGCTGCAACAAATAGTCGTTTCACCATTTTTTATAACCCTAGGTACGACTTTCTTCTGGTGGGTGATGGTGTAAATGTTTGGTTTGTTACTTCAAGTTAATCCCTGTCGCCTTTCATTCAGGGCAAGCCCGTCTGAATTTGTCATTCCCCTAGCCAAGTACATTAAAGCAGTTTATCATACCCGTGTCTCCGTTGGAATGCGGTTTAGAATGCTGTTTGAAACAGAGGAATCAAGTGTTCGGCGGTAAGGTCCTAATGTTTTTGTTGTTACCGTCGCACTGATAGTATGTCTCCGTAGCAGCAGTATGGACTGTCTACAGTTCTGATCTTGTTCCGTATTTTTTTTTCCTTTGTTTATGCTCAAATGTTTTAGCATATTTTAAAAAAACTTATCAGCTGGATTTGATAGTTCATGCATTATTATAATACAGCTGATGTGACTCACAAGACAGATGCCCAAATTTACACTTTCTTACTAAGATGTTTCAAATCGTGATCCCTCAGCCTGCTATCTTCCTTTTTTTTTTTCCCTTGATTTGCAAAATGTAGAATTTGATATCTGACAATTGTCTTTGATCCAGTTACATGGGCACAATAACTGGCATAGGCGACCTAGATCCTGTTCGGTGGCCTAATTCACATTGGCGCTCAGTAAAGGTTTTCTTTAGAGCACTCGGTCCCTTTTTTTTTTTCCGGTTCTATATTGCATGATGGAATTAACTTTTCTTTTCTGGTCAAGTTCCTTCAGGAAAGTCGCTTGATGTTTCTCCTGAAACACTGACACGTCAAATTTCCTAATGCAGGTGGGCTGGGATGAATCCACAGCTGGGGATAGGCAGCCCAGAGTTTCCCTGTGGGAGATAGAACCGTTGACGACATTCCCCATGTACCCTTCACCATTCCCTCTCAGGCTTAAGAGACCTTGGCCACCTGGCTTACCTGCTTTCCATGGTGTGCATGTCTGCTGCCTTTTCGGATGCTGCTGTGTTTTGCAAATACTGGTTTATATAATGTCAAAAATATTCTTCGTTTATTCTTAGGTATCAAGGAAGATGATCTTGGCATGAACTCTCCACTTATGTGGCTTCGAGGAGATTATGGAGACCGTGGACTTCAAGCTATGAATTTTCAGGGAATTGGGGTCTCACCGTGGATGCAGCCGAGGGTTGATGCTTCCATGCTTGGTCTGCAACCCGACATGTACCAAGTTATGGCTGCTGCTGCCCTCCAAGAAATGAGGGTGGTGGATCCTTCAAAGCCAGTACCCACATCCCTTCTGCAGTTCCAACAAACCCCAAATCTCCCTAGCAGGTCTGCTTCCTTGATGCAGCCCCAGATGTTGCAACAATCTCAAAATCAACAAGCATTTCTTCAAGGTGTGCCGGAAAACCAGCATTCGCCACAGGCACAACCCCAAACACCGTCACACCTTCTTCAGCAACAATTGCAGCATCAGCACTCTTTTAATAGTCAGCAGCAACAGCAGCAGCAGCAGCCGCCACAGCCGTCGCATCAGCAACAACAGCAGCAGCAGCTGGTTGATCAACAGCAGATTCCAAATGCTGTCTCTCCAATGTCTCACTATTCTTCAGCTTCTCAATCACAATCGCCATCTTTGCAAGGCATCTCTTCAATGTGCCAACAGCCCAGTTTTTCTGATTCAAACGGGACTGCTGTGACCAGTAGTATCGTCTCTCCCTTGCACAGTCTCTTGGGTTCATTTTCATCACCTGATGAAGCGTCCCACCTGCTCAACCTGCCAAGGAGCAATCTGTCTTCTGCAGTCTGGCCATCAAAGCGAGCTGCAGTCGAACCGCTTATTTCTTCAGGACCTTCTCAGTGTGTTCTGCCTCAGGTTGAACAACTGGGGCCACCGCAGACTAATATTTCCCCGAATTCTGTTTCTCTGCCACCTTTTCCTGGCAGGGAGTGCACGATTGACCAAGAAGGGAATACCGATCCACAAAGCCATCTTTTATTCGGTGTCAATATAGAACCCTCGTCTCTTCTAATACAGAATGGGATGTCGAACCTTAGGGGAGTCAGCAGCGAAGGCGACTCCCCTACTTTACCGTTTCCTTCTTCCAGCTATATGAGTACTACAGGGACCGATTTTTCACTCAATCCTGCAATAACACCTTCCAGTTGCATTGATGAATCAGGTTTCCTACAGTCTCCGGAAAATGCAGGCCAAGGAAACAACCCAAACAGAACCTTTGTTAAGGTGAGTTGTTTTTGGATTCCAAATTCATGGTCTGGTTTTTCACTTTTATTTTCTATAGCATTATTGCTGTTTCTGAGGTTCAGCAAGTAATTACATTTCTGTTTAATATAGTGTGAGACAGAGCGTTTCAATGTATCATGTCTTCTTAATCAATCATCATGGTTGTCTACAGGTTTACAAATCAGGGTCCTTCGGGAGGTCATTGGATATCACGAAATTCAGCAGCTACAATGAGCTGCGCGGTGAGCTCGCTCGTATGTTTGGCCTTGAAGGCGAGTTGGAGGACCCTCTGAGATCAGGCTGGCAGCTTGTATTCGTTGACCGGGAGAATGATGTTCTTCTCCTTGGGGATGGCCCCTGGCCGTGAGTTCCCGTTCCTTTATTCATTTAATTTTGTTAGGTTTCAAGCTTATACAAACTCTGAAAAATCCTTCTTGACTTTGGTTTTCGGACTCTTTGCCACTAGAAGATTAAAGTGTCCAACATGTAACACAATCCAGACGCCCACGCTTCCAAGGTTCTGTTTTTAAAAAATTTGATGACCGTTCCAGGTTGTTCTTACCGCAAATAGGGACAAGTCATGTATAGATATATGTCTAAATATGTGTCTAACACCGTTATTCGGATAGAAAGACGCATTCATCCAGGATCTCATGCTTATACTTCCATGCATAAGATTCTTTAGTGGATCATTTAGAGTTTACCGAACACTTGGGAAAGTAAATAACTTTTACAAATTCCTTCTTCAGCTGCTGTCTTAATATACTTGTTCTTGCTTCTTTGGCAATCTTTCGTACCAGGGAGTTCGTGAATAGCGTGTGGTGTATCAAAATACTTTCGCCGCAAGAAATGCAGCAGATGGGCAAACGAGGCTTGGAGCTTCTCAACTCGGTCTCTATCCAGAGGCTTTCCAACAATGGTTGTGACGATTATCCAAGCCGGCAAGATTCAAGAAATTTGAGCTCTGGAATTACGTCTGTGGGGTCGCTCGACTACTGAACAATTTAACCCGGTTAAGATACCTCTCTCTTTTCTGTAATATAAAGAGTATGTCTCCCAAACCTTCCATAAGGGTGGGAAGAACTGCCTAATTCTAGCTTTAAGAAAGCTTACTTTACAAGTTAAAAATACTGTAAGTAATTGATATACGCATAATATATATATATATATATATATCTCTTTTTTTTTTTTTTTTTCCCTTGTTATGCTATTGAGAATCCATATTAATATGTATGTTAGGAGATCAGTGTTTGTGAAAGATAGCTGATCTTTTTTTATCATCTCAGTTCATTCATATTTTATGCTCCTACAATATACCAAGAATAATTTCTTGTCTAGTTTTGGCTGTTACCTTTTTACTTTCCAATTTCCATGACATGATTTTCTCCCATGCAAATGCTTTCATCAGTGTGAAAGTAGTTTTTGTTGTTGGGGTTTTGTTTTGTTTTATTTATTTATTTATTTATTTATTTATTTTTTTGTTAAGTAGGAGTGAATTAAAAAATCCGGAACCTGATTAAGCCAACTAAACCTGTCTAATTTAATATAGTATAACCCAACTTGATTTAACTCGACCTCAATATGACCAAACTCACCCAACCCAATTTTCATTAGGTGAGTTTGGGTTCTAATTTAGTAATCTATCATAAATCCAATACATCCAATCGAAATTTGTGTTTTAAAAATAAATTTTGACTATATATTAATTATTTTTAATATGATTTTTGACATATATATATACTTGCATATTTGATCTTTTATTTTTGTATTTTCTTTATTATAATTCTTAAGAAATTGAAATAAATTTCATCTTATAAATTTTATTTTATTTTTTTTAAGTAAAGTTTCTTATTTAGAATTACATTATTTGTTTTACTTTTTTATTATTATAATGTCCAAACCATCCAATCGAACCTGACTTAATTAGGGGAGTTTGATTTTAAATCTTGGGCTGATTAGGTGGGTTAATATTTACTCCAACTCAACTAAAATTGTTTTGGTTTAAAAAAATCTCAAAAACCCGCCCAATGTTCACCCTAATCAAGAAGCTCTTTTCAAGGAAAAAAAAAATAAAGAAAAAAGTGAGAAAAAGAAAACCCCATGCAAGTGTTGGTGTTTTCAGGTTCGGAGACAAAGCCAAAAGAAAAGCTCCACTTTTTTTTTTACCCCCTTGTCAAACTCAAGTAGTACGAAGTACTGTTCCGAGTACTTTTACGCCGTTGTCCAACCCCAACTCCCAACTCCAACTCCCTCGAGTCTCTTTCTGTGTCTCTGTTTATTGTAACCATGCAAGCGCGCGTGCATTTCTGCTGTTTCAGCCATTAGATGAGGTTGTGGAAACTGTACACTTTTGTCTTATTTATAAATATTATTGTTTGTCAATAAATTTACTTTTCAAACAAATTATCTATATAACCAGCAAAAAAACAAATTACCTATAACTAGGAGTAGCTCTTCGTCTTTTGTTTTGAATTTTTAACTTGAAATACTTATATATCAGACTGTTAATAATGTACTTGAATAAAAGTATAGTTTTGACTGTTTAATTTTTTTTTTCCTTCCTAAAGCATTGGAATGATACTAAACGTGTACATTCAGTACGAAAACCATTGGACAGTCGTGATATTCGCAGATACTGTCACACCCTCGTGATTCGACATGCGGCCCGCGTGGGGACCGGCGTGGGCTAAGCAGGTGTCATGCCTCGGCATAGGTGTGGCACGGCCGAGGTGGGTGGCCTTGGTCAATGAAGTCTTGTTCGAAGGGTTCGCGGACAAGCACGGTGGCAGCCAGGCGTTAGGCATGCGGGGAAGACTAAGGCGAGAATACACAGGCTTGGGCGGTCGAACCAAGCATGGCTCGGACAGAGGGGCGAGAGTTGCGGAACTCAGGCCAGCGTGGCTAGGACAGGACCCGAGGGACGTGGTCCAAGCAGACGTGCGGATGTGTGGGCGACCAGAAACGGTCAGATGTGCGTGGGACGCTGGTGGGCGTGAAATGCGCACAAGCGGGCGAGTGGTTGCACCAGTGGCCGAGATTTCTGGGCGGCATGGGCAGTGAGAGCCAAACACGTGGCCCATGACCCAGATAGCCGTTGGAACCAGTCCTAGACCGTGATTCAGTCCAGATTCACTCAGGCATTCAGCCAAGACTGAGAGGGCTCAGCGAGTGGGACAAGTGGCTGGTTGGTGAGCCCGACATGTGTCTGTTCCTGCCCAGTTCGAGGAGTGGCCGTGCAAGTGGTCCAGGTGGCTTAGCGGGAGCGCGCCACATGACCAGGAGCCAAGTTAGTGTAGCCTAAGTTAGTGCCTACGTGGTTGGGGCTGTCAACCACCTTGTGATGTATATAAATACATTGAGTTGAGAAAGGCAAAGGACACGGGCGGTTAAGCATTGTGTGATCCTTGCAGCAGACTTGTATTCCTTTTTATTGTGAGAATATAAAGGTTGGGAAGGGTGTTTCCCGTAAACAGGTTTTGTGTGTGCCCGGGTGTGTGTGTGTGTTCGGCTTGCTTGCGAGTGTGTGCGAGCGTGTTTGAGTGGCTGACTAAGTGCGTGACTTAGGCCATCATAGGGCGAAACCGAGGAAAAAAGTTGGACCATGTGACAGCTGGTATCAGAGCCCCGGTCGGAGTCATGGTGGACACTGATCTGGGAGAGAGAGTTGGCGTCTTGGAGGATCTAATCGGTGCCCCGGCGCATGATGCCGGAACCTGGGCCGAGCAAGCGGAGTTGCATTCGGCAAGAATATTGGAGATTCAGAAGTTGATCTCGGACAACCAGAAGGACATGGTAGATCGCTACCACGATTGTCTTCAACAGTTGTTGGCCATAGCGGAACGAGTTGAGGTACGGTTCTCAGCGATTGAGAATGATGTTGCTTTATTAAAGGCGACTGCTGTGGGTGCAAACAGCAGTGTTCGAGGTGGTGAAGGTTCGAAGCTAAAAGTCCCGGAACCAAAGCAATTCGGAGGGAGCCGAAATGCGAAGGAATTGGAGAATTTCTTGTGGGACATGGAGCAGTATTTCAGGACTGCTCGTGTGGCGGAGAGGGACCAAGTAACCATCACAAGCATGTATCTCGAGGGAGACGCGAAGTTATGGTGGCGGACCCGGTTGGATGATGACGCTAGTACTGGTCGACCGCGTATTGAGACGTGGGAAACACTGAAGAAGGAACTAAGGGATCAGTTCCTACCCTTGAACGCCGCGTGGGTGGCAAGGGAAGCCCTAAAAAGCTGAAACACACTGGTACAGTGCGGGATTACGTGAAGGAGTTTAGCTCTTTGATGCTTGACGTGAAGAACATGTCTGAGGATGACAAGCTCTTCAACTTTTTCTCGGGACTACAGCCATGGGCTCAAGCGGAGTTGAGACGGCAGAACGTGAAGGAGCTACCCACGGCTATAGCAGTAGCAGATAGTCTTGTTGATTACAAGATTGAACCTTCTTCGAGTAGGGGAGACAAGAAGAAGGAGGGCGATGGCAAACAGGGCAAAAAGAAGAATGGGGAGTCATCTAAGCAGCGGGGCTCGGATGCACCCCAGAGCCAAGGTAATTCTAATTCGGGTTGTTTTCTGTGTAATGGCGATCATAAAATCAGGAATTGCCCGAAGCGGAATCGGCTTACTGCTCTTGTGACCGAGGATGCACATAGCGGCAGTGAAGATGCGGAAGAGTGCACCCCACGGGTGAACCCACTTCAGTTGCTGAATGCTATCACAGTGGATACTCAGGCTCGGGTGAAAGGCTTGATGTACGTGACGGCAAGCGTGAACGGAAGGAAGGTGCGGGCTATGTTGGATACAGGCACCACCAACAATTTCATGTCACCGGCTATGGTGGACCATCTCGGCTTGGAAGTTGCAAAGAGCGATTATCGAGTGAAGGCGGTGAATTCGAGGGCACAGAATATCCAAGGTACCACTACTTGTGTGCTGAAAATAGGTATATGGAAGCAAGAGTGTCGGTTTATGACTCTTCCTTTGGATGAATTCGATGTCATACTTGGTATTGAGTTTTTTGTGCAAGCCAAGGCCGTTGCCATGCCACATTTGGGTGGCCTGCTAATTGTGGACGAGAGTTGTCCCAGTTTTATTCCTGTTGAGCGTGGACAGGTTGCGGAGAGTCCTGTGAGGCAAGCAGGTTCTCAAGTGAAGACAGGTGTCGAAAGGAGGGAAACAACCAGACTCGCTGCTCTGGTCATGGTGAGACCAGATCCGGTTGTTAGAGGCCCAGACCGTGTCGTGGCTGTTCGGGAGGAACAAGGCGACGAGATGCCTATGGAGAAGTCTTGGGTTCTGCCCCCTAGACGAACCAATGAGGGAAGGATTGAGCGTGGTACTCAACCCTTGGCACGAGACCCTTATTGGATGGTGCTTTTGGAACGTGCGGTGTGGAAGAAGCAGCCGGGTGAGTTGCTTGCAGCCGCTAATCAGCCCTTGAAGTTCCAAAGAAGGCGAGACGGCATGCTGTGGATGTGTGCTAGTGAACGTGCTATGAACCAAGTTACCGTGAGGAGTACATATCCTGTCCCGGACGTTGCTGAGGAGTTCGATTGGTCATCGAAGGCAGCGTTTCTTGCGAGGCTTGAGGGGAAGTCAGGATGTGGGCAAGTCGGAATTGCTGAAGGTGATGAGGTGACGAGAGCATGGGTGATGTGCTCGGGCTTATATAGAGCCATTGGCGGGGTCCAGGAGGGACACCCCATTGTTGTTGGAAGTCGGAAGCTCATAGAGACCGAAGTGCGGTATTCGACCCATGAGGAGCTGACTGACAAGCGGTCCTACACAGGTTCGGTACAGTGGTGTGGCGAGCCATTGGATGTGATCAAATGGATGGGCGGGGTGGCCTATCGATTCAAATTGCAAGAAAGGATGAAATTCCACCCAACTTTCCATGTAAGTATTCTGAAGCCTTACTTAGAGAAAGCTGACTGTGGGAGGCAGCAGGTGAGGCGAGCCCAATCTAGTGAGAGGGAGCGGTTCGAAAACCAGGTTGACCATCGGACCAAGAGGGCAAGTCGGAGGGGCCGGCGCTCAGATTACTTGATGCGGTGGGAAGGCAGTAGTGAGGCGCACGCTACGTGGGGATGCAACGCGGTGTTGTGGCAATTTGAGGTGCGGATCAATGAGTACGTGGAGACCCTCCCGACGAGGACGTCGGTTTCATCCGGCGGGGGTGGGTTTGTCACACCCTCGTGATTCGACATGCGGCCCGCGTGGGGACCGGCGTGGGCTAAGCAGGTGTCATGCCTCGGCATAGGTGTGGCACGGCCGAGGTGGGTGGCCTTGGTCGATGAAGTCTTGTTCGAAGGGTTCGCGGACAAGCACGGTGGCAGCCAGGCGTTAGGCATGCGGGGAAGACTAAGGCGAGAATACACAGGCTTGGGCGGTCGAACCAAGCATGGCTCGGACAGAGGGGCGAGAGTTGCGGAACTCAGGCCAGCGTGGCTAGGACAGGACCCGAGGGACGTGGTCCAAGCAGACGTGCGGATGTGTGGGCGACCAGAAACGGTCAGATGTGCGTGGGACGCTGGTGGGCGTGAAATGCGCACAAGCGGGCGAGTGGTTGCACCAGTGGCCGAGATTTCTGGGCGGCATGGGCAGTGAGAGCCAAACACGTGGCCCATGACCCAGATAGCCGTTGGAACCAGCCCTAGACCGTGATTCAGTCCAGATTCACTCAGGCATTCAGCCAAGACTGAGAGGGCTCAGCGAGTGGGACAAGTGGCTGGTTGGTGAGCCCGACATGTGTCTGTTCCTGCCCAGTTCGAGGAGTGGCCGTGCAAGTGGTCCAGGTGGCTTAGCGGGAGCGCGCCACATGACCAGGAGCCAAGTTAGTGTAGCCTAAGTTAGTGCCTACGTGGTTGGGGCTGTCAACCACCTTGTGATGTATATAAATACATTGAGTTGAGAAAGGCAAAGGACACGGGCGGTTAATCATTGTGTGATCCTTGCAGCAGACTTGTATTCCTTTTTATTGTGAGAATATAAAGGTTGGGAAGGGGTGTTTCCCGTAAACAGGTTTTGTGTGTGCCCGGGTGTGTGTGTGTGTTCGGCTTGCTTGCGAGTGTGTGCGAGCGTGTTTGAGTGGCTGACTAAGTGCGTGACTTAGGCCATCATAGGGCGAAACCGAGGAAAAAAGTCGGACCCTGTGACAGATACCATACTCGCAACTGTTTAAAAAGTTTCTCTCATTTTAACATTCACATCACACTTATATATATGTGTGTGTGTGTGCGTGTATACTTGTATATACAGCTATTATATTTGTAGGATTTGACAGTTTGTGTTTGGCCATTTAATAAAATAAATGGGGCCTAGTGATGTCGGTAGCCACATGGGGATTTTGAATTCATGCATTATTTCTCTTTTCACAAAATTCCTTTTCCTTTTTCTTTTTTTTTTTAATATGTATATTTATTTGAAAAAAACAAAAGAAAGAAAGAAAGAAAAATATGTCAATTAGCAAAGTCTTCTGATGTATTTTCTTCTTTTCATGCATTTGGTGGGGCTGGGTGGGCTGGCCACTGAAAGGATTATTGTTGTGGCTGCATGTTCTGGGGCTGCGCTTTTGAGTGCTTCGTTAATTGTGTTGATACGACTCTCTTTTCTCAGGTATGGTATGGAATGCTACACGTTTGGCACTACCAAACACTACTAAATAGTCATATTTTAGGAATTATATTAAAAGATATCGGTGATGTCGATTAATAGAAGACGGATCTTACAATATCGATCAATAGTTGAGATCAACTCTTTATTAATTGTGATATTCAATATTATTGATGTCTCAAAATATTTTTCTCATTTCAAAGTTGGATTGATTTGACCGATTCAGCATCCCTTAATTCTTTTTTTAATTTATTTATTTAACTTTAATTGTATCTCTTTTATCTTTCTTTCTTCGTTCTTTTTTTTCTCGCCTATGACCCACAACATATTACCAAAAAAATGCAGCGTTTCTTGTTTTACATGTGCAGGATGTCCTTTTACCTCCAATGCCTTGAGTGGATTCCTACTTTGACCACGCCTTAAACGATCACAAACTCTTATGTCAATTTTAAAATCTATAGATATCTCGCACAGTTTTACATATCAATTACAACTACTTAACGAACAAGTGGTGATGGTAACTAGTAATGTATTAGATGTTTTCCTTCAAGTAATATTGAATGGGTATACCATTTCTAACTTTTAGGAGTGTGCCATGCAAAATTCTTAGGCTTTTTTTTTTTTTTTTTTTTTTTTTGGAGGAATGCCCCAAAATGAGTAATCTAGAATATTGCCCCACCTGTAGTGATTTCATGATTTTTGTCCTCTTATAATGTTTAATAAAAAGTGATTAACATGATAAAAATCCAAATAGATAATTAAATGGAACAAAAATTCAAAACATGTTCATTGAAATGGCTACTCCCACAATTTTTTCAAATTGTTTCATGCTAGCTACATATGGTAGTGGCCCACCATAATCTTAATGTAGGGCCCGGTCTATGATTTTTCTTGATTTAGGCAGATTTTGATTCTTTTCAAGATGTGAGCACATAACCGATTTCTGGTATTTCATTCCTTTTCCTAACCATGCCATGTCATATTTAGTCGTGTCTTCATTTTGAAGATTCGTCTTCTAACCAGTTTACAAGGTTAATAATCCGCTAGGTTACCACTTGTAACCCGCTGGGTTTTTGTCAGCACTAATTTTTGAGTAATCCAACTAGTTACTATTAGTGACCTGTTGGGTTGGCCGGAGCCAGTAAAAGGCGTCACTCGTTCAGCAATTCAACCGCCACCAATATAGGACGGGTGAGTGAGAGGCACATTAAGAATTCAATGAATTTGATGTATAGTTTTTCTCCCCCCACCCCCTTAAATTTAACGTGGGGAATTTGAATTTGAAACTTTACAGTATAAAATTATTATGTTATGTTTGCAACCATTGTAGTATTGATTATGGATGAAAATATTGATATTAGCTATAATATCGTATACCTTATGTCATAGAAATTTCAGAGATATTGTCAATATTTATGGAGATACCAAAAAATATTATTGAAATTTCAGAATTTGCTTTAAGATATGTTTTAAACATTTTAGGTTACCAAAATATTAAGAAGTTATTTAAATACACAAGTTTTACATATAAAACTTTCTTATTTATTATATATCTCAATTTCAAAAGAAAGTTCTATTAAGTACATACATGATTGGAATGTCATTATGATTCAAATAATAATAATGTCATGATATATTATTTGAATAATGTTAAATATAATTGTGAACATGGTTGTTAATCTTTTCTCATTATATTTTTATAAAGAAAATTTAAACGTGTTCAAAAATATCAATAGAAATTTTTTTTTTTGAAATTCTTCCTAAAATTAACACCACAATTCTACCAATATATCTCAATATTTAGTATAAAATATAATAGATCTCTTCAACCATAACGATATTTTTACTGTTAATTTATCGATATTAAAAAAAATTAATCTAAAAAAATGTGTCAATATTATTCAAATATAGCAATTTCAATGAAAATTTCGAAAATATCGTGATCATGGTATTGATAGAAAATTTGTGGAAAACATGTTGATGCAGCACTAAATTCCACATTACACGGAATTCAATGAAAGAGGCTAGACTCTAGAGGTTGGCAGATAGGTTGGGCATAAATCTATAGTCTGATGCTTGTCTACCATGGCCATTTTTTTTTTTTTTTTTTTTTTTTTTTTTTTTTGGGGCTGGTTACCATGGCCTATTTTTGTTTATTTATGAAATAACTAATTTAAAGGGTATTGTGTAATTTTGTATTTGTTGCAACGGTTCTTCCAAATATCTTGTATTAATCTGGAATTTATTAATCTTTTTTTTTTTTTTGCTAAAATCGAATTTGCACTAAAGCCCTTGAGAAGTTTGCAAACTTCACAGTTCACACACATGTCACGACTAGGAGGAATGTTAATTGTTTGGTTGTTGTACGTAATTATGTTAAGAGTCTAATTTCTTTTTTATTTATTTTGTCATGGTTTAACTGGTTATAGTGGGTGATTAGCCATTATACATGAAAGTTAGTTGTGGAAATCTCAAGGTTATTTGGGAACTTGGATGTTATTGCATGTTATTTATAAATCACTCTGTTAAATTGTAAATAAAATTAAAAAAAAAAAAAAAAGAAAAGAAAAAAGCAAACTGATCTCCAAATTATGTGCGTGAATTATTTTATTAATGTAAATAATATGAATTAATTGGCATGAGAATAAGAAGGAAAGTGTAATCCTGTAAATGTGTTCACGTAATAATGTGGTAATTCAATAGTATTTGCTCCATCTTACTTGCCATTTTGCTGGTGGTAATTCAATAAATCTTGTTCTTTTTTCAAATCAAACTCCTAAATATGAAAGTCCAAAGTTTTAACAACAATTTAAAGCAAAAAAAATAAGAGAGTTTTAGATTAATTTTCTAATCTTAAAGCTTGATTTTAATTTTCAAACTTTTAGGGATTTCACAAATTTTTTGGGATTTTTGTCATTCCTACTTGCCGAACAGGTGCCTGAAGTGTGAACATGGGGGAGTATGTCGAGAGAGATGGCAATGCGAGATGGTGGTGGAGGGGTCTTAAGCCCGCCACATGAAATTTTAAATAAAAAAAATTAATTTTCAAAAATTTAAAACATTTTTTAAAAATAAATTTTAATTAGTTTTTTAATTTTTTGTTTTGCATTTGATTAGTTTTTAATTAATTTTTGCAGTGGAAAAAAAATAATGAAGTTCTAAAATCAGGGACTTTACATTGTATAAGCGGGCCATGAATTGGGTCGTTGGTATGGCTGGATTTGGCCCAAAAATGTGGTACACTGGTGGGGAGAATATTGTGGAAACAGCCGGTCAAATATATATATTTATTTTTTGCCTCACTTAAGAATATAATGTTATTTTTATACTTTCTTTACTTTAATGCATAATGTTATTTCTAATACTATTTTAACCTTTGGTCATTATTATTGCGCTTCGAAACTTGTAAAGTGAAAATTTTGTATTTAAATAAATAAATAATAAAAATATTATAATAATTACACTGTAAAAGTTAAGCCAACAATCAATAAAAATCAAACATTAAATTTAACGTTGTCTATATCTCGTGATAAATTTGTTACAAAATTTAGTGTATGAAAAATTTCACATTAAATATAACACTTTATTAAACATCACTTTTTTATCCATCCAAATGCCAAAATTTATCCTACGGCCAAATGTGTAGAAGGCCCAAAGGAATGCCCTAGCGGGTGAATTCCCACCTTGCCGTGCACAACGTTTGAGGTACATTAAGTGTTAATGAGGTTGTAACGCTTATTCATTTACTTACATTATTATGATATGAAAATTAAACTTAAATTTTCGACAAAATGATGTTTTTAGAAATGGTACCAAGTGAAGTCCAAAATCTTTAGAAATTAGAGTGATAACAACGTAAATCACTCTACTCTTTGTTCTCTTTTCTGCAAGGGATGAAACGACTAAATAAAATACAAAACGTTTTTAACTCCGTTGATTATTGAAAAATGTGTGCTCAATGTTATTGTCAAAATTTGTGTAATTTTCGGTTTTAATTCCCTTGGATAAACCTATCAATTGTGGTCAAGACCTCTTGAATGAGTTTAACCCCTTTTCTTGTGATTGAAAATCACAGAAGTTGGTACTTTGAAATGTGCGATTCACCTAAAAAGTTTTGAAAATTGTGAATAAACTCGTGGCGGATAAGATCATAGGAGTCGTGTTCCAAGCACCGCGGGGCCCAACAAATTGCTCTTTTTTGTGTGATTACTTGAATAGTTTCAAAATTTTGCGCAAGCTTATAAAATTTATACTAGTATATGAAAATTGATATTAGTAACATTCGACACCACCAAACTGCGCGAAATAAATTTTACATGACGTAGTATTAGCGCGTGCAATCACAACTTGCTGTAAAACACACCTTCTGATGTGAATTGTGCTATCGAACATCTTGATGTGCGATTCGGCTGTTTTTGTGTGAGAATGCCCTATTTCTCGACGCCTTTGTCGTTAACACCATGGTTGTAGACAGAAGAACACAAGCATACAGCTTTTCACACCCCGGAGATTCAACCATTTTCTTTTTCTGTAAGGAAGAAAACAATAACAATGATACATGAGCAATTCATGCTCAAGTAAAAATACTGTCCACCGCAAAAATAAACTACACGTAAACACTTTTACACACAGGAGAGGAATGCCGTAAAGCAACTTCCTGGATCATGAAAAAAATTGTATCGAACCAAGACAGGAGACGCCGTTTTGGGCTAAGAAAGTTGGATGAATTTCCTGTTTATGTGTTTGTTCCGGGATTTATCACAACCAACCACAGCATGTGTATTGAGATGATGGCATTCTTCCCGTTTGACGAATGTACTCGGCTTGGGCTGCAGTTCTTTCTGCGTCCCGGTTTTTTCTAGATTCGGCTGCTGCTCTTTTTTCTTCTGATCTTTGCCTTGTCATTGCGACCTTCTTCACCATCTTCGCATGAGCCTGGGCTCTCATTTGATCAACTTGAGCCTGAAAGAAGTCAAATGCTTGGATTAGCTCTCAAACGTTGCTTGAGACCAATAGAAGTTGCATCAAGACCAGTAGGAGTTTAAAATGTTTCGGCCATTTCAGGAATCGATATTTTTACTTCAAACAAGTCCTCGTGGCAAATTATGTTTGAGTTTCCAAACATAACTAGTCCTATTTGAGTCCTTTGTCAGATGTACTCTTTGGCTTTTACTGAATTAAAAATCAAGTGGGATTTTCAAATTAAAAAATTTCATAAAAAACAGGATTAAAAGTTCTCAAGTTAATGATCCGAAACAAGAATTTCGAGCCAAATACTCTAACTTTAGAGAGCAATCAGTGGATCCAAAAAGAGGCGGAGAGAGAATTTCAAGTACCTCTATTCTCCGCATCTCGGCTTCCAATTTTGCTTTCTGCTGACTCTCCCAAGCTTGGATTTTGATTTCTTCACGCTTATATCTGAGCAATTTCGACATTTAGGCTCATCAAGTTAGCCGTGATAGAACATTAGAAGATAGAACGCACTAGTACAGATAAAAACAAATTTCCTGTTTCATTCAAAACACATTGGTTCAACAAGCTCTGAAAGTTAATGGTCGCAGAAAGAACCTTGCCGTATGTCTAGATTTTTCAGCTTCTTCCCAGGCAGCCGCACGTTTTCCACATTCAACACGCTCAAGCTCCGCTGCATCAGCAATAGATCTCTTCTTTTCCTGCTCATCTTTACTTGCCCAAGCAGCAATATTCATCTTGCCAAGCTGGACTCCGAGAGCCACGATTTCTCGCCTTGTCTTAAGCTTCAATTCTTCTTCAGATAATTCTTTCCTATGGTTGTCAGATGAAAGGTGTGATTCCCCACCGTTACCGGGCTCAATGGGAGTAGAAGCCGGTGCACATCCGCGAGGAGTCGATGGCATTGATGAAGTTGGACTGCGGAGAGGTGTAGTTGCTCCAACAGGGGTAGCAGTCCTCGAAGGCTCGAGACTTGTACCAGGTGTCATTTCGGTACCCATATCTCTCATTGAGACTGATCTTACGGAGGGAATGCCTGCACAATGAACCAAGGAAATGTCATAAAATTCATATTGAAATCAAGAAAAATTCAAGGAATATAAACTACGAAAAAGGCAGTGTACAAACCTGTACCCTCATCTGCTTGACTTCTTGCACAGGTTAAATCCCCTAGTTCGTTTAAGTCCTTACTTTGAGCAGATTGATCAACCAACAAATTGCCCGCAGCAGAAGCAAATGAGAACTTCTCGTACCCAATCTGCGGCGCAGATTGACAGAAATCAACCCGCTTTGTGTCTGCCACTCGGCTAAACAACAACCTGTTATCACAATTAGCATACTCCGGAGCAACCCTCATCATATTTGTTCCCGGCATCCGATTTGTTTGGTTTTGCAAAGCATTCCTTTTGGGATGATTGGGTTGCACGTTTTGCCGGTTCATTATCCATTTCTCGGCATCATTCCACTTAGATGGCATCGGTCTTGAGATTGACCTCGAAATGGGATTGTGTCCTGATCTCTCCCCTTTATGAAACTCAAAGCTAGAAGAACTAGCGTTACTATCATAATCAAGATTGTCGTCTTCCATAATTCTCACAGGGTGAACCGTGCTTGAACTACTGCTATCACCCTTCGAACTTTGCGGAAGTCTAACACGAGTAGTGTCACCGTTTTCTTTTGGCAACGAATCCTTTTGTTGGTTAGAAGCTTGGTCCGCTTGTCTGGGATCCAATGCAGGTGCACCGGATAATTTCGTAGACGGAACTTCTATGCAAGGAGATGTAACTGGAGGGCATAGGAATTTTATAATCAGTACGGGCAAATCAATACTCAGTACACCAGTTAACAACCTTCATATGTGCTTAGTGTTGATTTTTCTTCTAATCTTCTTCAACATGGCGAAATTCGACTTTAAAACTGAACAAGCTCAAATATGCTAATGCTAATGCTAAGTTTATCTAAAAAGTGATTAACTTTTCCTCAGCCAAAAACAAAAACAACAACAACAACAACAATGATAATGGTGATAATAATAATAACTAAACAACTCAAAATAGACTCAGAAAAGAAAAAGACCTTCCTCATCAGCATTGGAAGTGGATAATAAGCTGTTGTTGACAAAATCAGAATCGTCAAGCTTGGAAGGAGAAGTCCTTGAGGAGTTACTATTGGATCCATCTTTCTTCCGCAGATGGTGGGGTCCCATCAGCTTCATCCTCAGCTTACTCGGTGAAATCATGCCAGTCTGCAAACATACAAAAAAAAAAGGGAGGTTAATTCACACCCACATGACTCCTTTCAGTCCACTGCAGAGAAAAGCTGCCCAAAAGTATGTGCGTGACCAAAAAATAAAAAGAGATCATTTCAAACAAAACAAACACAAACAACAACTCACTTTAGTAATAATTCTGAAAGATGTTAATCAAACACCAGTCCAAGATTTCAAACTTGACGACAAACAATGAACCACAATTATCACGAGAACCTCCCAAAGAAAAAGCAAAATTTGTTTTTTCTTCTTCACTTGTTTCTTTTATTCCAACTGGGCATATGTTCAATTAACTCAATGAAATAGGCAACACAAGAGAGAGAGAGAGAGAGGTATATTCCTATTCCAAACGTGCAGTCCAGATAAAATCACAATCCAACTACGACAATTGTCTTCAAAACACATTCAACACCGTTGAAAGTAAAGTAAAACCAAACCCCATTAAGAATTTCAACAAAACACCACCTGGGTAATTGAAAATTTAGAAGAAAATTATAATATTTTAAGAAAACCCAGCTCCCAAAAAATTAAAAAAAGTATATATGGGAAAATTTTCTGCAACAAAATTCAGGTTGCTATTTGCTATGAATTTAACATCAAGAAAACTAACAACACAATATAAGAAAATTTAAATATAAAAAAGAAAAAGTTGGAAAACTCATGAAAAAGAGACACGGATCAATAGAGATTTTCATTTTCCTTTTATTTTCTGTCAATACCTGCACTTTGTGTATCCTCTCGTACTCCATTAGATCTCTCTCTCTCTCACTCTCTCTCTCTCTGTTTTTGTTTTTGCTTCTCTTTCTGTCTCTCTGAAAACAATCTTCTTATCTCCTTAGGAAGTAGCAGAGAAGAAGAAGCTTTTGAAGTGTGAAAGCATTACAGTCTCTCTGTTTCTCTCTCTTCTTCTCTCTCTCTCTCTCTATCTCTCTATGTTTGTCTCTCTGTTACGAGCGTTTTGTAGGCGAGCAGACCATCATGAGATCGAGTTTGACTCCTCTGCGGCGCAGGACAACTGACCTGTACCTTCCTTCGTTCACCTCCACGTCGGACGGACCCACTTCCTGAGATTTCCGTGATGACGTGGCGAGATCTGCGTGGGGCTTCATTTTTTAAATTGTGGTCGGCGGGCACCTTTCTTCGTTTTCAGCCGAGGATTTGCCGATTTTTTTTTTATATATTTTCTTTTAGAAAATTATTTTGAGGAAAAAGACAAAATGTGAATATAAACAAAAAAAGAAAAGAAAAGAAAAGAAAAGAATAATGAGAATATGAAGAGGGGGCAAAGGCAAAAACAGGAACATGCGTTTTGAAGTTGGTCCAGTTTAAAGCAAAAAATGGGTCATAATCAAATCAATCACATTAAAATTTCACTATTTTTGTGACGAATATAAACCGTCGGATACAAACCGATCTGGTCAAGTAAAAATGTGGGCCAAGTTTTGGTATAATTATTGCCAAGACAAGCTTTTTTATTTTCTGTGACAGTTTACGCCATAACAAGCTTTGGTCGACTAATCACCCACTATCAACCAAAAGTACATAAAGATATACGAGTTTCTTCCATTCATGTACTTGTTGGAGTGAAAACAATCTCTTGTCGAACAACCCTATTGCTAATAACATGTGTTTTCAATGTTAAAAACGAAATATATTTTAAGAAATTACATTTGATTCATCGTTTTGAGTATTTAATGCGGCTTTAAGCATAAATTATTAATCGATTCATTGTTATTATCAATAATATGATCTCCATAAGTTATACTCAGAGAGAACAAGCTGATGTTAGAATGCATATTTATTAGAATATTTTCTGAATTTTGATGCACATATATATATAGACTATAAATGTACAACTGTCACCGTGCTAGTCTAATTAGTACTAGTTATATGGGTTAAAGAGAAAAGAGCATAGATTCAAATCATTAAAAAAATTTTAAATAACTAGTGATGCATAAAAAATAAAAAATAAAAATTTACAGTCCCAAGTTAAACCATCAAAGTTGGTAGCTTAAAAAGTATTGAGCTGAAACCCAATTGGTTTTGTAGATTGGAAATTTCAAGTTCTGAGTCTTGTGATCTAAGCATTTGAGATTGTTTTCTAACTACTTATTCAATGTTCGATATTTAATAAGATTGGCACAACGTATGTATTTATGTCTTAATGCACATATTCTTCACACGTATAGATAAAATAGTTTCGACTGATTATCTTATTTCTATACTTTTTCACTATATCAAAAAAAAAAAAAACAAAAAAAACAAACAAGCCAAGTACCGGTGTGGGAACTAATTAATAGTGTAGTAAATAGATTTGAATTTGGTTGATGCTGCAATTTTTTTTTATTTTTTATTTTTGAATTGGTTAATGCTTGTTGGACTAAATGGCCATTCAGCTAAAGGGGCCAACTTGCCATCACGAATAACAAATGTTTAATGTTATTATTATCATTATTATTTGATAAATTTATTATTATTATTATTGCCAACCTACATTAATGAAGTTTTGATAACGTGTACAAGTAAGAAAACACAGAATTTGAGATTCCCATTTTGCAAAGGACACTCACGAGCACAAAAAGATTTTTTAGGTATGGAGAATCTCACAGTAAATTTCAAACCGATAAGAAAAGTGCAAAAAGAAAAATGAATATTAGACATTTTAATTTACAAATAACAAAATGGGCAAAAAAAAAAAAAAAAAAAGAAGGGAAAAAACTGACATTGACGGGGCCCAACAAAATCTTGGAAGGGACAAATGGATAATGGAAACAATGCGCTCTTCATTGTACTATTCTTCTTATTAGATGGGCACAGAGAGGTAGTTTGGTCTTTTCACCCACCAAACTTTTTCCCTTCTTTGAAGATTCACCAGAAGATCTTCTGTAACTTCACTGATTGGTATTGTTTTTCTCTTCTTCTTTTTGCCCCCCTGAAATTTCTAAGAGCTCGTTCAAGTCATCCATTGGAATTAAAATTTTAAAAATATTTTGATAATAAATAAGTTAATATTTAAAAATATGTGTCTGATTCAAAATAAATTAAAATAGTTAAAACATATAAAAATTTAAAATTTATTTAAAAAAAATTAACAATATAGATTTTATTTTATTTTTTTCATCATTTTATATAATTTAAAGAAAAAAAATATCTCATTTCGATTTGAAATAAATAAAAAAGTTATGAAATTTTTATAAGAGTTATGGATATGTAAATAAATGAAATTGATTTATTTTTTAAGAAAAAAATATTTGAAAAATTCAAAATTGACTGGAGGTTTCAAACACCCTAGAATATTTGTAAAAGGAAATAATTATAATAAGAGTTATTGACTTAAATAATCCCTGAACTTTTATAAAGATGACGGTTTGATCCCTTTTTTTTGTCGAGATGATTCTAAACTCTTATTTTTGGGCTGTTATCGTTATTTCCATCAAAATCCGTTAAATTTTTAATGGAATCTTATTAAAATGATTATTTAAAAAAAAAAAACTAAAATAACCTCCCCTCTCTCACTTTCCTCTCTCTCTTGATCTGGCCCCCGTTTTGCCGTTGTTCGCCGCGAGCCCCCAACCCCCCATTGGAATCCGGATTAGAGTTGCCCCCTCCATCTTTGCCATCGTTGAGCCCCCCTACGTGGAATTACCAATATGTTTCCCCCTCGTCTTTGCTGTCGTTGAGCCCCTTTCACCCCCTCCCTCCCCCCAAACTGTCTTTACCTTCGCCGAGCTTGGCTCAGAACCTAGAACCAAATTGGGTCCCCCCCCCCCCCCCAACCCAACCACCGCCCAAGCACTTCGATCTGGTTTCCTCCCCCCCCCACCCAACCACTGCCCAAGCACTTCGATCTGGTTTCCTTCCCCCCCCCCCCCCCCCTCCCCCTACTGAGCTTGGCTTATTCCTAGATCTTGGCCCCAAATCTGGGCTTTGGTTTCGAGGAAGGAGGGAAGGAAGGAGGTTGCTCGATCTGGTTTCCTTCCCCCGCCGCCAAGCTTGCCCCTCCCTCAGATCTTGGCCCTAGATTTGGGCTTTGGTTTCGAGAAGTAGGGAGTGTGCTCAATCTGGTCTCCTCCACCTGCCGCAGAGCTTGTCTCGCCCCACGGAGAGAGAAAGAGAGAAATAGTGTGTGTGTGTGTGTGTGTCCAGGTCTGGGCTTTAGTTTCAAGGAGGGAGGGAGGGAGGGAGGGTGCTCGATTTGGTCTCCTCCTCCCACCGTTGAGCTTGCCCCACCCCCAGAGAGAGTGTGTGTGTATGTGTGTGTGTGAGAGAGAGAGAGATTACATTTTTATAAAATTAATTATTCATATATTACTAAAATATCCTTTTATTCTGTTAGAAATTAATGGATTTTGACGAAAAGAATTATAACGACTACAAGATAGGAGTTAAGGATCATCTCGATAAAAAAAAAAAGGAATATGAATCAAATCGCCACATTTACAAGAATTCAGGAATTATTTGGATCAATTACTCTTATAATAATTAATTGTATGGTATGTATGTGTTACTTTTAATGCACACTATCTAATTTATCATTTTATTTTTGTTGAAATATTTAATTTATCCTTACAAATGTGCAAAAATTGAAAATTTTTTATGCTGTATTTAAGAATGGTAAATTCAAGTTATTTTTTTTTTAAATGAATGTATTCTATAATTCATTAAACTATCTAATGATCAGGTAACTTTATATCTTTTGATTTTTAAGCAAAAAGTATATCATGCCATAAATAGCAATTAATTATTTCAACCAAAAAAATAAATAGCAATTAATTATAAAACCATGAAGATTCACCATGTGAGTTTTTTTTTTTTTTTTTTTTTTGTCAAAAAAACGTTTTCAAAGTAGATGGTATAGGCTAGAACACGATTTTTTGTCCGCAAGAAATATAATATATATTAATTTATCGAATTATCTACCGTATAAAGAAAAATTAGAAATTATCTCCGCTAATCTCGGTCTGATATGTGCCTCGAGTGAAATATGTTTTTTTATTAAATAATAGGTGCCCTAAATAATAGTTAGCTAAAAGAAAAAAACCAAGAGAGAGAAGAAAGAAATGAAAAAGAATATCGTAGTTTTGAATTCCTCGGAGAGGAATTGACGATTAGTGGAATTTGGAAGGGCATGTGAAAGTAAGGAGGAAATGGAAAAGATAATGAGAAATAAATAAATAATAAAGGGCAAAAAATAAAAAGAAAGAATAAAAGGAAAAGGAAAGGGAAATACTTTTTTCTACAAATTTGGGAGGAGGTTGAGGTCATCAGTCAAAGATACTTTTAGTAGGCACATCAATCGATGCAGAGCCATTATTTAAGTGAATGCATGAATGAATGGTGTCAGATAAGGTGGGTGTGTAGAGAGAGAGAGAGAGAGAGAGAGTGAGAGAGGGGTTCAGAATTCCATAATGTTTATCAAGGAAATTAAATAAAAAAAAAAAAAAAAAACAAAAAGAAAGGCGAAAGAAGTTGTTTCTTCTGCTCTCCGGTTAATTAACATTTCGTTCCGTGAAACAATTTTAGTTAAGATTTTTAAATTTAAGATAATTAATTTTTTGAATTTAATTTTTTTTTAATTTTTTTTAAAAAATAAAAACTGTAATAAAAATTTTAATTTAAATTTATTTATCAAATGAGACATTATTTGTTTTTTCGATCAGATATTTTAGAATTTAAATCCACAATTAGACTATTTATTATACATGAATAATTCATTTTGAAAAAAATTTATATATGAAACGAGAATTCCTCCGCATAAATCATCTAAGTTATTATATGCTCTTATAATCCTCTTTTCTTTAAAAGAAGGGGGGGAAAAAAAATGTTTCTTCTGCTGCCTTGAACCCCGCATCAGCCCATATTTCCTGTTCCTATCATTACCCCTATCTCCTTGGCCATCACCAAATCCACTCTTACGCCCCATGGGATTCCCCAACTTTACTTCAAAAGAAGAAAACAAAATGAGAATTTTGTGTGAGGAGATGATTAATGTTTTAATTATTATTTAGCAAAAAGAATTTTAATTATTAGATTAAATTTAAGTATACTTTTTAATCATCAGATCAAAATGTCAACTTTTTTAATTGAGTTGGTAAAACGGCTCACCCTTCTGTTAAATATTTGGGTTCAAAGCGTTCTTATCATGTTGATTGGGATATATTGACAATTCATTTCGTAAAGAATTCGTACATTAGATGACAATATTCAGGATAAAAACATTTAAATAAAAAAATTTAAGATGAAAATATTTGAATAAAAACATTTAACACAATAGAAAAATGTCTAAATGGTCAAAATATTTACATATAGAATTTTGCCTAAAAATTTAAATAGTACTAATTTGTAACATGTCATACCATTTCAACCAAAAAAAAAAAGTTTCATACCATTTCCAATATTACTTACAAAACATCCATTTAAAATATTGAAATATTACTGGAAAAAAATGGGTAAAATGGATTATTATGATATCTTTTTGATCTCATTTCAAACATTATCCCAGAAGAAAATGAAAGAGAATTACCTAACAATGTACATAAAGAAAATTAAAAAAAAAAAAAACATTATACGAATCCTAGAATTTACCAAACGTTTAATGTTTAAGAACGGTATCTTATGCAGTACTGATACAACATTTTATCATACTCTAATAAATAATTGTCGAAGAGGAGATAATATTATCAACTGTGAATTCTCAACTTTAGATTATAATCAGTAGCCATGATAAGTGATTATTAATTGGGGGAAAAAAAAAAGACATAGATGTTTTTTTTTTTTTTTTTTTTTAAACAAAACAAAGATATTCCACATTTGAAGTCATTTCAAGATAAACCATAATTTGGGCCAGTAACAACTTTACAGTTGGAATCAAATAACTTATTACTCTTTTTTGTTCAAAAAAATTTTCATTAATTACTTAATCATGTAATATACACATTGCTTGTTTGTATGACGTTTTATGATTGCCCGCTTTAAAAATTTGAAATATATAAATATATATGTTTTAAACTTGACATCGAAGATCTTGAATTCCATCTCACTCACGTGGGGCTAAATCATTTAATATGCATATAAATTAACCAAAAAAAAAGAAAAAAAGAAAAATGGAGATGGAGAAAGTGTTGAATTTCTCTTGGCTACCAAAATGCTTTGTCTAATTTCTAGCTACAACTCAGTTATCAAATTTGCACTTTATGTATGTGGGGCTAATACAACTCAATATACAAAATGTTATATATATATATATATATATATTTTAGTGCTTGAAAATGTAGTTTAATATTATTCTTTTGGTACAAAAATTTAGTTGTAGACGTCGGGCTCATAATCAAGATAAACGGTTATTTTTGTAGAACGAATTAAATGGCTTAGTACTGCACCTTTTAAGCTCAACTACTCGTAGTTATTTGGTTCTTAAATTCTAGATGTTTTTAAAGGTTTATGGCTATTTATTATTGAGCATTTAATATGAACAAGTGTTATTGTTCAAAATTTTAACACTTTACTCTCATTTGTGTTTGTGGTCCTCTCCTTGGGCTGAAGAACTTTATGGTTCTATTAATAGGCACATTAAAGAAGAATAATAACATCTTAAGGATCAGTATGAACAAGTTAAAAAAGATTCACAATTGGAAGGTATGCTTGAGTAAATTAATTATACATGTGAGATCTTATGTCAGACATTTTACGAAACGGTACTTGTAATATAAGATTAACGACATGTAACACAAAGATATTATTAATGCGTAAAATTTTTGTTCAAACATTTTTTTTTTGAAATTGAACATGTTTTTCTACAATAATAGTTTCAAATAATAGTTGCATAAACATTACATGTAAATAAATTAATTATATACATCTAAATAAAAATTGCATTTACCGAATAAATATTTGTATTAGCAGAACAAAATGTTACATATAGACAAATCTTATTGTTATATGTTTTAATTTTGTATTATATTGTCCGATCATTGATATTATTAACTGTTGGATACAAGATCATGTCTATATATATATATATATATGTATGTATATGACAAAGACAATCAGTGAAATTGTAAGTAATTTTATGTTAAAATGGAATTCGCATATAAATCCCACTGATAAAGACTGGTTTCATGACGAGAATCACCCATTATAGGAACAAAGCAACTCCTAGGATTCTTAGGCCAAATATAGCAAAAGGAATCATTTTTCTTTCTCAACCTTTTCCTTTTCTCCATTTTCCCTCTCAACTTTTTGGTCTTGGTAATCAAATGAACTTGATTCCTCTGTTGTTTTTAAAAAAAAAAAAAAAAAAAATTGTAACCAGACACGTGATATACTTACTCATTTACAATATATATAAGATCTAGTCTCATATTACAATTAATATACAATTTATTTTATGTAACGATAATTTTTTTTTAAAATGATATAACATTAGTTAAGTAAATTCTTTTATCATACATTTTAAATTTATTGTTATATAATAGTGTATATATTATATGATCATATTCCTTTTGTCTAAACACTTTAGGCTATGTTTGTTCTGAAGAAAATAAAGTAGGAAGGAATAATGACATTTAACCTAGACATAGAGGAAAATAAAGAAAAAATAAAGATTTTTTTTCTTATTGTGTTTGGTCTAGATTACCTATTCTAATCATTTTGAAAAAAAAAATTAAAATTTGTAGGTTTTTTTTTAAACATTATTTTTAAAGGATTTGAAATTATTCATTCAATTCATTCCTCCTTTTTTTTCTCCTACCGACCATGTATCCCTAAATTCATCCACTCTTCCAGTTCCTTTCAATATTTTTCCCTCCTATTAAAGAAGTTCTTAGTTTTTCGTTTATCACCTAGGTTCAAACCTACATTTTAAATAATAGTAAATTCAATTTTTTTTTTAAAGATAAAACACCGTAATAAAAAATAGAAAAAAGTTTGAAAAACGAACGTAAACCTATGTGATAAACTCAAACAACATACATCCCCTGCAGCCTCCTTGTTAACATGCTCAATCTTTAATCATAATTAGTTTAAAATAAAAACAATAAAGTATATTATGCACCACAAATAACTTATAATTAAGGCTCAAAGCTCTATAACAAGTAAGGACACCCCTTTTAATTCTTTTGCATTAATCTTTTTCCTACTACCTCACGGGGACCAATGGTCCTACATCTCCTGGCTATAGTAATTAATAAATAATAATCATTCCTCAAAAGAATTTAAAAGGTTTGTAGGCCTCCCAAAACATTCTTTATACAAAAATAAAATTGCAATAAATAAGTGAATAAATAAATAAATAAATAAGTGACTTTGGACTTGTGTCTTTTGGTTCTCTAATCTCACATGTTTGTCCTTTTGCTTGCCTCCTCCACATTGGCCCAGTGTCCGTTGGTGTCTTTGTTGTAGGGCATTACATTACCATGTATATTGGCCTTTGGATTTTTGACCAAATTTGCCAATTTTGTTTACTTTTGAAAATCACGTGTGAACCAAGAGACTAGTCGCACCATTTAGCCTACATCGTTGACCGCTTTGTCCGCGAGGCGTAACGTGATGGCATCACATTTTCCACGTGGCAAGAGAATGTGGGACCACATTATTTATTTTGCTCATAGATTTTCTTTTTTAAAAAATAATGTGAACAGGTCTTGACGGCTGTTTACCAAAAACCCCCATGCTTGGAGATTTTATTTATTTTGTAAAATATTTGTTATCACCAAGTTCTTCATTGATTTGACGTTGTTCTTGTAGGAGTTAGCATATTAACAGTCTATGTCGTTTAAAAAAAAAATTATTACGTTACGCATTGCCACTTTATAATAAATCTTAATTTTAAATCTTAATTTCAAAACCTGAAAAGTTTTGTTTTTTGTTTTTTTTTTTAAGTAAAGTTTGTGCTCACTACTCAAAGGTCCCTTACCGTTTAAAAAAAAAAAAAGCACGAACAGAAGAAGTCAGTTCAAGGGTGAATAAAAAAAAAAATATATATATATATATATCTATATCTATATATATACTACAAGGTTAACATGTGAGGATTGTTTAGATGGAAATTAACAAGTTTTACTAATTTAAACACTGATATGGGTTGACTACAAAATTTTCTAGCAGAAAAAAAAAAAAAGTAGCAGGTAAATTTGGATGCAAATTACTTCTGGAGCATGTAACATTTTTGTAATGGATCGAAGAATGCTAACTGTTCTTGTGAGGATAGTGAGTGCTGTCATGTGCAGTTAATTTTTATGCAGTCGTATGAATTTCGCAATTTTGAATCTGTAACATTCGTTAATTGTTTTTAAATGATGGCTTTTTTGGCCATCAAATTTAAGAGATGCATTTCTATAAGCTGCTTGGGATCTACCGAAGTTTTCATTGTTTTTTTTTTTTTTTTTTTTTTTTTTTTTTTTTGAGGCAAAATGTTTGAACAGGTAAAGTGAAGTGAAGGGTGGAGTGTAGGAGAGTAGCTTGTCTTCTATAGAGATGGGAAAAACACGGAGAGATAGAGACAGACGTAAGAGACTCTCAGAAGATTTCTTAGGTAAACGACAAATTTAGTGACATCTTTTTTTTTTTTTTTAAACAAAACATTTTTTTTTTAATTTTTTCATAGATATATATATATATATATATTAAGTTTTTGATAACCGTAGAGATTTGAGATACCCCAAGAAGATGTACCTTAAAAGTACAAAGATTTCAGGACTAGTTATTTGCACCTGCAAAACTAAAAGCAAAAAAAAACAAAAACGCCAATCCTTAAATGCAATAGCTGTGTCCTTGGCCTATGATCAAAGATTGCCAGAGTTGAACAACAGGAGGAAGAGATAAATATTTTTCTACAATTTCTTTCTCTTAGCAATATATATTTATATATATTTGTGTATTTACATATATATTCTTGAAAAATGGGATCAATCAGATGTAATGAAGATTAGATAACATTGTATTGGATTGGATACAATAAAATTATTGTTTAAGGTTGGATTACATAAGACTTAGAGTTTATTTGACATATTAATTCGTTTTAAATTAAATTATATTTTTTTATCATGTTTTTTATTTTTTAAATTTTTTTTTTTTTTTCTGAAAAATCAATAAAAATTACTATTTAAATTTAAAAATCTTAAATCAACTCAAACTCAATTTATGCACCAAACACCCCCTTAATATTCTTATCCTATATTCACAAAAAAATAAATATTCTTGTCCTAGTTGGTTGGTTTTCATTGGGCAGCAATTATTTGTATTAATGATTTTTATTTCGATATAAATGGATAAATAATTGTTTTAAAAACGAGGCTCTCAACTACTGAAGTTTAACATGAGAAATTAGACCTATTTGAAGAGGATCACTCATTGATGTGAGCTTAAGACTATTTTTAACTCTAGAATTACTATTGCTTCTTGAAAATGACCAAAAAAAAAAAAAACGTAGAATTAGGACCTATATAAACACACACACACACACAAATGCATTTCCCATCTACCAAACACATAAATATTTTTAGACAAATGCCAAACACGTTAGAATTGTGAAATCTGCAGTATTGTATATTTTGATGACTTTACAAAAAAGAAAAACCTGAGACAAAGGGATTTGAACTCAATCAGATATTCAGTTATCATATTATCATTAAATTATGCATTTAAATATTCAAATTCAAGTTTTTAACTAAGAAAAAACTTAAAAAGTATGTTAATCTCCAAGCGCATGGAAAAAAAAAAAAAAAAAAAACTAAGGACCATAGATTCTTGATGAAGTTAAAGATTCATTTCAAGGACCATAGATTCTAGCAATCATGTTGATCACCACCTTTCTTTGTATTCTTTTTTCTCTGATATTTTATCTGAAATACCTAAATCCGAAGACTATTGTCATTATTACTGCATTGCCACCTTGATTTAAGTATCGAGCAAAAAATAAATTACAATTCTTGAACTTGTTATGACTATCATGCTAAAACTAGATTAAGGATAAAAAATTTTTGTAGCCTTCATTCAACAAAGTGCTAATCTGAAAACTCTTTTAAGACCAAATTCATCTCAAAGAGTTCTTAATTAAGAACCAAAAAAACTTTTCAATATGGAATAACAAAAGTTTCCTTTTTGTCCTAGCATGATTCAAGCTTTTTTCCAAGTTGGTTTTGAGGGACAACTTTATGAGCTTCATTGACAACAACAGCTTGATTACCACACACACACACACACACACACACATATATATATAGATGTATATGTGAGAGATTTGGAAGATTTGAATAAGACCTTTCTATTGCAGAGAATTTTTGAGTACTAAGTTCATAACTATTTGCCTATTTGAATAACATGGGGTGTTTGAATAACATGGCATAAATATTTTCAAACTTTGCCAACGTGGGTCCCTTGTTAGTTTGGCCACTTTTCTTTCCTGTCTTTGAAAGTTCTCATCAACTTAGTTTCTAAACATCCTTTTTCTTTTTTTTTTTTTTTTTGGGGGTGTTTTTTCCCCTACCTTGTGATTCTCTTTTTTCAAACACATGGGGTTGGATAAGATTTGTTTGAACTTTGAAGTCAATGATGATTTTTTTTGTACCCTTTTTGAAGGATGTTCAAGTTGTTGGCTGGGGCATGCATATTGGAAAGTTTGTGATTTTTTTTTTTTTATAATTTTTTTGTCAATTTGGGTTTTGAATTTTTGCTAGAAAACCATCCATTCTGGTAAATAAAGTGAAGAAAAGAATACCTAATAAAGGCTTGTTTCTTTCTGAAAAATTCTTTTCTTTACTCTTTTTTTTTTTTTTTTTCCACTTTTGAAATTTTTGGGGGACATTGTTCATGAGGGCAATCAAGTAGTTTGAGAAGTAGAATGAAAAGTTATTTTGCTTGTTGACTGGCTCAACCTATAAAATTGAATTTTAAATATTTGGTCCAATCCAAAATGCCAAACACAAAACAAGTTGGTTTATAAGTTGGGCCACTCCAAGACAATTGATTTGTGTGGCAATCAAGTTTTGGATGCAAATGAAAGATAAGAAAATAAATAATATCTTTCTATTATTTTCTTTTGGTCTAATGCTGACCAGAAGCAAAGAATTAAACGAAGAAAAATGAGACACATCAATGAAAAAAATAGTTTCATGGCACATTATTTGAAATTAAAATATAATTTGTCAAAAGGTGAAAAAGTTAATTGACAAAACAGCCATTTCAGTTTTAAGAATAAAATCTTGACATGTGCTTGTTAATTTTTCATAAGATGTTTATCATTGCTCGACGCATCTCGGGTATCTCTAGTAAATGGTCTTGTATCATTAGTTGCCCTTTTCATTTAAGCTTGTTTTCTTAGTCACTGATTAATTGAAAACATTGGTTTGTGCTTTTTGATTTGGTGTTTCATTCCCTGATATAGTGATATGGAGTTCAAGTTCATGAAATAGAGATTGAAAGGGAAAAAAAAAAAAGATTGCTTAAAGCAAGGAATATCTCATTGTAACCACTAATAAGTGGTTGAGGAAATGTCTCCAATTTGTTGAAACAATTAATACAACATATTCACAAGGCCAGAATACTAGTGGTATCCTAGTATTTTTCTTCCTCAGTTTTTACAAGACCTGTCCTTGTTCTTTGCTTTCTCCTCCATGTTCCAACATTTGACGGGGCGAAAAGAACGGAACGTTTAGTACATTGTCACCGCTGACATAGACTACTCGGAAAATGTCATACTTAAGATCAAGGGGAAAGCGATCAAGATACGGAAGCATTGAATTCCTTTGGTTTGTACATAAAATCCATGAGTAACAAGACTGAAGGGACTTCCACACGTAGAAACACGCGACGGTTGGCTTGCTTTGGCATTTTAGGCAAACCCCAGATGTTACGCCTTCCAACTTTAGGAAACTGGACTTGAACAAAGCTAAGCAAGCGTAAGAGAGATCATTCATGTCATTGCCAACGGTGAGAGCTGCGATGCTCATAGAGATCGTGTCGCCTCTGCAGAGCTTTGCAGCCAAGCCGCCGTCTCTCGAGTCTCCAGCATATGAATCAAAGAAGGTGTGCTCGACTAGGATTGCCATGCTTGATATGTTGGCCAACATAGAGAGCTGTGAACAGATTAAGGGCTTGTGAGGATTCGGAGTTGAAAATCCCACTTGAGGAAGTTCAGAATCGAGTTCCTGATAAAAAGAAACTAGTTCCCATTTTCCCCTAAGCATTGTTTTTCTCTCCATTTTCATCTCTTTCTTGACATTAATACAAATAGTTAAGATCTAGAAGTTGGAATTTAGGAACCTTAGAATTACTTTTTGAAGAGTTCTGCGATTATTTAGGTAACTAGAAAATGCTCTTTTTTTTTTTGGCTTACAAAACTGTTTTCTTTTTCATTGCTGTCTCTTACCCCACAAGTCATGTGATTGTGTGAACATCTTTGGTGTCAAAGGCAATGATACACTGTTTATCTCTCTTGTCTTGTGTGTGGGCGTGTGTTTTTGAATGAAAAAAAAAAAAAAAAAGATCATTGGTGTCATCCCGTCTCTCATTCCTTTCATCACTCTCAAAGTCCCGGGGGCCTACCAATGAAATTCTCGTTAAATTTGTTACATTTAACATGATGTACATCTAGTTGAAGGAACCAAAGAGAAGGGCTAAAATGAAAGAGAAAAAAATATATATATCAAAAGCAATAGTAATGCGACTTACAAGGGTCACGGTTAGTGCTTCTTTGTTCTCACAAGATTTCTTAAGCCATGCGCCGTACCATAGGATCTGAAGCAGTGATAACCAAATTCTTAACTTACGAAAATCCATAAAAAATCGTCAAAAAGAAAAAAAAAAAAAAAACAAATGCATGTGACGTAGTCAATTGTTTGATGATATTAAAAACAGGCCGATGAGAAAACAAGGAATTCAAAGCAATGACATGGTTAATAATGTATTTGGTTGGTTTTAGTTGAACCAATAATTGAAGATGATGTAGGATATCTGGCTTGATTGGTTCAAAGGTAAATCAAATTCTAACCAGCTATTGGTCATAGAAAATTTTATTTTTAACAGGAAGATCATGTCTGTATTTTTACACTGATGTAAAGAAGCTCCAAGCTGGAATTCTTGATTCTCTTTCTATCTCCTCTTCTTCTTCTTCCTTCCCCACACCACCCCCCCCTATTAGTCACCGTTGAATTTTTCAGGCCAACAAAAAAAAAAAAAAAAAAAAATTCAATCTCTTAATTGAATTAGAAAGGAATAACAGACATCGGTTGCAAAAGGGTTTATTTTAGTTTATTAAGGAGACAAGAAAATAACATCCAAACGATCCTTTCAATTTGAGAGTTTTTTAAAGTTCAACACCGTGATAGCATTTTGTACATTTCATTTCCGAATGCATTAATCTAGTTCTTATATCTTATTAAATAGACTTGGGTAAAATTCATCCCCAAAAGCTAGTTCAAAGGGAAATGATACTTAATCCATATATGAACACTATAACAGTCTAGTAACTTAACAATAACAGAATGTAACTTGAATGAGACTTGTGAATGGAATAAAAGATAGAGTAAAACCTTATATATGTGTGCGTAATGAAACAGAGGTAAAAGAACAATAGTCACTCATGAACACCACAAGACAGCCGGTAACTTGGCAATGTAAGACAAATTCTAAGTTGAAATACGGTACTCAAACTAAATGTTAAGACTTGTCAAGAATAGATTCAAAAATAACGTAAAACCTTAGGCATACACACACACACACACACACATATGTATAGTGAAACAAAGGTAAAAGTAAGTGAGAAATGTTACCATATTTCCATGGATGCTCTGAATCAAACAACTTTGAACACAGCCAAGAGTCTCAGTACACGAGGAGAAGTGCTTTAAAGCATCAATAAGATCACCAACAAGAACAACTGTTGGCCTGAAGGCAAAGAAGCTTATATCCAAATTCCTATTGTTGAAAGGAATAAAACATGCCATTACTCTTTTCTTCTTTTCTTTGTTTTCTTTTTCCTTTTGTTTTCCCTTTTCCCTTTTTTTCTTTTTCAAGTAGTTTCTTGTGTGTCCTCCTAACCAATTCAAGTCAGCATTAAAAGCCTCATTTGAGAACTAGAAACTTATACAAGAAAAGGGTATTTATTTATTTATTTTTATTTTTATTTTTTTAAATTTGTAGTGGTTGAGATGCTTGAAGTTGAAAGGAGAAGTTTTGAGTTTGGTCATAGTGACTTGCCTGGTCTTGTTTGGCTTCTTCTGCTTTTGAAATATTATATCAACAGTAGAGACTTGGAAACTTGAATGAAAGGGAGAGAAAGTAGGAAAACAAATGCAATGTGGTTTGACCGTTTCTAGAAGTTTGATTTATTTATTATTATTTTTTGTTTATCAATTTTTCTTCTAGAGAAAATTGTAAAATAGAAATTTTCAATTATTATTAATGAGAGTGTCTGTGGTAGGGATTCTAAGGGGTAATATTATAGAGTCTAATTTTAGGGTCATATAGATCACAACATGTGGCAATGGTTATGGAGTTGCATAAAAAACCACATGCACGTGACTGTAGAAGAGCACTTCCTTGAAGTTGCTATCTCCGACGATCACCCCTGATGTGGCCTCCCCCCCCCCCCCCTCCCCCCCAAGCGAACCCTCAGACGAAGTTGCCATCTCCGGGAACCCCCCCAAGACGCCACTCCCACCCCTCACCCAACGAAATCGCCATCTTTGGCGATCCCCCCAGACGTTACCTCCTCCTAGCGAACCCCCCTCCCTCGCGGCAAGATCCCACCGTCCCACGACACCCCGTTGCAACTTGCAATGAAGTCGCCATCTCCCCCTCCCCACGACGATCTCGATCCCCCCCACCCCCAACCCACTTGCAACCTTCCATTGGTGAAGGTTGGTTTTATATATATATATATATATATATATATATATATATTAAATTTCTCAATATATTATATAATGAGATAATGTGTATTATAATTATCGTGCATAAATATCATCTTAATCGTTCGATTAGATCTGAATTGATTTAAAAATAAACTCTATTAATAAGGTATATAAAAAGGTTCTACCCCTTATTAATAGGGTATGGAGAAATTGTATGTGGAGAAGTGTGTATTACACCATAGGCAAAAACTGTATCTATTAAGAGACTACTTTTTTTTTTTTTTCCATACGCTGACGTAAAATTATCACTCTCATTTTCTTTCTTTATTTTTCCTAATACGCTTGCTAGAAGGTTTGATTATTTATAACCTAAGTTAGACTAATATATATATATATATATATATGTGTGTGTGTGTGTCTATATATATGTATGTGTGTGTGTGCAACAATCTGACCATAAACATACACAAGAAAATCTTTTTGTTCCTTGGTAAGACTAAGACTTTTCGACAGACGTGAATTTGGTGTGTTGGATTTTTTATGACATTGGTGACCAATGGGGAGTTTGTGTTGAGATTAGGCTCAAGCTCATTTAATAACCTTAGGAAAAAGAAACTCATAAATAAATGCATTTAAGTTCTCTAGAAATAAATGACTTTTTTTTTTATCTTTTTAGAAAATAAATAAATGGGTGATGTTTTTTCACCCACTAAGGTCCCACGATACTTGTTCAAACCTTTATGGGGTATTTGAAAACATTCTTTCGAATGCAATACACTGTATAATTACTTACTTTATATCTTCTCTTCGAATACAAATACTTTCAAAATTTAAATCCTACATATTCATTATTTATCATTCTCTTTTTCTATTTAATTTTACTAATCACATGGCATGTCTCTCTCCCACCAATAATTTAAAAACACATTATACTTTAATAAAATATAAGAAGAAAACATCTAAATGCATATTATTTTTTTAATTGTATTATACATAAATATCATACACAAAGATTGTAGTTTTCAAACAAATAATTAGACAGATTAAAAATGGAGGCTATAAGTAAAATGTTCTACCCATAGTACTACCATCATCAATAGACAGAAATAAATGAATAAAATTTTTATTCAGCAAAAAAAAAAAATTTTTTTAGAGGAAAATCTAAAATTTTGTTTGACATATTAGTTTAATTCTAATTAAATTATATTTTTTTAAAAAAATAATTTAATAACATTATAACTAATTTTAAAAAAATCAACAAACTTTAATTAAAAAATTTTAACTTCAACTAAATGCTAGGAATAAAGCATGGGAGACCGAAGCAAACATGCCTAGTGGTGCATAGGAATTAGGAGCATGGAATAAATAAAACAAAATATTTGGTGGCTTGCCCGATTAAAAGGCCACGTTGCTATTGGCCTTTGTCACACTCGAGTTCTGTGCTTTACCAAACTTGCTGACAAACTAAAAATTCTTTATTAAACATTAATTTTTTTTGGGTGTTATTATATTTTCCTCTTAGCACAACGTAATTGTTGACGCCATAGTTGCCAAAATTAGATAGATGTTCTTAAAATTCCCACGTTCAAAACGGAGGTGGAGAAAAAGATGAAAAGAAACACTGCGATCAAAATGATTTCCTTGATATATTCTCTGCAGTTATATCCAGAAACATCGAGAAGCAGCATCTCTGTTCTGGTTATTCACCAAAATAAAAAAAAATATATAAACAAAACTAAAATAAGATTTAGAAACTTGTCTTTTCTGGTTGTCCAAGTATTTCTAGAGAGTAGAGCAGTGCCTTTTACCCACAAAAAAAAAAAAAAAAAAAGGTAGATCCTGGTATCTCTTTTTAATTTACCAAGCGCTAATTTTTACATCTTGTAATATAATGTAAAATTACAGGTAGATTATATATTTAATTATTACCATGCATTTTATTTTCCGTTATCATGCGTTATACATGTAACTATTATCATGCATTTTGTTTTCCATTATCATGAATTGAATAAGTATTTTGGTTTCCTCGTGATCTAAATAAGTATTGTTTTCTCGTTAGGTTGTTCTCTCATGGCTCATGGGTGACAATTTATTTAATATACTAAAGGAGTGTTATTTTTTACTATACAGTGAATAGTATTTTTTTTCTTTTGTTGCTTTGCTACGGTTTTTTTTTTTTACTTTTGCTGCTTTGTTGTACTGTTCATTGAGTAGTTTTTTTTAAACTTTGCTGCTTTGCTACAGTACAAGGATGCAATATTTCACTGTTTAATAAACAGTGATTTTTGTTTTTGTTTTTTTTTTTTTTGTTGCTTTTGCTGTACATTTTTTTCCCTACAGTAATGCACGGTAGTTACTTTTTCTACATTAAACTGTCGATTTTGCCTTTATCCTATGTGCTGCTTTTGGCTTATCTATAATGGAAGGACGGTTTTGTCCTCACATATTTTACTGCTTTGTCTACAGTGCATAGACTTTTTTGCCCATCCGATTTAGTTGGTTTTCCTTCATCTACAGTGAGTTGACATTTTTACCTCCTTTATGCAGAAATTGACGGCTACCCACACAGTATAATTATTGTTTCACGTCTCTTTTGTAGTTCATTTTCTTTTCCTATAGTGTGTTGCCGGTTTTACCCCTATTTAGAGTTTGCTTTTTTTTTTTTCTTAATATAATTTTTGTATTTTTTTACGCTAAATTTTAGACATTAGATTCTGATCTATTGTTGTATTATGTTTTTGCTCACTTTGTCTTTTTTTTTTTTTCTTTTTAAACGAGTTTTTACTTTAAATTTTTTATCTTTATTTCAAAATTTTTTTTGTGTCTTTTTTGTTTCTTTTGTTCTATTTTTTAAAGACCCCTTTTTTTTTTTTTTTTTTTTTAAGGATTATGCATGCAAGTTTTTTTTTTCTTTTTTGTTTGTTTTTGTTTTATATTTTAAAAATCATTTTTTTAAAGTTTTTACAAGTATATAACCTGATAAAAAAATTTTATTTTTTTTAAACAGTAAAAAAAGGAGAAGATGAGATATATATTTTATTTTGTTATAATGTTTTTGTTAGGGTTAGTTTTTTCCGGTTCTTTTGAGTTTAAAGATTTTTGTTCTTTTTTTTTTTCTCCTTTATTTTTGTTTTATTTTTTTTCTTTAAATGAATATAACTACAGAAAATTTTTTTCTTTTTTGCTTTTGTTTTTATTTTTATTATTGTTAGTACTATTGTCATTTTGATTTTGCATCTTCACTGTTGGGAGAGATTTTGAGAAGAATTATATTTATTATAATTATAATATTTATCTTAGCTAACTATTTTTATCATATAATACTCAATTTATTTATTTATTTATTTTCTTCCTTCCCCGTGTATTAAACTCGTTCATTCTAAAAGTATGATTATCAAGTTTTTATCTAGCTTTCTTACATGACTAGGTGACTATGTGTATCATAATTTATGATGATAAAAAAAAAAAAAAGGTTTGGAGACGATTCTTTCAAACAACTATTTGAAAAAATGGTCAAACTTTTTTTTTTTTTTTTAAAGAAAATGATCGGTGATCATTGATGAATCATAGTTAACCACGATTGAATCAATAATTAAAAACACATATTAATATTGATTAATCACTAATTAACCATAATCAATCAATCAACCAACTTAAAAAAAACTACCATTTGCTCAATTTTATAAAACTTCGAACACTTATAACAAAGAGGAAAAATTCTAGTAAATAGCATTTTTGTGAAAATAATCAAAGCAAGTAATAAGGTTATAAAATATTTGAAGTAAATAATAAATTTATCGGGTAAATGAAAAATTTACTATTAAATGACATTTATAAGTTGTACATAAATCGTTCATATGATAATTCACAAATAAATCATTTATTTAGTAAATCTGCTATTTACTTTTAAGTGTTTTAAAAACCTAATATTTACTTTAATAGTTTTTTGAAAACTGTTATCTACTTCATTCCCCTTAAAAAAAATTATTGAAAAAAAGCAATTTATCCACGACTTCCTAATTTATTCTACAACTAGAATCACCAATCCTTTATCTTGATTTAGTACATAAGAAGAAAACATCATTAAAGAAAAAAAAAAAAAAAAAAAAAAACCTTCTTAATAGCCAGCTCAACTTGTCCGCAGCAAAGAAGAAAGAAAAAGGAAGAATCGAAAAGATTACCCAACATTCAAGATTTCGCTGCAGATTAGTTGCAACTTTTCAATATATTTGACCATTTTTTCCACAAACACATTTGAATTTTGATGGGGTTCGGTAATATTATAATTGACATCAATGAAGGTTAGTTGACAATAAAAATTCAAATTTCGAACTGTGTTGTAGCATGCTGTTTTGGTACCTACCGGCACCTAATCCTTGTGTATATATGAAAAATCTAAAAACTTTTGTGAGATTTACCAAACCAAACCATGAATATGCTGACACAAAGAGACATAACTAAACAACCCATCAGCATCGACTAGAAACTATAAAGTACAGTATTTGCCTTTATTTGTGACTACACTTGCCTGCATACACAAACCAGAAAGAAAAATTCGTTAGAATAATGTAGTTCATGCACACCAGTTGCCAAAATGTCGGTTCGTAGATGTTCTTAACAATGCATCTTGTGTTCTCCACAATAAATAGCCTGACAATTTAAAAAAAAAAAAAAAAAAAAGAAAGAAATATGAAAGAAAATTCGTAGCCAAATCTTCGTTCGCAATGAGGGGGTTTATAATGAGATGAGAACTTGGCCCAATGTACACGGAAGGGAGAGAGGGAGAGAGATAGGATCTTGTTTATGTTCTTCTTCTTATTCGTCTATTTTCTTTTCGGGCAATGCGTGATAACCAAATAGGCAAGGCGGATTTGTGAATTATACTATAGAGTTTACACGTTTCTGTAGATAGCACATCTAACTTAAATAGTGCTCTCTTTGCATTCAAATAGGTTTATTACTCATATGATCATGCAGAACTTCAATTATATCATCACAGTACTATGAGCAATTCTCACCGGCAAATGTTCATCAAGATGGTCTATTAACAGGATTCGACTCTTGTATTCCTTTATTTTTGTCCCCTTTATGTCCTCCAATGATACCATGGTACTTTAATTAAAAAATGTTCTTTCAATTAAAATATCATACCATATCAATTAAAGACTATGTTAGTTAAATATGTGATGTGATATTATTAGAGGGCCACAGAAGAGAACAAAAATAAGGAGATATATGAGCCGAATCCCTATTGAAGTTACTGTTATGTCTTGGTAGAGATAGGGGCCCCGATAAGAGTGTAACAGGAATACATGTGGTTCTTGAGTGCAAGTCTCATACAACAAAAAAAATAGTGAAAGATCAAACAAGACTTTCTCACCTTGTCATAGGTCTATGGGAACTCTTAAACCATCATGCGCAAGCTGCACTTGAATTCCTTCCCTGTACATAAGTGAAAAACCCTATATTATCTTACATTCATACGAATTCCATTTTATTATTTTCATGTATTACTGGGCAAAAAGCTGCAAGAAAAACAAAAAAAGACTATAATAATCAAATTCAATTTGATACACAATTGAGGTTGATTTTCACCAAAAGTCAAATTTTTTAAAAAAGGATCAGCACTTTGTACCTTCTGGACCACTCAGTAAGAAACTCATTGTCTTTGTCGTGATCAAATTCATGAGTCATTCCGATTAACAGGGCTCGTTTAGGACGTATCCTCTTCAAAGCTTCAAGAGTCTGCAAAAACACTAGTCATGTGACATGAAGGGTATTTGAATATAGAAGGAATAAAGTGTGCGAGTATAGAACTAACCTGTGGGAGGCATAGGTGAACATTATGAGATCTTGTCTGCAGTGAGAAGAAGAGCAAGGAAGAGTATCAAAACAATTGCAGGAAATTAACACTAAACACATGCAACATGGATGTGAAAAGGAGATAGATGTAGGAGTGCGATAGACCTTCCATTCGCATACGTGAGGCATAACAAGTGGAATAAACAGTTCTAGCCAGTTATACAACTTTGATAAGTAGATTGGTCAACATGTCACGAAATGACACTAACTAGATAAGGCCAAACTTGATTAGCTGAAAATGTATCTTGAACAACTTTAATTAGCATTATTGGTGTTAGAAGCATCACATATACTGCTTGTGTCTTACGATAATGACAACTGAAGAATGGGGGGAAGGGGGAGGTGCTGAGACTCGCTGACCTTATAAAGCGTATCCAACATAAGTAAATCCAATTGTCCACCTCCATCTTTTGAAATAACTGAAAAACAAAATTCCATTACGAGCAGCAACATGAATACACACACACCAGTTAAAAAAAAAGGAAAAAAAGAAAAACCTCACATTCAGTATACACTTCCTTAACCTCAAAAAGACACGAGGTTTCTAAGATTCTCAGCACTGATTTAAGTGACACAAAATGACCAAATTAAAAATGACAGCAACAACCAGAAGAGGACAGGGGTACGGCTATTTTGAATACTGATGGCAAAATTTTTTTTCATTTCTTTATTTTCTGGAAGAGATAAAAAGTCAGCTATTTCACATCCCACCAAAATAAGGTCCACACTGTTTCTTAGTTTACTAGAAAAATGGAAACTAACCAACGGGACATTCTTAAAGGAAGAATAAATAGCTATACAAAGATCTGACGCTGGTCAAATTGAAGGAAATAAGACATCACCTGATAAATTTCGTTGCATAAATAGAAATAACTTTATAATTAAGTGTTGACACACCTTCATTCCAAAATTATAATCGATTGCCATAGTCAAAGTAAAGAAAATAGATGGTGCCGTTCCTTGGTTGAGTGAAATACAGCACTTTACAAATCATTGAAATAAATGGAAATTAGCTTCAAGGAGAAACCGAACAAGATACATAAACCTATGAAAACAAACAAGGACAAACAGAACAAGATACATAGACCTATGAAAACAAACCTAAAATTCAGAGAACATACATTTACAGAAAGAAAAGGGGAAAAAATAAACATTTGAAACACCAAATACTAGATTACAGAAAGGTTCATAAAGGAGGGGTCGTTCCTAAACACATCATCTGGAATATTCTAAATTGTTTTTGGAATCATGCTCAACTTCTACCAGGTAAAACTGATAAAAACTTCAGTGCGACTAAAGATTGAAAGCCAGAATTGACAACACAGTATTTGAAAGATTTGGTTACTTTTGGTATCACATACAATCAATAAGCCAATAGATGTTTACCAGCCTAAACAGGAAAAGCAAATCAAGCTATTTTGAGACCATATCCATCTAATGAAGATGTCACCCCATACTTTTCATGGACCCTATAAAGAATGAATGCCATAAGAAAAACAAAAATATGAGCACGAAAGAAAGCAATCAGACTCACCATGCTCTGTGCTCTCAGGAAAGCGTGAAACATCAGATATATAAGCCACCCGGCATTTTTCACCAAAGAGAAAGCCTAAACAGATATAGTCTTCTCCATGTATCACCTATTCCAAGAAAACACGCATAAAGGACATATGAAATACACAAGTAACGTATGTATATAATAGTAGAGGAAAGTGTATAGAGGCTCACTGGCAAAGGAATAAACTTCAGGCCTGATGCAACAAATGGTTTCTCATAGTTGCCTTCAATAATCTTCCACTCAAGCTGTGCTACTCGTCTCACTTCTTGGCCTTCCTTTAATTTTTTCTGAACCAAGTAAGGAAACTTCACTGCAAGGCTATTTCACGAAAAAAACAACACTAACATCAAGAATTGGTTCGAGAAAAGTGAAATAATCAAGTTCATAATTTCATTATGGGTGTTTTTTTTTTTTTTTTTTTTTTTTTTCTTCAAAGGTGCTATTAGTGATTGAAGCAACCTATTACTTAGATGATTCAGCATCCTCGCAACCTGAGTATTTCTACATGGATCTCATATACTGACCCAAGGCAATGTATATCAAGGCAGGTTCTGCAGAAGACCTCAAAAATTAAGTTGAGCGGCCAAATGCTCAAGGTAACTAGCACCCCTCAGGTTGATATCTCTAAATGAAATGATTGATCACAGGCTCCGAGCTAATATTTGTTCAAAGGAATTCTCTTTCTAACTCACCCTCTATTGAAGGAGGTGAGATTCTTAAAATGAATGTCGAAAAGATAGTCCATGGTTACACAAACCGTCGTGCACACACCTTAAGATGTTGATTAATTTACAATTCCTTAAATATGGTCCTCTGAAACAATTAAAATATGGGACCCAAAAGAATTCACCATCCCCAAGGACTTGAACCCAGGACTCAATACATTGAAAACAACTCACGTACCCGCTACACACCACTTGAGCTAGCCTCAATTGTCTATTTAAAAATTGGAAATTGCAGAGTTTTGGAACACAACTTGTGTGCTCGCTCTATGTTCTTAGAGTCAAAGAGTGGCCTTGAGTAGCGTTTCCAAAAAAACAGTGTCAATTACGAACAACACCTATTGTTCAGTTCCTTTTTTTCTATCTTTTCACTTGCAAAACATTAGCATTTTATTTTAGCGTATAAATTCTTAACTTGTAACAACTTTCATGTTTATAGTTGTTTCTTATAGACTTAAGCAAGACATCCTTCATGTAAATCTTTAGGCTTACTTCCAGTGGTCAAGAAAATCTGGAAGCTGTTTGCAAGATGCATTTTGATAAGGTGAGACCCTTAAATCTAAAGAACAAATTGTTAGGAAACACATCCAAACACATATAAGATATAATCTGTACTGTCGCTCATATGGAATCAAGCATCTGAAATGTCATTGTTTTGTTTTTATAGCTTCAACAAACTATATTTGCCAAGTAAAAAGCATGTAATTTCAGTCAAAACTTTACTACCTCTCCATTGAAAACTGAGTTAAATAAATCGGAGTGGGGTTGATATCGTTAGTAGGACTAAATGGTTGAACAGCACGTATATCATCTAGACCAAGCACGGCATCCGCATGTTCATGCGTCAAAACAATCTGCAGTACATATAGAAAATCAATTTTAAAAGTAATACCAACAGATGAAAAAAAACAAAAACAAACTAAATTCAGAACCTCATTAACATCCAAATAAATATCTCCAAAATCAGATGACTCAAATAAAATGATCATGACTCAAATAAAATGATCATGTCTACATATATAAAACACAGAGGCGGAGCCCGTTCATTTTAAAAATACATACTTTATTCGTTAACTGTTTCGAAATTTTCAGTAACGTCCCATTTCATAAGAAAAATTATAACTGATAACTCAATTCACTAATTAAAATATACAAACATATTCCGGTTCCAACCCGTCAATGTGCATATGTATGTAAGTGAGTATCAAAACATGTAATTGTAAGAGCAAAGGATGTAGAAAAGAAGACTCACGGAATCTATTCGAGGAATCTTATAGAGAGGGAACCATCTCAGAACTTGTTCTCTGAATGTCTTCCCAACATCAATCAACACATAGCTGTGATTTCCATCGCTCCGGCAATAATCAATCAAAAGAGACGTATTGCATCTGAAAATTTAAAAAAAAAAAAAAAAAAAAGCTTCAAATCTCAAAATTCAAATCTGAAATTCCTTTCCCACTTCTAAGTTTTCTTGGAATCCAAACATGGCGGCAGATCTAAGCTTTTCAGAGGAGGAGGAATCAGCGAGTACCTATAATTAGGGTTTTTCTCAGGCGGGACGGAGAGTGACTGAGAGCAAACGGCGCAGGGAGGATCGGAGGGCTGAATCAGGCACATTGCGTTGGGGACGGCGCTCGAGCAGCCGGTGCCGAGGAAGATCAACGCCGATCGGCCGTCGTCGTCGGAGGCGGCGGGCGTCGGCGACGGAGAGGTACAGGTTCCGTTCTGAGTGAGATTCAGGTCCGCCATTGGTCTACCCGGTACTCTCTGCACGGAAAAAGAAAGAGAGAGAGAATTCAGGAGCCGTGCAGTGTCGAGACAGGAAAGGGAATAATATATGAATATGCGGAGGACTTGCCCGCGCCAAATAATAAACGAAAAAAAAAAAAAGCAGCGGTTTTGGCGGTTGGACAATAGCTACGTGGCAACATATTAACGGCCTTGATTTTGTTTTCCTTTTTTAAGGGAATTGATTTTTTCCCCATTTAAAGACCTTGATTCTTTTATTAACTGTTAAAAAATTATGGTTAGCTTGGATCACATATTTATTTGGCATTGTATTTCAATGTAATATATGTAATTATAATATACATTTAGCCATCCTCGTTAATTATTATATTCAAATAATATGTGTGCTTGAATTGTTTACATTTAAATGATCATTTTAATAAGTATTGGTGAGAGAAAGATAGAAAATATGTGATGTGATTGATAAAAATAGATAGAAAAAGTAAATATATTAATAGTAAAATGAATGTGTGTACTGTTTAAATGAAAGTGTATTTAAATACAGTATATGAATGAACCAAATGAATATTATATTATATTGGAGTTGAATGTGTTATCCAAACAAAGCATTCATATTTTTTCACTTATCACACATGTTGAAATTCACTTAGGGCTATTTCATGGTTGCCTTGGAACTGACGGTTCGGTTTCAGAAACAAAAAATGTCGGTTCATTGTAAGGAATTCCAACTGAACCAACTACCATGGTTGGAAGCCGACCAGGACTAATCGAATTTATCTCGATTTTCGGTTGGTTTCTTGGCCAAAGAAACCTAAAAATGGAACGAAGAGTTAAGGCATGCTATGAGATGAGAGCGTAAGGGAAAAGATAACTAGGTGTTTTTTTTTTTTTTTTAATGTGTAAATAAATAAATATTTGATTATATTTATTTGTATATATATAAAATCAGATAACTAGGTTTTTTTTTTTTCATGTGTAAATAAATCAATATTTGATCATATTTATTTGTACATAAATAAAATCTTTCTCGATTGGTTTCAATTTCCCATTAAAAGATGGGAACCCTACACTGATGACCAAACCACGAAGTTGTAGTTTAGTCAGTTCTCCTGACCGACCATTTGGCAATGTGGCATCGACACTTTTGATTCGGAAAATCCCATCAATGTTGGTTGGGTATTAACTCTAAAAACCCCTAAAAAATAATATTTTAGAGCAGTCACATAACAAATGTGAGACTTTATTTTCATTTTGAAAAAGAAAAAAATCATATAGTATTGTGGGATCGATTTGTTTAGACAAATCAATTTAATTTAATATTGTTGTGCGACAGTTCGGTGTTTATACACACATGTATGATTGAATTAAAACACTTTTATTTTTCTTTCTAATATGTGAAAAGGGAAATTATAACAACTTTAAACATTTTAAGAGACTTAGAGACGTTTCTATTTTTTTCTGCCTTAATGTTAATTGTGTTAGATATTAATGCATAAATACGTCATTATCTATTTTCGATCGGAGAAGAGAGACGATTCATAAGCGGTGCTACTAAACAATTAACTAGTAACAAATAATTTTTGATAATTAAACTCACGGATTATGATAAAAAGTTTGGCAACCAAAAACAGTTGAAGCAAAATGAGATTGTGTTCCTCTCCCAAAAAAAAAAAAAAAAAAAGGGACACATGTGGGGCCACAAAAGGAAGACAAAGGGAAAAGGACAAGTATCACATATGACTCGCTATTTCCTTGTTTGACAAAATTGGAAAAGGAAGGTGATGCCGGGGAAAGGGTGGGTGAAAGAAATAAAAGTTACGAGCTGATTGTTGATTTTTTTTTTCGAATACCGAAACTTAAGGCATCAAAGTCTTGTTGGTTCTCTGAAAAATGCCGAGAACAATAGGAAACTTTCTTCAATCGACATCACTTCAATGAAGAAAATCAAGCCTATTTATAGGCGCTGCAACATGAATGATAAACCTATGATGATAAATGAAAGCTTATGGAATTCCTTGGTTTATATCTAGATTTTACAAATCCATTTGCAATTTCCTAGGTTCATTCCTAGATTATCCAAATTGATTAACTAAAATTAAGCACAGAACAAAAACATTAAACCAGCATTAAATAGACACATTTTTCTAATTGTTACATCTTGGGATATTCTAATTATCTTTAAAGTTTCACTCCTCTAATTATTCAAAATAATAATAATAATAATAATAATAATTAATTCCACTCCTCTAACTGCATGAGAAGGCATACAACTCTTGTTGAACATGTAGTTTTACATTCAATAATACATTATGTGAATTTGTATTAGGGATTCGGAGGTAAATGGCCCATTGCTAGGTCTAATTTTAAATATATGGCATAAATTTATCATATTTAGTTTAAAAACCTTTTTCTCTTATTAATACAATAAAATGACATAAATGTCCCTTTAACTCACTTAATCCTAACTCCTCTCATAACTTTCTTATGTAAAAACACAATACTAGAGCCACCATCTTCATCTTCCTTGCAACAGCTACTACCATCATTCTTCCTCGCTACCACACGCAACCACCGCCGTTCACCATCGCGCTGTCCACCATTTCTGGTTGTTACACCCGCACTCATTATCTCCATTAACCTCAACCTCTTTCTCTCTCGTTGCCATCAAAAAGCCTCTCCCTTACCATCTTTTATTCAATCTTATTCTTTCTTCCTCTTCACTAACAAACCTATACTCTATCCCAAAATGCTTTGCCAATACCTTCTAGAGATGCTTCCATTGGAACAAAATTGCCATTTGTTGTAGTTGAATTCCTAGTTTTTGGCATATGGATCCACTACATATCCAATCATTATAGGTTAATCAACAATTGCTGTTGTTCTTGTTAGAAACTGAGAAAATTAAATTAGGGAGTTAATAAGTGATTGACTGCAAGTTAATCAGTGATTAACTTTTGTTTATTGTTATTTGAATAGAATCCAAAAAAATATAGTTGAGACTTAATCTGTGATTAACTAAGACTAATCATTGATTGACCACTAACAAAACATAAGACCAAAAAAAAAAAAAAACCAAAGGAATGGTCAATTAGTGATTGCACTGGTAAAAACTGTGGATTACAAGATGGTTTTTTACCATCGTGTAAAGTTTACACGATGGTTCCACAACCGTCGTGTAATCCAGCATCGTGGAAGATACCACGACGGTTCAAAGAACCGTTGAACCGTCGTGGTATCTCAATGTTACAAGACGGTTAAAATCGTCATTGAAACAATGAATACAGTTGCAGAGACTGGCAAATTGGCTACATTACACGACGGTTTTGAGGCAAACCCATTATGTAATGTTAAATATTACACGACGGTTCCGACTCCAAACCGTCGTGTAATATGTAATAAATCATGTAGCAAAAAAAAAAACTTTTTTAAGGGCACATTACACGACGGTTCTCGTAATGTGCCTTAAAACGTGTAGCAAAAAATTTTTTTTTAAAGGCACATTACACGACGGTTCTCCCGAGAACCGTCGTGTAATGTGCCTTAAAACGTGTAGCAAAATATTGACCACGGGTTAATCAGTGATTGACCACAAGAAAAAAAAACAAAGAAATGATTAATTAGTGATCGATTACGAGTTAATCAGTGATTGACCGTAAAAAAAAAAAACAAAGAAATGATTAATCAGTTATCGACTATGAGTTAATCAGTGATTGATTACTGTTTAGATCAGAAACACGAAAAAAAATTTGAAAAAACAGATCATATGCATGTTTTGTTCAAAATTAAAGAACGAAAACCTAAAGAATTGTAAAAAATACTACAAAGAGAAATTGAAACAACAAAAACATAATAAATAATCAAATAATTCTTTATAAGACCTAGTTAAAACTCAAAAGTAAACAAAAATAAACAAATCTTTTCAGATTTCACATGAGATAAAGAGAATCAAACTTCACGTAAAATTTGAACCTAATACTAAGAAGAAGAAGGAAAACCCAAAGAATTGCCAAAAACACCACAAAGAGAAATTTAAACAACCAAAACACAATAAATAATCAAAGAATTCTTTATAAGACCCAATTAAAACTCAAAAGTTAACAAAAATAAATAAATCTTTTCAGATTTCACATGAGATAGAAAGAATCAAATTTCACATAAAATTCGAACCTAATACTGAGAAGAAGGAGGAGGAGAAGAATAAGAAGAAGAAGAGCGTGAAGAAGAAGAAGAAGAAGAAATAAGCATGAATAAGGAATGAAAAAAAAGTGGGCAAAAATGGAAAATTAATATCTCAAATTAACCAATTAGGCCATCAAACTAAATTAAATAAGTATTGATCATAAATTTAAAGTTGGGTGGCCAAGCGGCTGATAAGTACACAAAAATGCACTTTTATTGTTTAAAATTGTCAAAATAAATTAAGTTTTAATTAGATATTTTCATAAAATTTATTCAAAAATATTTTGATATGAAAATATTATGTTTCAATTTAATTTGTTTTGTAGGAAACATTTGGGCCAAAATTGCAAGCAAAAAAAAATCAAAAAGCCCAACAAAATGCAACCCATCAGCCCGAGCCACTGATCCACGTGTCGCCGCCCAGCTCCTCCTCCATCTGCGCGTCAGCCCGCGTGATCCCAGCCGACGCAATCCAAGCCCGCGTGAGTCCAGCTGCCAGTCCAAGCTGGCGCGCCACTCTAGCCCGTGAATGAAGCCCATGAAATTTCTGGGCTGCTCAGGCCACCAATCGCCCAGGCAAGCCCGCACAAATCTCGGGCAGAATCTCCAGCCAAGCCCGCGTGCAACTCCCTTCAGCCGGTTTACCGCCTCTTGTCTCTGGGTTGGCAGCATAATTCTTGGGCCGAAACTCAAGCCCGCAAATCACGGGCCTTGCATCCAGCCTCCCTGATCCTCAGTCCCAGCTGGCTTACCACGACTTTTCGGCTGACTTACCAGCTTGGGTGGTGGATTGTTGTGCGAAAAATCCTCTCTAGCGGGCGACGTGGTTGTCTTTCCATTGGTTTTTAGCTGAGCTTTTCCTATTATTTTTCTCTTATTCTTGCATTTTTCATCTCATATCTTTGGTGAGGTTAGAGATGATCTTAGATGTGTAGTGAATTTGTTTGGATTTTGATTCTCTAATAGTTTGTAAAGTTTATACATTTGAGTAAATAATTTTTCTTTCATCTTATTTTTTTCTCATATCAATATATTTTATTATCAACTTTTATATAAATTTAGTCAACTCATTTTATGTGAATTGTTGCATGATAAGATATATTTATAACATTATTATATAAGTAGTCTTTTACTGCAATATTGCTTATGGTATATTATCGATTTTGGATTTCTTATAAGATAATTTTTATTAGTTATTCACATAAGAATTTTATTTACTCGAATAAATTTTAATTCATCACAAGTTCTTCAAATCTTTATTTTCCGATTGATTGTTTGGAATGTGAAACTTTCAATTGAGTTATTTTATGAATCAAAATCCAAATAGGTAAATAAAACATACAGGAGATTCTCGATATCTTACTATTTTTAATTATTGAATTTTCTTCATTTTTAAATTGTGTTGTCTTTAAATTTGTTTCAAAATTACAAAAATACTTCTTCTTCTTTCTTTGATTACTTATTTCTCTAACGCTTTTGTTCCGCCAATCTTTTCTTATTTGTTTTTATCACCTCCTCGTGAGATGGATCGTCCTAATTCTGTTACAATCGACAACTTGTTTTTGTAATATCATGTTGTTCCGCTCTTTTCTCAACTTGACGGGAGTGAAAGCTCCTTCTGCTTCTCATCTTGTTACAATTCCATGGGAATTCTCAAACCATCATGCGCAAGCTGCACTAGGATTCCTTCCCTACAAATAACCACCGGACAGGACATAGTTTTTAATCATTAGATTAAGTTAGAATCGTACTTGATTCGAAAAAATATCAAAGTAATCTGGATTAAAATTCGACGGTTAAAAATTATATCATGCTGATAGAGTACCATCAGAGAATTCTCCGATCATTAAAACTAGTAAAACATCTGAACTTTAAGAAAGGATGAGCATTCTGTATACCTCCTGGACCACTCGATCAATAACTCATTGTCCTTGTGGTAATCAAAGTCATGGGACAGTCCGATCATCAGGACTCGTTTCGGACGTATCCTCTTCACAGCTTCAAGAGTCTGCAGAAACACTAGTCATGTGTCATGAACACAAGAAGATTCCAGGATTAAAACAGTATGTGAAAAAACAGAAAGGGTAACTCTTATTTAAAAAAAAAAAAAAAAAAAAAGAAGAAGAAAGAAGAAAGAAAGAAAGAAAGAAAGAAAGAAAGAAAAAGTACTGATGTGTTGTGTGTGTAGAACTAACCTCCGGGAGGCAGAAGTGAGTGTGATAGGCTCCCTTCTTCGGCGGGAATCCTTTCTGCAGTGATTAAAAAAAAAAAAAAAAGACAAGGAAGAATATAAAACCAAATTCTGGGAGACAAAGAATTAAACACATAATAACAACAACGTTGTGATGAAACGAGTAGAAATATGTACGGTACTTGTAGGACTGTGGAAGTTCTAGCAAATTGAGTTTGAAAAGCAGATCAGTCATCATTTTTTATTATCACAACAAACCAGATAGTTCAAAAGTGACATTGGTGCTAGAAGAACCAACATACTTGGTAGTCATTTGACGCTGCCACATATGTTTTCGCATAATGAAGCTGAATAATGTTGCTCTTGTTTATGTTTATATCTTTTTTTTTTCTTAAAAAAAAAAAAAGAAAAAGAAAAAAGATTTCATGAATGACCTTATTAAGTGCATCCATTATAAGTAAATCCACTTGTCCAGCTCCATCTTTTGAAATGGCTGCAAAACAATGAAGTTCAATACAAGAAGCTGCAAGAATAGACATACACATATACATATATATAATGGGGACAAATGGAATCCATCAGACTCACCATATTCAGTGCTTGGAGGGATGTATGAAACATCAGAAATGTAAGCCACTCGATTTTTTTCACCAAAGAGAAAGCCCAAACAGATGTAATTTTTCCCATGCATCACCTACAATGGGGGGAAAGAAAAAACAATCAAGAAAATAGAGAATTTACAAGTAAGAGATACATAGAATGAGTAAGAAAGATTTGCAGAGAGTAACCGGCAAAGGAAAGAATTGCAGGCCTGATGCAACGAATGGTTTCTCACAGTTATCATCGATTATCCTCCAGTCAAGTTGCGCTACTCTTCTCTCTTGTTGGCCGTCTTTCACCTTTTTCGTGACCAAGTAAGAAAACTTCATTGCGACGCTGTTTCAGGAACAACAATACTACATTACGAGATTGATGCACTGTTGGGATTATCTCAAGGCCAAATAAGGTAATTTTTTTGGTTTTCATATAGGGTTATTTGGCAGTGTCAGATTTGGAGGAAAAATTAGTGTTTTTTGGGGGGGGAAACGGGCTAACGAGCAATACTCGTCGCTCTGCCACGATGTGCATCACTTTTCGGATAAATTCCATAATTTAGGCATTCAAAAGGGTGTTTTTTTTTTTTTTTTCCCCTTTCTTTTTTAACAATTTCTGTTTTTGTAATAAGTCAAACTGGGAGTTAGATTCTAATTCCGATTGCTTTTTCCTATTCTTTGAGTCTAGTACTTTCCATTTTCGCTTTCTCTTATGTACTTTCCATTTTTGAAAATTTCATATTTTATTATTATTTTAATTATGTTAGACCATTTTATAAAATTTTCCAATTGGATTTGGTCCTAGAAATAAGGATGCCCTTTTGTAATGAAATCCTGCAGTTTTCGAATGAAATTTCGAGTTTTATTATTCTTTTTTCAATTTTCGGTATTCCTTATGAATCAACGAATTTTAATATCAATTTCCTGTATACTATTTGAATCAACTGCTTTTGAAGACATTTTTAAGAGGTTAACTAATCTATCTCCTTTATTTATAATTATTTTATTTTTCTAACACCACTTCTGCTGCAGCAGAAATGGTTCAAGAAAATTGAATCAATCACAATTCAGGTTTTCAGTGTCTGTTCTTTCTTTCTGGTCCTAAATAACCTAACAAAAGGGGCCAAAAAAAGGAAAAAATAAAAAAATAAAAAAAAAGAAGGCGTTAAAGATGCTTTCAGGACACAGTTATAGGTTCAAATAGTACAATAAATTTTTGCACCAATTACAAATGTGATGCTCAATTATTGAACCAGCTGATAGCTTTTATTATATAATTCAGGAAACAAATTATTGCTAAATGGATCCAATCGAATTTTTAGTTTCAAGATTCAAGTTTATGACATGACCAACAAATAAGTTCAATAAGCAAATTGTTAGAGATGCACATTCAAGCACATACAAGCTACAATTTATACTCATAAACATAACTTCTACATTGTCATATAAGTCCTGCTTTATTATTATTATTATTATTATTTTTAAAGCATGATATAGGCCATTGCAGATTGCACAAGCAGAATCTAATTAAACCATTAAGCAATACTATTTATTCCTCAGACCAACTGTAGTGAACTAGAGTCTGAGCCCTTCAATCAGCGATTATTGAAAAGCACGGAAAATCATCACGGACGCAATGTTGTATGAAACCTAATCATCATGCACGGATAGAGAACAAGTGAATAATATCAGAGAAGCAAAATGCAGATTCAACCAAGCTTTTGATACCTCTCCATTGTAAACTGAGTTAAATAAATCGGAGTGGAATCGACATCATTTGTGGGACTATGCGGTTGAACAGAACGTACATCATCCAGACCGAGAACCGCATCAGCATGCTCGTGAGTCAAAATAATCTGCAGTTGATAAAAAATTAAAAAAATATAAAAAAAAAAATCAATCTGTAATACTTCCCACTACTGAAAGAGTTTTTTCTAATCATCAATAAGAGTGGTAATTGACCAATAAATCATTAACAAAAGGCAAAATAAATACAGACCCACATAACAAAACTACAAAACAAATGTGTATATATCTATATATGTGTATATATGTCAAGAACATTAGAGATTACTTACAGAGTCTACTCTGGGAATCTTATAGAGAGTGAACCATCTAAGCAATTGTTCTCTGAATGTCTTCCCAACATCAATTACTATATAGCTGTGATTTCCATTGCCTTGGCAATAATCAATCAAAAGAGACGAATTGCACCTGAAACCAATCACAATAAAGAGCATCCGAACCCAAAAAAAAAAAAAAAAAATTGTAGAAAACAAATCAACATTTTTCGAAACCCTCGAATTTCGATACGAAATTGAACGATCGCCTGCGTTTTTATGTTTTACCTGTAGTTAGGATTTTTCTCGGGCGGAAGGGACAGGGCCTGAGAGCAAACGGCGCAGGGAGGGTCGGAGGGCTGGATGAGGCACCTAACGTTGGGAATGGAGCCCGAGGTGCCGGTTCCAAGGAAGATCAGCGCCGATCTGCCGTCGTCGGCGGCGGAGATGGAGGCCATCGGCGGCGGCTAGGAATGGTTTCGGTTAGTCTTTTCGCAGAGAGAGAAGGAATTCGGGAGCTCACGTTGACCCGCGCCGAAGAAACATTTTAAAAAAATGAAGACTACTTTGACGGTTGTGATTAGTCCGCGTGGAAATAGTTTTACTGTTTTGATTTCTTATTTTTTTAAATTATTTTTTTGGTTTCCCATTATTAGCGAATAAAATAAAATAATCATAGCACGTGTGGAAATATGAGTGTTTTTAAAAATCCAATCCCTGGAGTTGGGTTGGGTGAGAGCATGTATTAAAATGTACACGACATGGTCGATATTTTCACATTATTATCCATATTTTAAAGTCTTGACATAGATAATGGGGAGAATGATATTACGGATATTTTGAACAATGTGGATATTTGACGTATACTTCAGGAAGAAATATAATTCCCCCCATAATCTATATCGAGATTTTAAAATATGGATAATATTGTGGAAATATCGATGATATCGTAAACATTTTAATCCATGGATATTTCTTCCCAAAGTATCCATCAAATATCCACAATATCTAAAAATATCCGCAATATGTTCAAATATCTGTGAATATCGAGGATATTTGTGGATATTTCCATAAAATATCCAAACGCTCAGAGAAATCTTCCTTTTAAAAACAAATTTTTTTTTTTTCAATTTTAATATACATTTCATTTTTTTTAAATGTTAATAAAATGTGACAATCTTCTTCAATGATTGAAGATCATGGTTGTAGGACAGTATATGAGGATAATGGAGTAATTAGAAAACAACGTATAAGAAACATGGTATGAGACAAATGTGTCAAACTGATAAGGATTCTATTGCCTTGAATTTAGATTCTATGAGCTTAGGAATCGATCAAAGTTCATATGATTATAATCCTTCTTATGATTCTTAAATGTGATCTGGTTCAAAAGTACAAAATCTAGGCCTTTTTTTTTATATATATTAACATATCTTCTACCACAAATTAATATCGAGATGTCACTGCATATTTATTTGGATTACTCATCATGTTAGATAAATAATTATTTTTCAATTTATGGGTTAATAGCTGAAAGAGATCAAGAAATATTTTGTACATTAACAATTACCTTCACAACTATTTAGGGGTAAATCTTGACAAATATATTGTTTAGATTAAGATTAGCACCTATATAATATTTTCGAACATGCTAGAAGCTCTTTTTTGTATTAACAACATTCGAAACTTGTATGTACTCTTTTATATTTGATATTAACTCTCTATGTAATATATTAAATAATTGAATTTTGTTGTAATGTCTAATGAGTGTGTGCTATCATATTGAAGTTATAATTAGTACATAATTATTGTGATTTCTTATTAGACTATCCGATAGAACTCTCATATTTATTAAACAATTCTATGTTTTTGTTATGAAATTAGTTCATAAAAAATAAACTTGATTGTTTTTATATTGCGTAAAGTTTCAGCAACAAATTATAAGCTTTTTTTGAATATCTATTTTTTTCCGGGATATCTGTCGACATTATTCGTAAATCAAAACCTCGACAATCCCGTCAATATCGATATTTTCATCATTGGGTGAGAGAACTTCTCAATTAGTATTGGATTGAGAATGCTTTGTTTTGATTGAATGTCCATTTTCGAAAAAGAATTCTTTGTTTGGATACCGTATCCAATTTAAAAATGGATGGAAAAATAATAAAAGAGAGTTTTTTTCAACTTTTTCTATCATTTTTCTCATTTTGGAAAAAAATAGATATCTCATTCTCAAAGTACCCTTTTGGAATTCTTTTAAAATCTTTTTGAAATATTTTTGAATTCTTCTCTCAATGCATTATTTTAAACACCATTTTTCTCATTTTATAACTTTCCAAACTCTTTGTCTTCATTAAGGAATTTTATTTTATTTTAATTAATTTAATTTAATTTAATTTATTATTATTATTATTATTTTTATATATCTAAATGCCATCTCATTTTCAAAATCAAATGACCTTTTCATTCCAAATAAGAAAAATTTTCATTTTTAAAATAGGTATGTGATCCAATCAAACCCGAAAATTTTTCTTTTTGAAAATGAGTATACGATCCAAATTGATTGTCACTTAGAAGTCACATGTTAGTACCTATAAATCTTTTTTTCAATCATCAATTGTCTAAATAAAAACTCTAAAAGAATCACCTATGAAGGTTTTGTGATCGATCGATACTGTCAACTTTTATATTAATTAAGTCCTTCGGGGCGCATTACATTTACATTATAATTCAATTTATCATATCGATGTTATTTAATTATAGCCTCAATAAACTTTGCTAAAATTAAGAGGTAGAAACAAAGATTTTTCTTCCACTTTCCATGAAGTGGACGTGACATTATCTTACTCTATTGTCTTACAATGAAACTTTCTTGACAATTCCTCAATCAAGGAAAGCTTCCCACACCTCGGGCATGTAGAATTGTAAAGGAAATTGACATCACCGGAAGTGGAATGATGCTCTAAAGAAAATAATGAAAAAAAAAGGCATTTTTCAACATGTTTCCACCTTGTCATAATTATTTTCTGACACAACATGAAATGTTAAATTATTTTTTGACAAAACATGAAAAAGGCCTTGGTAATGTACCTGTAATATGTTAAATTCTTGACATAAAAGGAGAAGGATAATTTGTATATTTAGTCTCTAAACTATGAATCTTATGTTACTTTAGTCCTTAAACTTCTAATTTTAATAAATTAGTCTATGAACTTTTTTTTTTTTTTTTTTTTGCTGTTTTTGTTCCTATTCCCTAGCATCAAGAATGACGAAATATTTATGAAATTTAACCGAGATAATTACATTCCTATTACATAACAAAATTTTAAAGACTACATTAAATTCCACATTTCTTTCATTATCAGGTACCAAAACTGTCAAAAATCAAAAGTTTATAAACTAATTTAAAATTTATAAATTAAAATGACAAGATGTACATAATTTAGAAAGTGAGCGAACATAATACCCTAAATAATAAGAGGAGGCACCTAAATATTAGGAGGAAGGAATTTACCGTAGTAGAAAATAAAATACCAAAGCTCTAAGAACATTTCCATTAAAATAAGTAAGTAAATAAATAAATAAATAAATAAATAAATAAAATTCTCAAAACACTTTCTCACCTTGTCATAATTCCATGGGAATTCTCAAACCATCATGTGCAGGCTGCACTAGGATTCCCTCCCTATCTATATACATACAATGAGAAAACTTGAGCATGAGTTTCTCTTCGTACATTATTTTCGTGCTATCATGCATAATGCATACCCATATATAGATGTTATGTGTTCATTTTTGTTTATATATATATATATATATTAATGGCTATAATAAGTAATTAAGGAGATTCTATGGTATGGTATGGGAACGAAAAAATCCGAAGACATTTATAATTGTTAAGTCACATCCAGAATCATGACAAACTAAAAAAAAGGGTAAGATTGACATATCTCATAAAGAGGTTCATGATCTAGCAAAACATTATCCAAGAATTAAGTTCGAGTCAATAGCCATTCTCATCATACGTTATTTTCATGCTATCATGCATAATGCATACCCATCGACGTTATGCGTTCATTTGGTTGTTTATATATATATATATATATATATATATATTACTGGCTATAATAAGTAAGGAGATTCTATGGTATGGTATGGGAACAAAAACACCCGAAGACATATTTTTAACTGTTAGGTCACACATGAAGAATCATGACAGACTAAAAAAAAGGGTAAGATTGTCATATCTCATAAATAGGGCCATGCTCTAGCGAAACATTCTCCAAGAATAAAGTTCAAGTTAATAGCCAAGCCAAGTCAAATTTTCACTAAAACTAATGTTGGAGAGTCGAATTTGAGGAAGATAAGCCCTCTGTACCTCTTGGACCACTCAAATAAAACCTCATTGTCCTTGTGGTGATCAAAGTCATGAGACATTCCAATTATCAGGACTCATTTGGGGCATATCCTCTTCACAGCTTCAAGAGTCTGCAAACTCTTGAAGATTGTATGATAAAAGTGTATGCTAGCTAAAAAAAAGGAGTAAATATTGAAAAATTATTTAAAAAAAAAGGCGTTCTATCTTGTTTGTAAGTAAAACTAACCTGTTGAAGGCAGGAGTGAGTTTTATGGGTTCCCTTCTGCAGTGAGGGGACAAAAAAGCAAGGAGAATATGAAACAAAATCTAGGAAATAAACAACTAAACACATAACAGCAACAAAGTTTTGATAAGAAGGGATAGAACTCCGGCTTCCCACTTTCCTATCTTGTCACGTCAATTATAATGTTATGACATAAATTAAAAAGTCATGTCAGTACGTGACGTATTATTATTTGGAGGATAGGAAAGATGTAAGGAAAAAGGGGACATATGATCCGACATTTTTTTTTTTTGGTTTGTTTTTGTTTTCAAGATTCTACTAAATGACCTTATGAAGTGCCTCCATTATAAGTAAATCCAATTGTCCAGCTCCATCTTTTGAAATGACTGAAAAGCAAAGTAGTCCATGAAAAGCAGATACATTAATATTAATATGTACTCAGTAAATGAGAAACGAAATAAGATTCATAAACCTATCAAAACACACCTAAAAGTATAACATCAAAATATTATAAACGTTTTGATGAACCAGAACCCGAAAATAATTATCTTCCAGTTGTAATCATATCCATTAGATGTAAAGTTTTGACACTATTTTTTGGATGAAATTTTTAGCATTATAAAAGATTGGGATAGGAAATGAAAAAAAATTTATATCAATATATGCATATATATATATATATATATATATATATGCTGATGTTATGGAAGCAGGCAGACTCACCATACTCTGTGCTTGCAGGGATGTGTGAAACATCAGAAATGTAAGCCACTCTACTTTTTTCACCAAAGAGAAAGCCCAAACAAATATAACCTTTCCCATGCAACACCTACAATGGGAAAAAAATGTTGAGAAAATGGAGAATATAGAAGTACGAGATAAATATGATGATCGAGAAAGATTTGCGGAGAGTAACCGGCAAAGGAACGAATCGCAGGCCTGCAACAAACGATTTTTCACAGTTATCCTCAATTATCTTCCACTCAAGCTGTGCTACTCGTCTCACTTCGTGGCCTTCCGTTACCTCTTTGTGGACCAAGTAAGGGAACTTCGTTGTGACGCTGTTTCAGGAACAACAATACAATGTTTAGAAATGACTCGAAAAAATTGAATAAATCACATTCATAATTTCAGTGTTCGGTTTTTTAAGTCCTAAAAAATTATACCAAAAAGAAAAAAAAGGCGGAGAAAGAAGGTGCTAAAAGAAAGTACACGCACGGACACGCACGCACACAGCATAAATTGGATGGATCTTTCTCCCAATTATGATGTTCTTGTGGAAGAGTTGAAAGATTGCTTACTTTAGTCTCGTGGTAAACCTAATTGGTTACTTCCAATTACGCAAATCAATAATTCCATTTCAACACAACATGTTTCCAAATCTAAAGAATCCCAAATACCAGAAATCGCGTAGTTTCAGAAGACATGTTGTTATATCTGCTTTAAATTCTCAGTGTTAATTTATGATCCAATCTTATGATCTTATGATTCTATTAAAATCCTGTTTTTTTTTTTTTTTTTTTTTTTTTTTTTTTTAGCTCAAACAAAATATTTTATTGTAACTAGAGTCTGAGACCTTCTTTTGGGAGGACATGAAAATCACGGTAAATCGTCTAGCGGTCACAAGATTGTAAGCAATCCCAATTATCATTTACGTAAAATGAACAAGTGAAATATATCAGCGAAGCAATATGCAGATTCAGACAAGATTTTTGATACCTGTCCATAGTAAACTGAGTTAAATAAATGGGAGTGGGATCGACATCATTTGTGAGACTACGGTTGCACACAACGTACATCATCCAGACCGAGAACCGCATCAGCATGATCATGAGTCAAAACAATCTGCAGTTGATAAAAAATCAATCTCAATAGCACTTCCGAGCAGTACAAAAACGATTTCACCTGTCACCAAAACTGAAAACTAACCGTTAAGAGTCTGTTTGGCATTGCTTTCTAAAAGCTGCTTTTAGCTTCTGAATCCGAACACTGTTTTAGGAGTATTTGAGATAGTTCTTAAGAAGAGCTTTTAACACTTTAAAAAACTTCCCGTCAAATTCAAAAATAAATAAGGCTTCTAAAAAATTCCTATTATGACAATTTAATTGTTGTTAGAAAATTTAAACATAATTTTCCCCTTTTAAGCACTGTTAAAATATATGGTTCCAAAAACTAACTGAAATGCTGATGGCTTTTACATTTTTTCCTCTACAGCCTAAAATCATAAAGAAGAAGCAAAATAAATTCAAAACCACATTAGCAATTAAAAAGGAAAAAAAAAAAAAAAAAAAAGGTCTCGAAAACGGGATTAGTCAGATAATTTAACTATCATTGCATATGTGAGTGACAATTATGTGATTAGCCAAAACAGAAAACTAACGGAATCGACTCGAGAAATCTTATGGAGAGTGAACCATCTAAGCACTTGTTCTCTGAATGTCTTCCCAACATCAATCAATATATAGCTGCGATTACCGTCACTCCGGCGATAATCGATCAAAAGCGACGGGTTGCATCTGAAAAACAATCATCATAACACATTCGAAAGCAGTCAAAACTGAATCAACATTTTCAAAAATCTCAATTCTCTCAGTGAAATAGCAGGATCTCAAGTTCTAACAAAGAGAAATCGGAGGTTTTACCGGTAAATAGGATTTTGCTCGGGCGGAAGGGACACCGCCGGAGAGCAAACGGCGCAGGGAGGGTCAGCGGGCTGAATCAGACACCTTAGGCTGGGGACAGAGCCCGAGCCGCCGGTCCCGAGAAAGATCAGAGCCGATTGGCCGCTTTCATCGCCGGCAGCGGAGGCGGAGGACATAGGCGCTGGAGAGGAATTGTTTCCGCTCGTGTTTTCACAGAGAGAAGGAAATCTGGAGCTTGAGTTGACATAGAAACGGGAAAGCAGGAAATCTTGGTCGCGCCAAAAAAATTAAAAAACTGATGATGATTCTTTTGGCGGTTGGATGTAGTACACGTGGCAATATTTAACAGCTCTGATTTTTTTTTTTTCTTCTCCCATTTGGTTCTTATTGTGTTGATATTTTATTTCACAAATAGGATGGGTTATTGTCAACCTCCGTCTTTTTTTTTTTTTTTTTTAAACTTTTTTTTAAATAAATTATTCGTTAGTAAAATTAAGTTTAAAGGAAAAAGCATTTTAAAAAAATATTCATCATACCTAGTACACCTCATCTTAAAAAATATATATACCTTTTTAAATACGTGAATTCTTTCCAAAAAATCCCCCCGAATTTGTGTACATTAAAGAAAATTTGATCTTGATTGAGATAATATTCCATATAATATGTATTTTTTTTTGGAGAAGATTCATTTATTTTGTATGATGCTGTTTTTACTTTTTCAACAAACTAATTGTAAGCACGTTTTTAATCAATTTGTTAAATAAAAATTAATTAGAAAGTATTATAAGAAAATAACAGTTGAGAAAGTTTTGAGAAGAAAGATAAGGGGCTGTATTTGAAAAGCAAGTTTCTATTAGAGGATAAAATGAGAAAAAAAAAATTCACGTAATAATAAATTGGAGAGGAGTTAGCAAATTGGATATTAGGTGTTAGTTATGAAAAAAAAAAAAAGTTGAGAGAGGTAAAAAAAAAAAAAAAAGGATTGCGTAATGATACATTTGAAGTACTTTTGTACGGAAAAAAGAATAAAAAGAATAAAATTAGAAACTGATGAAAGCAAACAAATAGAAATTAAAGAGACTTACATGTAGACAAAGTGAGGAACAATATTACTTTAAAGGAGTACAAGAAAAAATATTTATCAAAATATCATGAAAAAGGGTAGTTGAGAGGGCCATCGGAGGAAAAAAAAATACAGATGTATTTGAGAGAATTTTTTTATATGGGGTAAAGAAAAAAAGAAGAAATTCAGCCCAAAAAAAAAACTAAAAGGGAAAGGGAAAAAAATAAATGAAAGCAAAAAAAAAAAAAAAAAAAAGGAAGTGACACTTTGTGGAAGGAGGGAGGGAAGAGAAAAACAAACACTCTCTTATATATATAAAAGATAAGATAAGATAAGATATATATAATTTTAGTAGTTATACGTTATACAAATTATGAAAAGAGATAAAATTTTATATATGCGGAAAAAAAAAAAAACACGATCTCCTATTTGCACTATTAATAAAAATTGTTGTTAATTTTAGTTGGATTCTGTCAAACATAAACAGTAAGAGATTGCAATACTAGGTAAACAGAGCTCAAAGACCAGGCTCCCATAGCCTCCACACAAGGCCAAAGAGCATGACTGGTAAATCCCTTGTGAATCAAAGTGCCATACAAACAGTCCGCTCGCCTCCATTCTCCAGGCAGTAGACTCAAAATTCCGTCTCTATCGATATTCAATGCACCAAAACATATCTTCTAAGCTCCGTGATTCTACCCATTGTCCATACTCAGATCCGCCATCTGTAGGGCTTTAGGATTCATGGATCTTCGAATTCCCGTATATTATAACCGCGACTAATCTTCCAATGCACGCAACAAATCTCGCTCCCGAAAAAAAAAATACTTTGTCACACGTGAAGGATTGAGTCCCATCCGAACTTCCAGGAAATTTGATGTTAGGAAAATATTTTGCTTTTAAGACTCAAGCCAAAAGGGTATTCGGATAATAATCCCCTATCCTTATTTGATAAGCAAAGCTTCGAATCATCTTTCAGATAACATAATTTCTCTCGAATCAAATGAATCTTTCAGTATATTAATATTCCCACGACATTTGTTCTCACAATTTAATTTGTTTTTGTAATTCATTTTTGATTAATGAGAGATTGCTCCAATTTGTTAAATGCAAACCCATGAAAAGCTGATAGAAAATGTGAACAGTCCAAACTATTAGGATAATTTTTTTTTGATAATCTTAAATTATAATTTTAAAATAAATCTCTTGTACTTAATAATATATATTTTTTGTAATCTAAATAGTCTTTAATATTCCATTTCAGATTTTTTTTAAAAAAAGTCTTTAATATTGAGGAAGGTGAATTTTTAGATATTGACTGAACTTATAGAAAAAAAAAAAAAAAGTTCAAAGAGGTGAAAAATAACAAATTGTACTTTTTACGGGCTAATAACTTTTTTAGGCACTTCTAATGGTGAAAAATAACAAATTGTACTTTTTACGTGCTAATAACTTTTTTAGGCACTTCTAATTTAATATTTGGAAACGCCTTCAAATGATACTTTGTGGTAAACACATACTACCAATAAGAAGTACTTCGGTGTTGCTTGGGAGGACAATTGGAGATGAAACGGAGTTTAAAAATGTACGTTTGGTTGAAGTAAAAAAAGTGCAACATATTAAAATATATTCAGAAAAGGTCTTGTTTCGTTTCTTTAAAATTATATACAATTTAAACCAAAAATCATGTCATTTAGATTTAAAATAATAAAATTATGCATTTTTAAAAATGTTCTCAACAGTGAGTTTATTAGAAATTTGTAGTATTTTTCTGTTAAAAAAAAAGATAAAAACATATTTTAAAATATGGTTTGGTAAGCTCCCTAAACAAGCCATTAGTTTTATTATCAAAATTAAACTGTACGTAAATAGATAGAGTATAATTGATTAAAATATGGTTGATAAGAAACTAGTAAGTTATTATAACGTACTTTCCTTTTCGTTTTTTAAATCAATATTATTGTTAATTTAAGGAGGAAAAGACACTACAACTTATAATAACATTATGAGAAAATTACTCAAATAGTCACCTTTTTAATCAATTGACTAACGCGATAAAAATTCCCACTCTCTATTAATATGACACAAAATTACAATTTTATTTTTATATTGTATTGATTTATTATCAAATTTTTGTATCATATTAATATAATGATCTTTAAATTTATATCATTTAAATACTTTTTCTAAAATTATATATAAGATTATCATTAAATTATAATTACAATAATGAAACTGCAAGAGTATTCTCCGTTTTTTTTTTCCAGTCTTCTTTATTAGGGGGGAAAAAACTCCATTTTGGCCAAAAGGAAAAAAAGAAAAAGCTTACACTATATAACTTTTTGATGATAACAATAATAACACTGCCACATTAAAAAAAAAAAACAAACAAACAAACTGCACTATATAAAAGGTTGCTGTAAATAATTATAACCTAAAAAAAAAAAACGAAGAAAAAAAGAAAGTTTGCTGTAAATAACTATTGTCATACTCTTTTGTCCGCTAGCTAGTTCAAGTTCCCGTCGAAGGAGAGAAAAGTGAATTCCCCTTCGCATGTTTCGAACATTTTTGTATAAATGCGTGCCCGCATGCATCTCTATTCTTTTCAATATATATATATATATATATATATATATACACACACACAGAGTAAATGCCTTGTATTTCGCATGAGATACTATCCAGCATATATAATTTTTTATTTAAAGACTTGAAATTAATTAATTTACTCATAGTTTTTTAATTAAAATCTTAGTCATATGCTATTATTTAGATATTAAAAAAGATATAAATCTAAAAATGTTATGTTAAAATCGCCTCATTGATCTACTATATTACAAAAAAAGTTACAAGCATAGGTGGAGGGACGTATTATTGAGTTGGGGGCTGCAGTTCCCACTGAATTTTTGAAGAATGAAAAAATTTCCTTTAAAATTTTATCATTTGTCATTTTTACCCGCACTTCAAGTTAATTATCTTTATATATGTCCCCGTTAAAAGTTATTTTGTAACACTTTTAAAACATAAAAGCTTGTCATGAGCTGTTGTAATATATTTTACGATTCATCTTATATACATGTGTTTTGTAGTCCTTGAAAACCACTAACATACAATTTTAATATTAATTTCTCAAAAAAAAAAAAAGAAAAATAATTTACGCCCCCATTGAAATAACAAGCTAGCTTTGTCACTGGTTATAAATGACTTGTAGGAAGGAAGTCAAATAACAACCCCTCTTTGTGTGTGTAAATTGTATACTGTACGGCATGCTTTTAAAATCATACATGCAAACTATTTAAGAAAATAATTTTATTCTGAAATAATTTAATACAATTTGCAAAGAAAATACTTAGGCTAGATTTTTGTGTTTTTATCGCTGTTCATTGTGTAATTTTTGTGTTAGATTTGTGTGCCACACGCTTAGCTCTCATTAGTTAATTAGTTAGTTAGTTAGTTAGGTTTTTATTTATTTATTTATTTTTAGGAGTTCTCATTAGTTAGTGACAATAGTCTGTTACCGAGCCAAGTCATTGGGGCTAGCCCCAACGGTGAGGGAAGAGGGAGTTTGGGGCTTCAGAAGTTATAAGTCCAAAGTTCGATCCTTAATCGGAGTAAAAAATTAGTAATAATAGTTTTGTTATTATATAAAAGGGGTGCACATGGAGTGATTACATATAAAAGAATAAATGTTACCAAGCCCAACATATTTGTACGTACTATTTATTGGGAGAAAGAGCCGATAGCATTTTAAAGAGAATAATAATAAATTATAGCATAACATTTTAGACATAATAATAAATAGCTTATATCCTAAAAGACGTTTTTATTCTTAGACTGTAGGAAGTAGAACGAATCCCTGAAGAATTTTTCTTAGAAAATGTTGCTCCGACCTAGTTGGCAAGCAATCCTAGTTAATTAGTGGCAGAGAACAAGACAATAAGTGAGTGTACCTTGTTCGAATCCTGAGTTTTTTTTTTTTTTTTTTTTTTTTGGTCAAGATTAATAAACTGGGTGTTCTTAACTTAGCAAGTAAGAAGGGGGTCCACGGTCTTAAATTTGAAGTTTGAAAGTTGTGAGATTTTCTTTCACATAAATTAACTAAATGTCCATAAAATTTCATATTAAAGAAAAGATTCAAAAAAGGTATTCTAGTTAAAAACAAGACTGCAGTGCAATAGTCATAGTACCTTTTTTTGGGTGTTTTTTGCTGGATAAATATATATATATATATGTATATATGATAATAATAATATATATTTTCTTTATCATGATTGTTGGAGGAGATAAGTTCAGTTTTTATTGACAGATTCCACGAAATCAACCCAAATTTCAAATTTTTGTGTTAGAAAGTTTCTGTTTATAACTATATTGTGGAGTCATCCAATAAAGAAAATTAATTAGACTGAACTATAATATTGACTCGGTTTCTGAACAGTTTTCTCCTTTTGAGGGAAATCTAAACATGAATTAGATTTTACGAGTGATTTAGATATGATTTAGAAATTTTTTTTTTTAAACTGCGGTTCTCTCTTTCTCCCTCTTTTTAGGGGGAATAATGAGTTATTGTTCTACATTAAAGCATATATTAAGTTCGATAGTTTTAGTCCACATATTCAATATATATTTAAATAATTTTTTAAACAAGTACAACCTTATAATCTATATATATGATATAGGATCCTTCTAAATAAGTTATACGTAACGTTTTTTCTTTTTTTTTTTTCTTTTTTTTTTTCTAACCTATCAATAGGTACAATAAATTGGATGGTTTGGTTTCAATTTAATGGATGTTAAAATGCACAAGGGTTTTGTAAAAGAAAATTGTTTTGGAGTATAGAGTTGATGTTGTGAGACTCACCTTTTAGTAGTGTGTGTGACGTTGAAATACTCCCTAACTTTATTATTTACAAAAATAAATTTAAAAAATAAACTATCTGATTTAGGTTTTTCTCTCTTCTTTTTCTGTACTTTGTAGCATCTTTCTTTGAATTATATATTTTTTCTTTCCTAGGAAAACTTTTAATTAGTTATTTCTTTTCCTATAATTACTTTTAAGTTATTTTTTTAGGGAAAAAGAGGTAAATAACAAATTTTTAAAGAATTTGAAGAACTAAATAACAGAATTTGAGATATCTAAAATAAAAATCATATTTAGTAGAAAAAAATAATTTATTAAAAAATGACCTCCCCTTCAAAAAAAAAAAAAAAAAAAAAAAAAAACAAAGGCCTCTATGGTACAATTTTGGTTATTTTTATGGGTTTGATGTATATTTTTTTTCTTTTTCTTGAGTAAAACAATATAGAAATTCTCATTAAAAAAATTCCAGAACAACTCACTTGATATAATTTTCCTCAAAAAAATAAAATACAAAAATCACTTGATATAATAGGTCATGGTTGAATTCGTCAATGCCAACTCATCATTCTTAAACAATATCATCACAAATTTTCGTAAAAATGTTTATACTTATCAAGGTGTGAAATCGAAAACACTTCTATATATATATATATATATATATATATTATTTGCACAGAAGGAAAGTGCAGATTTTGAATATATCCATACATGTTTATATACCTAAATAAATATCACGTTTCATACTGAATGATTAATCCATGTTTTGCTTCTTAAAAAGGAATGTGCAATGTACATTCATATTTTAGATCGAATTTTATCCAAAAATTGTCATTGAAATGAATTGAATTGAATTTTATCCAAAAATATATATATTTATGTAAAAAAAAAAATGAATAAAATTACGTATTTGCCATCATATTAATATTAATCCTGATGGCTTTCAAAATTCGCACATTTAAACATATTCTTTTCGGGAAAGAGGGAAATAGGCCAAAACCTTCTACTAATAAAAGTAAATAACAGAAAACTCTTTTTTGTTGACATAAATAGCATATGTATGGTATTTAGGATAAAATTATCTTAAAAAAATTTCATAAATAAACAATTTATCATAAATATGATGTTTATCTCAAACTTTTTTAAATATGCTATTTTACTTTAAACATTTTTTTAAATTACCTATTTGTTGTAATTTCTCTATATGGGAAATTTTTAGAGATAAATCCACACATTTAATATTAATATAAAAAGTTATCTAGACCGTAATTTTTTGCGCGGATTCTTTGGTTTTTTTTTTTTTTTGGATAAACATTTTTACCCTCGTTTATATTTCTTTCCACACTATATATACCACATCTCTTTTATTTTGATAAGACGCAGCACATAAAGCTTTCTTTTTTCTTCTCTCTTCCTTTTTTTTTTCTTTTTTTTTTAGCAAAAATGAAAATTGCTTTGAAGTTGCTTTCTTTTTTCTTTTGTTGCCTTTTTGTGATAAATCTCTGTGAGGTTGAAGCGTCTCATAAGGTTTATTCTGAGTTTCAGTCTCTTGATAACGAGGATGTCCAAGTGCAGAAACAGGTCCACAGAACTGGATTTCATTTCCAGCCTCCTAAGCATTGGATTAATGGTGAGTGCATGTCTCCCTCTCTTTCTCTATATATATGCACATACATTTATACACATATATATATATATATACAGACAGATTATTCCAATATTTATCGATCGAGAATAATTTAAAACTAATTATTAAGAACTCGCTCATTCTAGATGTTCGTGCGCGTGCATATATATTTATTTCTCTCTCCCCATATATTAACTATTTGTTATGTTTATTTAATTTAATTTTTTGTGTAAGTTTGATCTTTTAATTTACATTCTACAACGCTTTTATCTCTCTCTCTCTCTCTCTCTCTATATATATATATATATATATATATATCATAGACACTGATAAACATTCATGTTCACATTTTCATTTAGTCTCTTTACTAAAAAAAATCAATAATTTGGGTTTCGGTTGTGCTTTTGATCATAACAGAATGGATAAGATTTTTTTTTTTTTCCTGAAAAAGTATTTGAATTTTTTCTAAAAAGAAAAACTAAAAAAAAAGCACCTTTTCCGTAGAAAGCATATTTTGTGATTTATTATTATTATTTTTTATGATAGTGGGAATGTTTGTGAATTAGAACCAATATTACTCAAAACTATTTCTCAATAATTTAAAAACTATTTCTCAATAATTTGAAAAATATTTTGCCCTCTGCCTTTGCCTCCTCGGATGCTTTTGAGTAGTATTCCACTATACGTGCTCAAGTTGTTATTTTGAACTTTTTCAATACTTTTTTTTTTAAATTTTAATATTTTATAGTATAGCCCGTTCATCGAATTATATTTTAAAAGAGGAATATAGATTTCGAAGCTGCGATTTAAATTCTAGGCTCCCAACCATTGAGCAAGCTCTAATGGGCTTTGGTAATGCTAGTTTCTTGGTTTTGGATCTGCTTATTATATATATATATATATATATATTATATTATATATATATAAACAAGTATTTTCTTTTTCTGTAAAAGGAAAAATATCTTACATGATCTGCTTTTTTTTTTTGTTATATATATATATATAAACAAATCTTTTCTTTTTCTGTAATAGGAAAAATATCTTACATGATCTGCTATCTTACATGATCTGCTTATTTTTTTGTTATATATATATAAACAAATATTTTCTTTTTCTGTAATAGGAAAAATATCTTACATGATCTGCTTATTTTTTTTTGTTATATATATATATAAACAAATCTTTTCTATATATAACAAATCTTTTCTTTTTCTGTAATAGAAAAAATATCTTACATGATCTCCTTATTTTTTTGTTATATATATAAACAAATATTTTCTTTTTCTGTAATAGGAAAAATATCTTACATGATCATCGAATATTAGTTATTCTTTCTAAAGTTAGTGAAATTCTCTAAAATGGGCATGTCTATCATTTTCAAATCAAAGAAGTGTTGAATTATATTCTGTGCCTATATATGCCTTTTCTCTTTTGTTACATTCTCCCGCTAATTAATTACTTTCCCTTGGCATTTTTATGACCATGAACCAATAACATTTATCTGTGTTTTCTTTATAAAAAATTAAATATTGAGCCATATATTTTATAATTGCTTTCTTATGTTTATATTTTTAATTCATAGCTGAATGTTTATTAATCTAGTCTCTAACTCTCTCTCTCTCTGTCTTTTTCATGTGATCCAATAAATGAACGATGATATAGACCCAAATGGTACGTAACTATATGTGTACATATATATATTTTTCCTGTTTCACAAATTTTCTTTGGTAAATTTCCTAACTGATTAATAGGTTGCTTATATTCAAGTTTATCTCATAATTTTTTTTTAATGAAAAAATTTAACTATAAATATAGGACCTATGTACTTCAATGGATTGTATCATCTATTCTACCAATATAACCCGAAAGGCGCAGTGTGGGGCAACATTGTGTGGGCACATTCTGTGTCCAAGGACTTGATTAACTGGAAGGCTCTTGATCCTGCCATATACCCTTCGAAGCCATTTGACATAAATGGTTGTTGGTCCGGCTCCGCCACAATCCTCCCCGGTAACAAGCCCGTTATATTGTACACCGGTATCGACCCCGACGACAAACAAGTACAAAACTATGCTATTCCGAAGAACATTTCCGACCCCTATCTTCGAGAATGGATCAAGCCTGACGACAATCCGATAATCTCTCCCGATGCCGGTGTAAATGCCAGCGCCTTTCGTGACCCTACGACCGCTTGGTGGGGTAAGGATGGGCACTGGAGGATCGTAATTGGCGGTAGGAGGAGAAAAAGAGGGATTGCTCATTTGTTTAGGAGTAAGGATTTTGTGAATTGGGTAAAGGCAAAACATCCTTTGCACTCTAATGCTAAAACCGGCATGTGGGAGTGCCCCGATTTTTTCCCTGTTTCGAAATCGAGCAAACGCGGGTTGCATACGTCCGCGTTTGGGCATGATGTCAAGCATGTGTTGAAAGTTAGTCTTGATGTTACGCGGTTTGAGTACTACACCCTTGGGACCTATTTTCCACGCAAAGATAGGTACGCACTGATGAAAGGAGTCAGGGTCATGGTCTCAATTTTTTTCATTTTGTTTCCTCTTAACATACCTTATAATTCTGAATAAATTTTATAACTATCCCTCTACTAAAAAGTTCTAGCTTCGTCACTATAGGTACATACCGGATAACACCTCGGTTGATGGTTGGGCCGGGCTAAGATACGATTATGGTAACTTTTATGCCTCAAAGACATTCTATGATCAAGCTACGAAGAGAAGGATTTTGTGGGGTTGGGCCAACGAGTCGGATAGTGTTCAAGATGATAAGAATAAAGGATGGTCTGGAATCCAAGTATGTTTGTTATTAAAAGTAGTTGTTGTTTTTTTTTTTTTTTTGGTGTGAGTTAAGTCATATTTCTCTGTTATTTATTTAATTTGTAGGCTACTCCAAGGACTTTATGGCTTGATTCCAAAGGAAAACAATTGAGACAATGGCCAATTGAAGAAATAAAAACTTTGAGGGGTCAGATGTTCAAGTTGACCAACACAAAACTAAAGAAAGGAGATCACGTTGAAATTAAAGGAATAACTGCTGCCCAGGTTCGTTTATTCAATATTTATTACACATATCCTCTTCTCCGGCTATCGGATTTATAAACTTTTCTTTATCCGTTCTTGTAACAACGAGTTGATCTTGTTATAACTTTATTCATTGATACCTTTTTTTTACATCAATAATTACTAAATAATACTATTACGCTTTATTTTCAGAAAATTACAACTAATCAACTAATTGTTACAAGTAATTAATTAAAAAAGTTACAATTGCCCGATAGTTAAGACTCCTAAATTTTTACCTATTCATATTTTGATTATTTTATTTATTTAATCATTAACTCTTCTTCTTCTTTTTTTTTTTTCCCACTTAATTAGGCTGATGTGGAAGTTATATTTTCATTTCGAAACTTGGACAAGGCTGAGAAATTTGATCCAAACTGGATTAATGCACAAGACCTTTGTGCACAAAAAGGCTCTCAAGTCCCTGGTGGTGTTGGACCATTTGGTCTTTTAACATTAGCTTCAAAAAACCTGGAAGAGTTCACTCCTGTTTTCTTCCGAATATTCAAAGCTGCAAATAATAAACATGTTGTTCTTTTGTGTTCTGATGCCTCTAGGTTTGTCATTTTTGTCCTTTTTTTTCCCCCGTTTACTAATCACCAAATAATTATTCTTTTTTACATCATAATTCTTTTTAATTCTTATTAATTTTTTCTGTTTCTTATTAATTCTTTTTTTTTTAAATACTTTTTTTTATAATGCAGTTCTTCCTTGGCAACTGGCTTATATAAGCCATCATTTGCGGGCTTCGTGGACGTTGATTTACGTCATAACAACAAGCTTTCCCTTCGAAGTTTGGTGCGTAAAAATAGCAAATTTGCTATTTACTCTTATTTATTCTAATTATTTTAATACATGTTATTTAGTTGAAGTATTTATTGTGAAAATGTTATTTACTTCTTTCTACCTCGAATCACTGACGTACTTGTTATTTCTTCTCGTCGTAGATTGATCATTCGGTCGTGGAAAGTTTCGGAGCAAGAGGCAAAACAAGCATCTTATCTAGGGTTTATCCAAGTCTAGCAGTTGAAGATGATGCTCGCTTGCTTGTGTTCAACCATGGAAGTGAGACCATTACCGTTAAGCATCTCAATGCTTGGAGTATGAAAAAGCCTCGGTGGATGAATAACTGAGAAATTATGTATATATGGAAGAACCTATTTTTTAAGCTATTAGGTCTCTTTAGGCTTTAAGGACATATTTTTGAAGCTCAATTTATTGCTTATAGTAGGGAGGTTTAATTTGGTACAAAAGTAAGTGGATTTTCCCATTAGTGCATGCTTAATCTTGTAATTTTCATTTTAGTAGACGACTCATCATAATTTTAATATTTTGTTTTACTTTTAACAAATGTGTCAATAGTGTGTTTCTTTTCTCTTTTATGAACCTGCTACACGTTAGCATGATTACATAAATAGAATAAAAAGTGAAAGAAATGGTGTTTTTTTGTTTTTTAATAAGGTCATATCCAGAACTTTTTTCCCCTTAAACAAGGAGGAAAAGAATTCCATAGATTAAAAAAAAAAAATCGTCCTATTATACTGCAATACTAACAATACTATAATCTCAACAAAATATTGATTCTTAACCTACTTTGGCAATGTCTCATGTCTGACTTGGAAAAAAAATACTCTCTCCCCTCTCTTCCACTCTCTTGCTTGTGTGGGAGCTAGGATTTATTGTGTGCGCCCTCCTCTTGAAGCCGGCATTCTCAGGATTCTCGACCCTGGAGCCGGAGAAGATTGTGAAATCCCGGTGCCATCACGTTCTTCCGAATTCAGGTGACGTTTATCCCTCAGTGGATTGCCTGTGATTCTCGCCGTCATGAGAGAGAGACAGAGAAAGAGAGAGAGAGAGAGAGACGCTGATGGAGGCTCCGATTGTGTCAGCAGGAATGTGCATGTGTGGTAGCAGTATCCATGGAGATGAACAAAGGATTTTTTACCTATAAATTCTAAGATTTTTTTTTCCTGCAATCCTATGTAGCAGTGTTTGTTTTATTCATTATGCACCCTTAATACCCTAGCCAATTTATTAAATATGAATGGTCTAAATATCACGTATAAGTTATGTGAAAAAATCATCCAATTTTGATAGACATGAATAAAAACAATTAATTTAAAAATATCAAGAATTATGAATTAAGAGGTTGATTTAAACCGTCGAGACCGTGGTGTCGCCGTCGCCACATCCCTCGCCCAGGGGCAGTCCGCCGAATATTCTCTAAATCCTTCCATTCGAATGCTACTCTGAAAACCGGCCGTTTTCTGGAATTATTCACAGAAAGAGCTCTTATTTGTTGCAGTTTCTGAATGACTAATAAGTTCCCAGGAAAATGACGGTGAGATAATGAACAAGTCTAAAGCTTGCTTGAAGTAGAAGTATTTGCTCCAAGTTGAACTCGAACTTGCAGTTAAGTTTATCATTCGACAGTATCTTTGCTTTGATTTCTTAAATTCGAAATGATGTTCAATTTTACTTCTTTCTTAACGCACGAGTTCAGTGCGTTAAGATCGAGCTAGAAGAGAAAGCGATTACCTTTAAACTCTCAAGTGATTTTTCTCCACTAGCCGTTAGCAAATGTTCAATTTTGTGTATTTTTCTCATCATTTAGTTCAGGGAAAGAGGAGTTTAATAATTCCAATGGCGGGTATGATAGATTTATGACAATGGGTCCTGCGAAATATGGGGATTTGAGTTCGTTTCGAGGTGATCAAGGCTCGGATTTCGGTAGTTTTCGAGAGCTTGACGAATCGGATAACAGCGACGATGATGAAGAAGGAGAGGATTCTGATGATGATGTAGATGAAGATGGTTTTGAGGGCTTAAATTTGTCTAATAGGAGTAGCGCGGAGATGGAAAATGTTGGCAGAATTGAAGAATATGAGGCTGAATTGAGACACCCTTTGGTGATAGAAGTTTGTAGGTTAGTTGAACTTAGGTCGGGTTGGAATCCGAAGCTTGAAGGGGAGTTAAGGCCTTTGTTAAGAAGCCTTAACTCTAGGCAGGTTTGTGCTGTTCTGCATTTTTTCGAGGACGAACGTGTTGCTTTGAAGTTCTTCTACTCGGTGGATCGGCAATGGCGGCATCGACGTGATGTGATCGCGTACTACACAATGCTTGAGGTTCTTAGCAAGAGTAAATTGGGTCAAGGTGCTAAGGGGATCCTCCAGCTTATGAAGCAGACGAATTGCGGCGGCCCTCGGAAGCTTTTTGTCGTGTGACTGTGTCTTATAGTCTAGCTGGCAAGTTGAGGAATGCGATGCGAATCTTGACTTTGATGCAGAAAGCTGGGTTGAACCGAATTTGTCAATATGCAACACTGCGGTTCATGTTTGGTGATGGGAAATAGATTGGAAAAGGGTCGAGGTTTTTAGACCGTATGGAAATTGTTGGAATTAGGCCAAATGTTGTGACCTACAACTGTTTGATAAAAGGGTATTGTAATGTGCATCGGATTGAGGATGCCTTGGAGTTGATTGTTGATATGCCATTCAAGGGTTGTTACCTGGATAAAGTTGGTTATTGTAAGGTAATGGGATTTCTTTGCAAAGAAAAGGGGCCAAAGAAGTCGGAGGAATTGATGGAGAAAATGAAAGTTGCTGGACTAATGGCAGACTAAGTTACTTATAATAATCTTGTTCATGTGCTCTCCAAGCACGGGCATGGAAGCGAGGCTCTAAAGTTTTTGAGGGAAGGTAAGGAGAAAGGATTTAGGCTTGATAAGGTCGGATATAGTGCTATAGTTGACTCATTGTGCAAGGAAGGTAACATCGACATGGTAAAAGAAATTCTGAATGAGATGTTCTCAAATGGTTGCATCTCAGACGTTGGGACGAACACCTCAGTTTTCAATGGGTTTTGTCGGGAAGGAAAGGTGGATCAAGCTAAAAAGATGCTTCAGCATATGTACAAATATGTTTGTAGGCCGAAAACAGTGTCTCATACAGCCTTATGAATGGTCTTTGTCAGAGCGGGAAGTCATTAGAGGCGAGAGAGATGTTGAATATGGGTGAGGAAGAATGGTGGACTCCGAATGCCATAACTTTTAGTGCTGTGATGCACGGGTTGCGTAGAGAAGGGAAATTGGTTGAGGCCTGTGATTTGGTAGGAAAAATTGTTTAACAAGGGTTTTTTCCCAAACTCAGTTGAGATAAATTTGATGATTCAGTCTTTCTACCGAGAGGGTAAAATGGACAAGGCAAAGAAGTTCATGGAGTGGTGTCTACAGAAGGGTTGCGCTGTTAATGTCGTCAATTTTACTACTCTTATTCATGGATATTGTCGGAGGGATGTCTTGGAAGCTGCTCTATCATTGCTTGATGACATGTATCTGAGCAACAAACACCCCGATGCTGTCACATATACGATGGTAGTCAATGCATTAAGGAGGAAAGGCAGAATTGATCAGGCAAATGAACTCGTGACGAGGATGTTTGGAAGGGGTCTGGATCCTACTCCCGTGACATACCGAACGGTCATCCATAGGTATTGTCAGTCGGGTAGGGTGGAGGATTTGTTAAAATTACTAGACAAAATGCTAGTTAGGCAGAACGTCAAAACTGCATATAATCCAGTCATCAAGAAGCTCTGCAGTTTCAGAATCCTCGAGGAGGCTGAAAAACTCTTGAGTAAGGTGTTGAGAACAGCTTCTAGGATCGATGCTAATACAAGCCTCATTCTTATGGATGGTAACTTGAGCATAGGGCTTCCTCTATATCTTTATATAGAGTCGCCAAAAGAATGTTCCATCGGAATATGGTTCCTGATATAAAGTTATGCGAGAAGGTGAGTAAAAGGTTGATGTTAGAAGGAAATTCGAAGGAGCCAGATGACCTTATGCTATGATTTGTAGAGCGGGGACTCATATCGCCTCAGGGCGAAGAGCGTATGAACAAGTAAACAGGGATTCTTTTTAACAGGAAAAGGAAGTAAACTCATAGTTCGGAGTTCAGTAGTCTAGCCTTCATTGTTGAACTCTATCTTCAGGAAATCATGGAATGGTAATATATATTATGTTGTATACATCTGTATATGTATAGATTCAATTTTTTTCAGTCATTCATCTTGGGTTTCTGCATTATCTGGGGAAATTCTTCACTGATTTAGTTCTCCATTTTCCTGTTCTGACCTTGTATGATGGGCTTAAAATCTGTTCTTCATATCTAGATTAGGTTCGTCCCTTTAGTAATCGGGTGAACTAGGTTGTAGACATGACACGAAAGCATAAGCACTCAACGGAATCCCCCTCAAAGAAGACAAAGTAAAGAGTGGTTAGTCTCGTTGAGCTTTTACTACTCGTAATATTTCATTAATCCATATGATGAAAAAAACGGATAATTTTTCTTATGTTTCAAAAAACTCCATTCTAAATTCTTTTTATTTTTTATGTTGTTTTAGAAAATTTAATTCATTAGATTATCTTGTCATCGATAGTCAAGGGAGGAGGGAGGGGGTGCAAGTGGACTCAAATTTTTTGCTCTTTTAATTTTACCCCCAAAAATTTTTTAATTTTAACAATTTACTCCCACTGAAAATAATTATTCTCATATAGTCTATATTTTGTCCTCATTAAAAATAAAAAATTCTGACCTAACCCTCACCAATATTAATTCCGATAAAAAAAAGTTTATACTTTTACTACTTTGTCCCCACTAAAATTAAAAATCCTCATATAAACTCACTAAAATAAAAAATTTTCACATGATCCCCATTAAAATTTGTTTCATCTTTTAAAAAAAAAAATTTGTATGCCCTCACTGAAAAAAAATTCCTGACTCCACCCCCGTCGATTGTATCCATCGGTCTGGAGGAGATGGAGGATAGCAGCTCTTACCTACAGCTTGGGGGAAAATGAAGCTTAATTTAAAAAAAAAAAAAAAACCGAATTCTTTTCTAAAAAAAAAAAAAAGTGTAAATCCTCTAGTCTCTAGTAGTTTACTTGCTTATTTTAACAAATAACGCAGCTTAGCTCTCAAGGCTATTCCATTATTCTTAACACCATGTCGAATATTATTATTATTATTATTATTATTATTATTTTAAATTCATCGGATAAAGTGAAAATGGCCTTAAAAGTTAGGAAGTATATGTGAGATTGATCATAATGATGAGAATAAAATTATTGAGCAGGATTATTGGAGTGGTTTTTCATCTTTTGAAGTAACTTAAAAACAAATAGGTCCACTATAAGTAGAAGCAAGAATTTATATATTCAGTTTAAATGTGAAACAAAATAAGATATATAAACCTAAGAAAACAAACCTAAAAGCATACCATCTTAAAAGTAAATTTAGAGGGAAAAAAATTGATTTTTTCTGTTAACTTTAGAGAATGATACAACACATATATATGCAAAAATTCGGTCTCCAGAAAAGGAAAGCTAGAAACTAACATCCCTAAAAATCTACTATACATCATAATCTTGTTAACTTCTCAAAATAATCGGAAAACATAACAAATCAATCATTCCAAATATGGAATGATTAATATTCGGTAACAACCGAATATTCCTACACATCTAATATTAGAAACGAATTCCTTAAATGGTTATACTTATACCTAATTACAGAAATTAAAACGGAAAAAAATGCATTAACTACTAAGATAGTAAGATATTAGTAACACCCCATCTTTTTTTGCTAGAATAAATTTCTAATATTCTAAATGAGAGAAAAGGGAAGCAAATTAAACGTAATCTCCAGAAGCACTTTTCTTTCCTGTTTCATGTTTATTCTTGTGGTTGTTTGTTTCTTATATTTTCCCACCAAAGTGGAAGCAGAAAATCATTATTCTGCAGATTTTTAGGCTGCATAATGAATAATGACAAGTTAAGACTTTCTTTTGAAATTTCTTAAAGATACAAACACACTTTTATATTAGGAATGTTCTCTTCACCTTTCCATATACTTCTCATCTCTCTCTCTTTTCAATGAGTGCTTATGAATATATGTCCTTAGAAAATGAGTTCAGTGGAGATGAGTGAGAATTTCCCACAGTTTGACTCATGTCCTAGGGAGTCATTGACTGGAAATAAAAGACTGAAATTAAGGGAGCAAATTCTATTGCGTGGAACCCGTAGATATTATTTCTCACAATATCAAGTCTCGACCATCTGATTTAAATTTCCTAGATGGGATCGATGACCCTTATGAAGCCCTACATGACGACACCCTGTTAGGATGAACTTATCAGATATAACTTATCCTTATAAAACCATAAAACCAACTCTTGTACGAGGAGTAAGAGATGTCAAACGTGCCAGTCCGGCCAATTAAGTTCATTGATTTTATGCTCATTAGTGCTTTGTGCATTATCGATATGGTCATTTAATAAACATGTCGTGCTTACCTATTTTCAATTGATAGCGTCAAGCATGGATCACGGTCTATTAAAAACGTATCATGTTCTTAACGTGTCCGTGCCTTAATTTCAAAAAATAAAAATAAATTTTGAATACGATTGAAGAAATTGACTTTTAACAAAAACAAAGCAGATTACTAAAAATAAACTACAAAATTGAAAACTTTATCAAATAAAACCTCAAAGAAGATGAAAACTTCATAAGAAAACAAAAAAGCACCATAAGTCTTGTATGAAAATTGTTAAAAATATAATGTAAAAAGAGTAACATTGTCGTGCCATTTTCATTCCCTTTATCATACTCTTGCTCGTACTCGTGTTGTACCCTTAACGTGCTCGTGTCGAAAAATTACATCAAGTATGACCCCACCCATTTAATTGAATGTGTCAAATTGAGCTCATTTAACAATCGTGTCGTATCATGCCATGTTGTGTCATGTAATGCCAGCCCACTAAGTTGAATCCAAGGGCTTATAAAATCCACTACTTATATTGTAATCTTTCTATGTGAGACCTTTGGTATTTAACAGTCTACCACGTTCCACAATAATAATCTATCTATCAAGTTGCTCCATCCGTAATGATGATCATATAGAACTGTGACTTGTAACGATCCACCACTTTTAAGTCCAAATCAGTGAGTATGGTCCACATTCTTTACATTCAGTGGCTTCACTCGACTGTAATATTTGACACATTCAAAACGAGTATGGTCCACATTCTTTACATTCAGTGGCTTCACTCGACTATAATATTTGACACATTCAACACTCTACTCATGCATCTTAATATACTATATAATGCAACCGATTTAACTTGAACCTGCGATGTAATTGACTGACCCTGGTGCCAATTGTTGGGAAACTTACACTTGTAAAACTGGATTGCAGGGGGAGGAGATCTAAGGACTTAAAATAAACCTTATACTTATCTGACAATCTTTTCATGTGGAGCGTTTGGTATCTAACACACTGTACCCAAGAATCTAACTTGAAAAAAAAAAAAAAAAAGATTATCATTTGAGAATGATTCTTAATAGGAAATGGGGAGCTGATGATAGTGATATAATAGAGACATGGCCTGAGGTAGGTAGGGCTGAGGGAAAAGTGGGTTCATGTAGTTGAACCCTCACTGATTAGTAGTATTTCTTAGAGAAAGCTTTAGGGCTTGTTTGATGAGTATTGGAAACATTTTCAGAAAAAAATTTTATCCTTTCCAAAACTCAAAATTACTTTTCATTATCTACATATCTAAATATCTAAAGTGAAATTACACTTTAAAAGTCCATAACTTTGTTATTTCAAGTCCCGATGACATAATTTTTTTCATAAGATTAACACATAATTTCGAGAGAAACGAAACAAGATATATACTGATAAATTTTTTTTTTCCTGAACAAGTTAACTTTTAACAATTTTCACTCCAAACAGTTTTTTTTTAACTAAATATACATTTTTTAAAACTCATCTCAACTCCAATTCAAATAGCTCCAAAACTCCATCTCCAATACCTCCCCCTAACAGACTTTTACATCATGCCACTTGGGAGGGAGACTGATAGAGAGTGGGAGAGAATTGTGCCCACAAACCAACCTTTGTCTCCCATTTTGCCATCATTCTTTTTAACTTTTAATAATGTCCTTGTAAAGATTGATCTAGTTTTCTCTGTTTCGTCAAAATCCATGGAAGGACTTGACACTACTGACGATGGATATTTTCCGAGCCCGGCCAGCCGTACACTCGTCTACCTGCTACAGGTTACAATCGGTCATGATTGGGATTCGATATTCTTGTGGTCGTTTTTTGTTTCCTTCCCATTTAATTTAAGTTTGTTGCAAGATAAACCAATGGAAAATTAGGACCCTAAATGAAAAATAATGATCAAATGGTGGAGAAACTCTCTCCATGTTCATTTGATTTTTCTGTTCAAAGCAATATTTGAAAGGCCTATTTTGCAGTAATTGTTAGAAACTTGGAATGAATATGCTTTGGAATTAGGCACCTCAAACTCAAAGCCTTTTTTTTGTTTGGGGGGGGGGGGGGGGGGGGGGTTGGGTTTACAAACAAGTGTGATAGAAGCAGCTCTGGCTTCATCTCTTTAGGATCTCTTCGTCTTGGTTGATTCCCCCTTTGCAAAAGTAATATTTGTAATTTTTTATTCCCCAACATTCTTTTTATGGGGCCCATTCTCGACTCTTCTCTCAAATTCATTGATTGCTAATTGCCAGAATATATATAAATATATTTTGCATTTGAAAATCGAAGAATTTGAACTCTACATTTTATGGTCTAGTCAGACATGGATTAGTTTGCAACCACGGCAAGTAAGAGTCACTAAGGCTGAGTCTAAACCTTCAAGAGAGATATTCAGCTAAAAAAATGGTCATAGTTGTCTTTATCTCCTCTCCTTGAGCACCTTTTTTTTTTCCCCTCCCTATTGATACAATATTATCATTTAACAAATTCAAATTTATACTTTTTTTTTAATTAACTCAATGCAAATAGCGACGAAGCCATAACATTTTATTAGTGGAGCTAATAATTAGGCAAGACTGCGGTAAAGCTTATTTTATATATCCTATCGGTAGAGTTCTTTTATATACCGTTTGCTATAATTTCAACGGTCGAGATGTTGTATGTGCATAATATTTATAATGCATCTTAGTGCATAGGATTATAATCTAAGAAATTAAAAAGAAAATTCAAAGCAAAGAAATAAAAACCCAAGCCTCATATTACAATCCGACAACTCAGTCCTTCCTTCGACGCCGGCGATGCTAGCCCCCTGACGCTAATGAAGCCATGCGACCAAATTTACCCGCACGACACCTGTGACCTAATCCCCCCACTAATGCCGACAAAGCCCCACCCCAACCTCAGTGACCAGATCTGCCCTCCACGACTCCGACGAAGCCCAGCCTCACCCTGTTGATGTCGAAGAAGCCCCACCCCCCCCCAAGCCAAATCCTGTGACCAGATATGCCCCCCTGCCCCCCAACGACACCGATGAAGCCCCACGCCAGTGATACTCGCCTCCAATACCGACGAAGTCCTGCCCCCCCTCCCCCACTACCAGATCTATCCCCATGACATTAGCAACCCAGTTCCCCCCTCCCCCAAAAAAAAAAAATTCCACGACCAAATCTACCCCCCATGATGCCGACGAAGACCTACCCCACCACACCCTATCGATGCCGACGAAGCCCTGTCGCCCCACCTCTCCTGATACCGATGAATTCCCTCCCCTATGCCGAATGAAGAAACCAATGGCACCCCTCCACATCGTGCCTGGTTAGTCTTTTTTTTTACTTTAGGGTTATTTTTAAAATTTTTTTTGTTGATACTAGTATGAAGAAAGGTATATTATTACTATCATGCACAACAATATATCAGTTGTTTGATTACATCTTAACTGTTTAAAAATGAATTTTATCGATATGGTATATAAAAGAGGTTTTACTGCAGTCTTACCTCTAATAATTATAAAATGAGTGAATATCCATTAATATGATAAAAATTTGGGTTAATTTCATTTTTAGTACTTGTGGAAAATGTATTATTAAAATTGACATCATTTTTATTTCCTTTCATTCATAGCACTGTCACGTCATCATCATTAATTAAGATGGATGCAAAAAGTCAAAAATACCCTTAGGCAAGCCTAAATCTTTTTTTTTTTTTTTTCACTTTCCCGCCTAGCCCCCCCACCCATTTTGAGACCCAAATTTTCATATAATATATTAACTTAATTTCAAATTATTTTCACAATTTAGAGAGAGAAACTTCCATCTAGAGAGAGAAACTTCCATTTAGAAAGAAAAACTCTCACCGTCAGAAACCACTCCAAAAATCACTTGGAAACTGTCGGAAACCACCATCAATGCCCTCTATAAAGCTTTTTTGAACTCTGTAATAGTTGGAGAATATTCTTAAACCACCCAAAACCAGTTGAAATTTATTGAGTCTCCCATATCCAAACCCAAGAAGTTGGCGGAGAAAAACATTACTCCGGAAAAAAGGAATGTTTGGCTACTGGCTTCGGTGGAGAAAAATCCTCAAAAACCGGAACCAAAGAAAAAAAGAAGGGCGTCCGAGAAATGGTCGAAGAAAAATAAGGGAGAAATCTATATTTCTAGTTGATTTCTGAAAAAAAAAAATTGCATAAAATTATAATGTTTGTATTTTTATTTGATTTTGTGACATAAACTAAATGTTTGTTAGTTGAGTATTTCGATTTTGAGAGGAAAATTTAGTGTATTGGTTTATATAAAATTTTATACTATATTAAATATTATTACTGTTGGTGTCATTTACAGGAGTTGGTCATTTACATAATGACTGGGTGGTAATTTTTTTAATGACCTTATTTTTGTCTGTGTGAATGGCCAAAAATGTTAGAATTTTTTTTTAATTTTTTGTAGACATAGGTCATAACTGTTATGACCAGGTGGTCATAACTGTTATGACCGTAGTCATAACTGTTATGACCAGGTGGTCATAACTGTTATGACTGCGGTCATAACAGGAATGACCTTTACTCAAAAATGACTAAAAATGTTAGATTTTTTTAAAAAAAAATTAGACATAGGTCATAATTATTATGACTCGGTGGTCATAACAGGAATGACCTTTACTGGAAAATGACCAAAAATGTTAGATTTTTTTTTTAAATTTTAGATATAGGTCATAACAGTTATGATCGGGTGCTCATAACTATTATGATTGGGTGGTCATAACAGGAATGACCTTTACTCAAAAATGTTAGATTTAAAAAAAAAATTTAGATATAGATCATAACTATTATGACCAGATGATCATAACAAGAATGACCTTTATTCAAAAATGGCCAAAAATATTATATTTAAAAAAAACTTTATAAAATATTCTATAAAGTTTATATAGAATATAAACTTTATTCCTTTTATGACCACCCGGTCATAACCATTCGGTCATAATAATTATGACTGTAGTCATAACAGTTATGACCTATGTCTAAAATTTTTTTTTTAAAAAATATAACATTTTTGACCATTTTCCAGTAAAGGTCATTCCTGTTATGACCACTCGGTCATAACAGTTATTACCTATGTCTAAATTTTTTTTTTAAATCTAATATTTTTCGTCATTTTTGAGTAAAGGACATTTCTGTTATGATTATTCGGTCATAGTAGTTATGACCATCCGGTCATAACAGTTATGACCTATGTCTAAAATTAAAAAAAAAAAACTCTAATATTTTTTGCCATTCACACAGAGAAAAATAAGGTTATTAAAAAAATTATCATCCGGTGATTATGTAAATGACCAACCCCTGTAAATGATGCCAACAATAATAATATTTAATATAGTATAAAAATTTATATAAACCAATATAATAAATTTTCCTCTCAAAATCGAAATATCCAACTAACAAATATTTAGTTTATGTCACAAAATCAAATAAAAATATAAACATTATAATTTTTATGCAATTTTTTTTTTTTCAGAAATCAACTAGCAATACAGATTTCCCCTTTATTTTTCTTCGACCATTTCTCAGGTGTCCTTTTTTTCTCTGGTTCCGGTTTTTGAATATTTTTCTCTGCCGATGGCCTTTTCTCTACCGAAGCCAATAGTCGAACATTCCTCTTTTCGGGAGTAATGTTTTTCTCTACCAACTTCTTGGGTTTGGATATGGGAGACTCAAGAAATTTCAACTAATTATGGGTGGTTTAAGAATATTCTCCAGCTATTACAGAGTCCGAAAAAGCTTTATAGAGGGCGTTGCTGGTGGTTTGCGACAGTTTTCAAGTGATTTTTGGAGTGGTTTCTGACTGTAAGAGTTTCTCTCTCTAAATGAAGTTTCTCTCTGTAGATGGAAGTTTCTCTCTCTAAAATAGTGAAAATAGTTTTAAATCAAGTTAAGATATTATATGAAGATTTGAGTTTCAAAATGGGTGGGGGGCTAGGCGGGAAAGTGAAAAAAAAAAAAAAAAAAGATTTAGGCTTGCCTGAGGGTATTTTTGACTTTTTACATCTATCTTAATTGATGGTGATGACGTGGCAGTGTTAGGAATGAAAGGAAATAAAAGTAATGCCAATTTTAATAATACTTTTTCCACAAGTACTAAAAATGAATTAACCCTAAAAATTTTCTTTCCTGTGAAAATTTTTTCAAATCATAAGGTATTTAAAAAACAAACAAAAAAAAAAAAACAAAAACAAAAGTGGACAGAGGGGTTAAGGCCCCCGGCGGGCCATATTTCAGTTATTCGAATACGAATTTCATGATATCAGTTAACTTTTCCGACTCAATCAACTACTACTAGTCCATTCAGCAATACATACACACACACACACACACACACACACACACACACACACATATAAACTATTGCTACCGTCCCTGCATGTAAACATCAGACCTACCAGTAACAACGTTGACACTCAAAACCACTGCAACATGTTACCTCGTTGTCTATATATACATGACGTTATAATTCTTTCCCTATAGTTTCTTACACTATATATATATATATATATTTTGAATGGTTCTTACACTTAGAGTTAATTTGAAGCCTATAGCAATAGTTTATATATATATATATGTGTGTGTGTGTGTGTGTGTATTGCTGAATGGACTGGTAGTAGTTGATTGAGTCGGAAAAGTTAACTGAGATCATGAAATTCGTATTCGAATAACTGAAATAGAATTTAGCATTCATAACGGATTTATATACAAGACCCAAATCAGATGTTATTATATGATGTCAAATCAATTATACTATATCATGCCATTTAATAAATTTAGTTAAAAAAACATTTTAAAATTTTTCAAACAATGTGATATAATATAATTGATTAGATATTTAATATTTAAGACATTAAAATTACACAGGATATTCAAGTCCATTCGGACTATGACCTCCGAAAGACTATATCATATGAGAGTGCGACGAGTATTGACAGTATGTCCTACCATAGGAGCACCCAAGTGAAACCTACATGCATGGGACTATGGACAAACACACATTGTAAAAGACTAACCCTAAAGGAAGTGGCATGACAAGGATACATGGCTTGCTTTACATCCCTACCACGGACCTATAAATGGGACCGCCACCGGGCCTCATCGATCAACAGCTCACACACGTACGTTGCATATAGAAGGCGCGTAGCTTACATTAGGGTTTCGGAGTGGCATAAAGGGTAAATTTAAGATCCCCCCTTTGATTGATTTAGTGGCACGCTCTGTCCCCCTCATGAGGTTGCATCAAATGTCCCTTTTTCTCTCGTCGGCACATTAAGCATCTTTTGCCCTTTCTTCTCATCCACAGTTATAACATCCATTCACGTATTTCCAAACGTGACGGCCACAATCACTACATAGAGCACGTACTTTTGGCTAGCTCATTTATACACACACACACACATATAAATGTATGTGAATGTGTATATATAATATATCTTGCATGCAATAATTATGTGTTTCTAATTATTAATCTTTTTCGCTTTTAGAAAAATCAAACGTGGAAAATATATGACTCTTTCTTCTTCTCTTGAAATCCTTCGTGAAAATGTTCTCTTATATTTTCTCTCCTTTTTTTTTTTTTTTTTAATGTTCAAATGTGAACTTTTTTTGAAGGCTCAGACCAAAAGGAACGAGAATTAAACAAAATATTACGCACGTGTTGGAAAGAAGAAAATCTAACTTGGATATTTTCATCTTATCAAACCATTATATATATGAAGATATTTGTATATAAACCACATGCATGCAATAATTATATCTTACTAATTATTAATCTTTTTCCCACTTAGAAAACGTGGAAATTAAATAGAATGCTCTTTTCTTCTCGTGGAAAATCCTCCATGAAAGTGTTCTCTCAATTTGCTCTATCTTCCTTCTCTTTTTTTTTTTTCCCGTTCAAAGTTTAACGTTTTCAGAGTAATTACCAAAGAGAGAGAGAATTAAACAAAAATGATATGCATGTGTTTGGAAATCAGAAATCCAACGTGGATATTTTCTGAACTGGAGTAATGCTACAATATATATCTCCTTTCAAATCATTATAGAAAATTCTTAATATTATAAGATTATTTATCAGAACTTTTCATGTCGGCAATTGATTTTTCTATACCATTATAAAAATGTAATGAAACAAATTGCTGTTGTGATTAATTTTTCTTTTCATTTATGCCCTTTGTCTTTTTGCTATTTAACTGTTATCTTACTCATTTGTTAAAGTTCAATAAAGATATGGCTGTGAGGCTTCGTTCTTATTTAGAGTTCTCCACAAGACATAGCGGTTGAACCTTTTAGGGTTGGATTCCAATGTTGGGACCTTCGTTCTTGGGACCTATTAGTTTTGACCTTTTTTTTTTTTTTTTTTTTTTTCCATTTATCTTCCTTCTTTTTTTAATTTTTACATGCATGGTTATCTTACTTTTTTATGCTTTCTCTTTTTTTTTTTTGGCCATTTTTTCTCATTTAAATTTTTATTGCTGCAATATATTTAATTTAAATTAATGTTTTCTTTTACCATTTTGAAATTAACATGTGGAAAATAGCAAAAGATCATTTTTCTCAATTTTTTCCATCATTCTTCTCGTTTTAAAAAAGGATGTATACCCTATTCTCAAACATATTTTATACAATACTCTTTTGGATTCCTTTTAGAATATTTTTTGAATCATTTTGAACTCTTCTCCCAATATACTATTCCCAACCATTTATTATCATTTCGTAATTTCCAAACTTTTTTTGTTTTCCATAAAAAAAAAATTAACATATCGAAACACTATCTTATTCTCAAAATGAAATGATTTCTCACTCTAAATAAGAAAATCTTCCATTTAAAAAATGATTACCCTTAAGTTTTATTAAATTATAATGAAGCAAACTACAGTGATCTGATTTTCATTTTCGTTTATGCCCTTCTTATATTATTTATTTTACTCATTGGTTATAGTCTAATAAAAGATACTGCAGTGAGGCTTCACTCTTTTTATCTTTCAAAAGAATCTGTGTATGTGTTTTTTTTTTTTTTTTAAATGTTTGTATATCCCAAACTTGTCTAAATATTTATAACATAGGGAGAAATAAAAGTATGTTTAACATTTTTCCAAATTAATCAATTTATGGAGGTGAGTACTGAAAGTAGGTATAAATAGGACATGTTTGACAGAATGTTTACTTGTAGTCAATATATAAAAAAAAAAGAGAATCAAAGACTGTATATAACTTTTCAGTAAATATTTGAAACCACTTTCTTAAAAGAGCGTATGCGGTTGAAATAATTTTAAAATTGATATGTAATACGAGGACAAAGCATGCCACTAATAGAATATATATCTCTCGAGTTTCTAGCTCTAAATGAGAAAAAAGTTACTTATGCATGTCTCTTTTTGGCCAAAAAGTACCACTCATCTTCAGTATAGCTCATGACAATTTCATATCATATAAATAAGAGTAACAAGGAACTCAAGCACGCAAGGGGTTTAACACACGTGCACAAGAGGAGATAGAAAGGATTTTTAACAAGAAGAAACTAATCTTGATTAGAACTTAAACATGAAAATTGGACCACCATTATTAAATCACATAGTTTCAATTTAGCAAAAGTTTATATTTGTATGATCTCATTGAAAAGTTATATGATGAAGAGGGACATCATTGTTCTTACGTGGTATACCCGTCCTATAAATAGTTGACATTTAGATGATTTGTAAATGTCAATTCTATTCTTATAATCATCTAAATAATTAGGTAAAAACTATTATGAAAGATAATAGTGATTAAGAAATTATAATGATAAAACATGACAGTGGGAATCACCCATATCTAAATTGTTTATTATACTGGTATATCATGTAAGTACAATAACGAGATACATCCGGAATAGTTACTTCTGATCTTATATGATCAAGATAGAAACCTCCACAATATTTGACGGCATTAATGCTCAAAACTTACTCGATTTACTTGATGTAAGCTTGTTGTTGGTTCCAACTTTCCTTAAGAGAAGTTGCAAAAATGAAAAAAAGTGTTTTAGGCTATAAAGTTTGACACATTAGTATGAGATATTAAAACCCTATGGGAACAAAAGAGTGCTCAAACCTTAGCTTGACATTAATAGTGAACATTTCTAACCATTAGATTCGATCAAAATCATATATATATATATATCATTAGAGACCATTTCCAATACAAATGATCTAATATATGAAATATACTTTATCGATATATATATATATATATATATTTTTTTTTTTTTTCAGTACCTACCGTAGAGTCCCCGAAGCTTTGTTCCGCGTCTATTCAGTGTCCTGACGCAAAACTGCATAAGGTCATGCAAATTTATTGGGATATTTCTGGCTACTATCTTGGCAGTTTTTGAGGTTTGATATGTGTAGTATTTGTCAATGCTTTTTTTTTTTTTTGGGATAAAATGTTATCGATGCTTTTTTTTTTTTTTGGGTAAGTGTTGTCATTGCTTTTATTTTGTAGCAATTTGTTTCTTTCTTTAACTGGAAGATCCAAAATTCAGTTTGCTGGCCCAGAAAGTAATTAATCTTTTGAATAATTTTAGTTCTTTATTAAAAAAAAATAATAATAAAAATCCCTAGAGCTAACTAATAATGTAGATTCTCATGCAATTCGGCCCCTTTGCAAGTATCATTTTTGTAAAAGTCAAGTTTTAGGTGCTTCTTTCACGTTCTCTTAATTTGTGGCCTCTATTTTGCCTCAAAATCTGCTTTGTAAATATTGTTTTAAATTAAAGCATTTTTCTTGGATTCCTTGGTTGGAAATTTTGGCTTGTGGATTCTTTGATTTGAAGTTTAGCCTTTTAGTAGTAGCTTGGCTTCTTTAACACCAACCACTCAAGCGGCCCCCCCTCCCCCGGTGGATTATGAAGCTGTTTATGTTGGTTTAGCCATTTTGGCAAAAGCCAAAATAAATAAATAACTAAGGAGAGAGAGAGATAAAGAAGAAAGACAAGGAAAATATCAAAATCTTTCCACAACATGATTTCCTTATCGAAAGGAATCTTTCTTTATAGATAAAATACTTTCATACGACTTTTTTATTTTTAATATTTTCCGAGAACACGGAGTATCGTTACTCTATATATACCTGAAATTCCCTTTTCAGTTATAAAAATTAATTTTATATAGTATGTTTCCCATCCCGTATCAAATTCACATTGAAAAAGGGCATAACCTTTTCTATAAGTTTTAATAAACTTTTTATTTTTTTGTAAAATCTTGCCTACTACTGAATAGTTCATATATTGTACAGAATGAAATTGACAATATTCTATAACTATTATATAAAGCTCAAATCTTTTACCATTCAAAATTTTGGTATTTCTATTTTGTTGTTTTTGGGCTTTTTTTAATTTTTTTTTCCTTTTTCTGGATGAAATCGTTTGATATTTTTTACTCTTTAGTGTAATTATTCTTTATGCTATTGTTTATCTTTTGGGCTGAAAAGTTTTAACTTGTTTTATTTTAATTTTTTTTACCTTTTTATTTTATTTTATTTTTTTGCATCTTTTGTTCTTAATTTTTTGAAAAATACTTTTTATTTACTCATTTCCTTCAGAAATTTTATAGCTATATTTTTTTAAAATTAAAAAAACTTAAAAAAAATAATAAACGTATATATTTAACAAACTAAATCCATTTGTGCAAAGCACGCACGTACAACTAGTAATATACTAATTTTCCACAGGAAAAGCCAAATGGTGAAAAGGATCACAAGACTAAATATTAAACACACTCCAAATTTGCAAAAATAACAATAATATATCCACATACAAAGGGACACTATTAATTTATCAACAACCAAAAAAAAAAAGGGACACTAGTAAAATACTTTTGGAACGGTGGGCAAAAAGTGAAAGAAGGTAAAATAGAAGTGAAACTGCGAGAGATGCTCAAACTTTTCCTCCGCACTGCAATCACTTTTCATTCCACTATAAATTGTTCTTTTTATCTCATTTTTATTCTACAATTAAGTTAATAAACTATGTATTATATTGTCAAGTGTCACCAAAAACACAGACAAGATTTCTTTAATGTTTGAACAAATTATAGTCACCACCACCCTTTTTCTTTGTCCTTAATTTGTTTATTGTTTTCCTCTCTATGTACTCCTTTTAAGTGCTCTATTATCTACCAATCTTCTTTTTGCATCTTTCTTTTCCTTAAAGCCACACATCCTATGACTTTCTGAAGAATTAGTGGCTTTTTGTAGGTTTCATTTTCCACACCAAACAGTTCTATCTTTTGCTTTTTTATTTTATAGAGAATTCTACGGTAATGTTTGAAAAATAATTCATCCATAAGGTTTTGTTTTTAATCATTATATTCGTATCATATACTATTAATGTTGCATGTTTTTTAATTTGTTTTGATTTTGACTTTATCTAGCATTCAAAAAACGAGAATCATTGGTGGGTAAGATCTTACTCCTTTATCCTCTGCTTTCTTTTTCTTTCTTTTTTTCATATCCTCTTAATAATATCACCTAAGATAGATTAAAATATTATGTCACATCAATTAAGATATTATCAATTAATATATTTTAATTTTAATGGACGTAACAAGTGCTATTATAGGACATAAAAAGGAAAAAAAAAAAAAAAAAAAAAGAGTTTCTCCTCTAGAAATTATTCTTTTTCCATACTGATAAAAACTATAATTTTAACTATTAGTTTAGCTTTTCAATAATCTTATTTTATAAGAATACATATCAAAAAATTTACAACACAAAACCACTCTTATATTCATAATTCAAGCTATTGAAAAGTTAACTCGAGGATTAAAACTGCAATATTCTTATGGGATAAAAAATACCCTATCTCACAGTACTCCCTTATTTTTAATTATTTGAGGTAATAAATTCAAGGGTTAATTTCACTTTTAGCACCTCTGAAAAAAATAATGGTAAAAACAGCAGTACTTTTTATTCCATTCAATTTCAGCATTTAATGTGGGGCCCAGTAACATTTAATGTATATCAAATTACAGGTTTACCCTCATCTCCTACCCACTAAAGAATCTATCTCCCTCGCATGGCCCAATAAAGTTTTTCAAACCACCATGTACAGTGGTTTAGAGAGAGAAAACTGAAATCTAGAGAGAGAAATAGTCACCACCCAACGGAAACTTATTTCTTTTTTCACTTTTCCGCCCAGCCCCTTCCACCCATTTTGAAACCCAAATCTTCATATAATAGAGAGAAATTTTCATCTAAAGAGAGAAACTTCCATTTACAGAGAGAAACTTCCATTTAGAGAGAGAAACTTTCATCGAAAGTTTTTTTTTATTTTTAAATCTAACATTTTTGGCCATTTTTGAGTAAAGGTCATAACTATTATGACCACCCGGTCATAACCGTTATGATCTATGTTTAAAAATGGTCAAAAATGTTATCTTAAAAAAAAATAATAAAATAAAATCTTTCGATGGATTAAAAAAAAAAAATGGTCATACCCATTATGACCGGATGGTCATAATGGTTATGACCATTTTTTTTAATAGGCCAAAAAAACGTTATCTTTAAAAAAAAAAAAAAAAAACTTCCGATGATTTATAAAAAAAAAAAAAATTAGGGTCATAACGGTTATTACCGGGTGGTCATAATGGTTGTGACCGGGTTTTTTTTTTAGAATTAAATTTTTTTTGTCGATATATTTTTATTATTTTTTAGCGATGGTCATAACCATTATGACCACCCGGTCATAACCGTTATGACCAGTTTTTTTTTGTCGATCTATTTTTATTATTTTTTATCGATGGTCATAACCATTATGACCACCCGGTCATAACCGTTATGACCAGGTTTTTTTTTTTTAAGAATTAATTTTTTTTTGCGAACTTTTTTTTTTCGAACTTTTTTTTTTATTTTTTAGCGATGGTCATAACCATTATGACCACCCGGTCATAACCGTTATGACCAGGTTTTTTTTTTTTAGAATTAATTTTTTTTCGCGAATTTTTTTTTTCGAACTTTTTTTTTTATTTTTTAGCGATAGTCATAACCATTATGACCACCCGGTCATAACCGTTATGACCAGGTTATTTTTTTTTTAAGAATTAATTTTTTTTGTCGATCTATTTTTATTATTTTTTATCGATGGTCATAACCATTATGACCACCCGGTCATAACCGTTATGACCAAGGTTTTTTTTTTAAGAATTAATTTTTTTTCGCGAAATTTTTTTTTCGAACTTTTTTTATTATTTTTTAGCGATGGTCATAACCATTATGACCCCCCGGTCATAACCGTTATGACCAGTTTTTTTTTTTTTAGAATTAATTTTTTTTTGCGCGAACTTTTTTTTTTGTCGAACTTTTTTTATTATTTTTTAGCGATGGTCATAACCATTATGACCACCCGGTCATAACCGTTATGACCAAGGTTTTTTTTTTTAAGAATTATTTTTTTTTCGCGAACTTTTTTTTTCGAACTTTTTTTATTATTTTTTAGCGATGGTCATAACCATTATGACCACCCGGTCATAACCGTTATGACCAGGTTTTTTTTTTTAAGAATTAATTTTTTTTTGTGAACTTTTTTTTTGAACTTTTTTTATTATTTTTTAGCGATGGTCATAACCATTATGACCACCCGGTCATAACGTTATGACCAGGTTATTTTTTTTTTAAGAATTAATTTTTTTTTTGTCGATCTATTTTTATTATTTTTTATCGATGGTCATAACCATTATGACCACCCGGTCATAACCGTTATGACCAAGGTTTTTTTTTTTTAAGAATTAATTTTTTTTCGCGAACTTTTTTTTTTCGAACTTTTTTTATTATTTTTTAGCGATGGTCATAACCATTATGACCACCCGGTCATAACCGTCATGACCAGTTTTTTTTTTTTGAGAATTAATTTTTTTTTCGCGAACTTTTTTTTTTGTCGATCTATTTTTATTATTTTTTATCGATGGTCATAACCATTATGACCACCCGGTCATAACCGTTATGACCAGTTTTTCCTTCTGTGAAACAGTTCCATGAAATCCATTTGGACTCGTTCTGTTTTCATGAACGTGAAACAGGGGCAATACATACATACTCTTATTAATAATACACCACCCGGTCATAACCGTTATGACCAGTTTTTCCTTCTGTGAAACAGTTCCATGAAATCCATTTGGACTCGTTCTGTTTTCATGAACGTGAAACAGGGGCAATACATACATACTCTTATTAATAATACACCACCCGGTCATAACCGTTATGACCAGTTTTTCCTTCTGTGAAACAGTTCCTGAAATCCATTTGGACTCGTTCTGTTTTCATGAACGTGAAACAGGGGCAATACATACCTACTCTTATTAATAATAAAACGCGGATTGTAATGATTAATTTAACCCTTACTCTTGAAATTGTATATGTTATTACAATATGACATCTAAATTTAACAAAAAATTTATATTTTCTACAATTAATGGGAATGTTTGAAATGAAAAATTAGTATATGTGTCAGGCGAAGTCCTTGTCGACGTCGTCATCACTTTTGTAATTTCCTTCAATTTTCCGGTTGGCATGCATCCACAAGTAACATGCTAGCCACTCCCGAAATAGCCTCATCCGTTCAGCTATTACCCAATAACTGACATCCCTCCCTTCTATTAAGCATTCAGCAAATTTGATGGTAAACACTCCACAGTCACCCCTGTTGCACAAAAGACAAATATTACTAGTTTTCACTTATACTTTTGAATGGAGTATAGACGTTTGGAAATGTTGTTTTCCTTGCACTCACCCATTGGATTGTTGAGGGATGTCTTTCATTATGGTGATTGGTAATTGGTTAATTCCAGCAGGTTCTCTTGGCTTGAAGGCAAACAAATCCAAGCGTTCAGCCAGCAATGGAATGAATATTGCTAAACATTCCATGCCTTCTCGGACCTTGACATTGTGTAGTTCTTCATGCTGCAGAGAGTCGTACACGTCAATGTTCCAGCTTGTCAGATCGATCTTCGCTAATACCCAATGTTTAAGGTCAGCCAAATATACTGGTATTAGCACAGTGTTCACGTCAAACCATGATGCCCCACTCTGGACATTAACGCCAAGCATTATCCCTAGTAGAGTTTCACAGGTTCCCCAATCGAACTTTTTCGGATCACTCTGATATATACGCCACAACGATCGAACCTTTGAACAAAAATAAGTGTCAACCGTTGTCATTCTCCGCTGCTCCAATTCGGAGAACTGTCTGATCTTCTTTCTCAAGTAGTAGAAGGCGACATCAATGTGCTACATTAACATAACCAGCGGGTTAAGGGTATTGTACAATATTCGATCAGCAAACAATATAACAAAGCTTGTGATAAATTATTTATAGCAGACTGGCGAATTTAAAAAAATGTCATGTACTTACTTCGTCCCATAGCCAAACCGGGGAAGTTGCTAATTCATAGTACCAGCTTTTTTTTTCTACCTCCATGCATCCGAAGTCATGGGGTTTGTCAAGTGTCTCATGCTTGACACTGTATCGTGGAGGCCGTTTACTGAACATTAAGCATACATATTTTAATACTTCAGTGCAAGTCCAAGTATAATCCTAAACAATAATAAAGTTAACTTAATCAACATTACCCTGGAGGTGTCTTCTTCAACAATCCTTGTTTGAACCACTCCCTGAACTCTTCTGACCTATGTTCAGGAGGTTCATCTGCGAGACCTACTGGGAGTGCATAATTCGTGTCGGCCGGCTTCTTCGAAGGGGATCCATCGTCATTCTTACGACCCGATGGCCGTTGGCCAAGCCTTGATAGTCTGGCCCTCTTCTTCTTAGGGATCTACAAAGCACATATGTTGAACGAGTTAACATTATGGACTGTTCCATTATCGGAAAAATTGAGATGTTAAGCTACGCGTCACAACCACGTCCGTCAACATTTCCAGATCAGGTGATGGGATGTGGTCTTCCGTCTCTGCCCCCTCTTTCATTGATTTTGACACTGCAGGCATGGCCCCCTCCCTCGCTCCAACGACTCGATCACCACTAACACTCGTCTCGGCCGCCTGTTCCTGTACATTGTATTTTCAGAACATGTCATACAAAATTGACAAAGTCTCACACTGATCAGGTATATTGGTCATGTTTAACTCTACCTTTGGTTTCTTCTCCACGGCATCTGCATGCCAATCTATCACCTTATCGGCAGTAAGGAACTCCATTGCTGCCTGCAGCCCTATATCCGCAACGACGTCGAACTCAGGGGAAGGAGTCTTCAAATCTTTCGACGTCTTCCTCTTAACATTAAGATCTTCGCTGCTCGTGACCTTCGGCCCATGCTGTGCCTGACCTTGCTGTTCAGCAGCATTCTTCGCCGTCAACAATTTCAGCACCTTCTTCAACAGTTTGTTCGAGCGGGTTTGTTCCTTTTTTATATCCTTTAACTTTTTATTCAAAGTAGTAACATGTCCTCGGATCTCATTCTGGAACTCCACCCACTCGACATTGATATCCGGGGTCCGCCGGGGGACTGACGACTTCGGAGGTGGTAATTGAGGCAGGCCAGACGGTCTATTCAAAAAAAGGCTGGCAACAGAGTCATTCTTCAACTCCTCCTCGGTTGGCATCAACTGAATACAGTTTGGCTGCACACATGACGTAGAATTACGATCCTTATACAGAATGTATTAATATTATTATATTATAATATCGCATAACGAATTTGTGAATCTTATTATAGTATGACCGTGTTTGGTCATAACGATTTTTTCCAGACGGTCATAACGGTTGTGACCTGTCTTCGTCTGACCGTTTATGACCAACACGGTCATTACGATTTTGACCCCTTGTTTATGGTAGCGAAATGTGAATTTACCTGTGATTCGCCAACCTCCATGAACGCCCATTGAACGTCATCGAATTTCACAATCTCTGCAGTGGTCCAGGACGCCATACGCGGAACGGCTTGGAAGTAGTTGGTTGTGAACTTCTTCGCAACCGTTGGAAGTGTCTCGTATGCCCATACGAGTATGGCATGTGGGAAACCAGGAATGTTGTAATGAACTGTGTTAACAGGTTTTTTTTGTCGTCTCTTCGACGAAATCCTATTCTCCACTGTAGCACAGATTGCAGCACGGGTTGCCTCCCATGATAGCCTGCCCCAAGGAAAATCGTTGAAGGCATCCAAATTGTCTGCCAACCCGAAAAATTTGGGATCTATTTTCACCGGGATAGCGTTTGACAAAGGGATCGAGAATATAATGTACAGCAGGCTAAGCTTTACGGCATCTTCGTCGTTGTCAAACTTAGCATTGGACAGTTGCAGCTCCAAATTTTCCCTCGATACGCTCTTAATAGTCAAAAAATACCTTGACATTAGCCTGCTTTCGACGACCGGTAGATGCGTTGACCCTGCACATTTTAGTCCGGTAATTAGGCAGAACTCCATTATGGAGAATCTGGCCATGTCTTTTCCAATCTCGAACCACAGTGCGTCCCCCGTTGATGTGTGGTTTGTAAGGCGCATCACAATGTTATGGAATACCTGGCCAGCCCAACCTAGAGACTCTAGATGCAGGAAAGGCTGAATGCATGGCTGGTCTTTGACGGACTCCAACTGTCGTGGAGATAACCACTGGCTCAGTTTCTTCCATGTCTCGTTAATGTTTATGAAAGTATTTATTTTGGCCCGGGTTATCTCACTGTCTTGTACCAGTCGAACATATTGAGTCTGTGTGATTGGAAAATGCAAAAAAAATATAGTCAGATTAGATATCCAGAAGTAAGGACGTACCGCAAACTGCATCTTGACTTAAACAAACAGAGATCATAGATTTTACCTCTTCCTCTTTCGATATCTTGGATGGAGTGATACTCGATTCCTGTACAGCCATTTCTCCCTTATTTCTCTCAAAATCTGTAATAGTAACCATGCTATGGATATAACCGCGGCGTGTTTACGGATATAAGATGTGGTTTACGATGGTTATGCAGGAGACGCCTGGTAGAAAACGATACGATCACCACTTTCTCTCTCTACACAGAGTTTTCCCTCTCTAAAAACTGTAAAATTTTTTTTAAAAATTTTAAAACAACAGCGGCATAGGGATAGTCACTTTTACGCGTGAAGGAGATGAGGGCAAATATGGTATTTAGTCACTCAGAGTCGTACAAAAGACTGTTGGTATTCCCAAAATATCGGTCATAATAGTTGTGACCGGGCGGTCACAACCATATTGACCAGGGTATCTGCGGTAAATAGTTACTGACGTGTCACAACGGAGTTCACCGCCTTCTTCTATACGCTTCCCCAAAAGTTACTGATGTCATTTTTCTGCAGGCATTTACCCCATCGGTTTGCGTGTAAATTTACCACTAATAATAATATTATAATAAAAGTATTCGAAGGTTTACAAAATTATTTTACTGGAGATCTACACAAAAGTATTCGGTCATAATGGTTGTGACCGCCCGGTCACAACCATTGTGACCAGGGTAAAACATCCTGTTACACGGCATCTCACCCTAGTCATAACCATAGTTACCATGGCGGTCACAACGATGGTGACCGCCTAAACAGACACGTTCCCCATATTTCAATGATGTGATTTCACTGCTAGCATTTAATGTCTCGGTTTACGTGTAAAGTTAACCCTAATAAGAATATAACTAATAAGAATATAATTAATTTATGTTCCCCATATTTCAATAACCATCTGTTTATAGTTGCTTTTCAAACCGATAATAACCACGGAATTCGGTCATAACGGTTATGACCTCCCGGTCACAATCATTATGACCATGGTAAAATAAGCTTTACATAGCGGCTCACAGCGGTTACAACCATATTGACCTCCCGGTCACAATGAATTTGACCGCCATTTTAAGGCCCTTCCCCAGAAGTTAATGTCGCACTGTACAAATATGAATATAATAAAATGATTAACAATTTATTTAAGGGAAAATTTTCCCTATTCTTTTTTTTTTTTAAAACCGATAACCACGGAGTTCGATGACAATTTTAGAGCCTCCTCACGCCTGTTGACAAACCATCTTTGTTGTAGTTCCCTCAACCATTCCATTAAGAATCCAACTGGCATTAACCTGGCTTTCCGATCAACATTATTAAACGACTCCGCGATATTGGTTGTCATGATTGCATACCTCCGGCCGTTGAAATATGCTCGCGACCACTTTTTCGGATCGGCCTGCATGATGTACCGGTGCATATCGGGGTTACGAGTACGGATGGATTCCATATGACGATGGTGCTCACTTAAAAGATACGACCTCGATGCACCATCAAAATATGTCTTCAGAGGGCCTTTGAAATCCTTGTACTTCGCCTTAAGGTTTGCAGCCAAGTGTTGGACGCATATCCCGAAGGCAGCGTCCGGATACACGAGTTTGGCTGCGTACTCGATACCCTTATGCCTATCAGCCACAATAACAAGAGAATCTCTAGGGCCGATTGAATCCCTGAGCTTCTCGAAGAACCAGGTCCATGAGTCGTTGCTTTCGGACTGAACGATACCAAATGCAAGTGGAAATATGCAGCCATTTGCGTCGTGACCGCATGCTGCAAGAAGCACCCCGCCAAATTTGGCCTTTAATGCGGATCCATCAACCACAATTACTGGTCGACAATAAGGCCAACCGTGCTTCGAAGCAGCTAGGCACATGTAGAGACATTGTAAGCAATTTGATGAGTCCGTCTCGATGTCAATGTCGGAACCAGGATTTTTACTCTTAACCATTGCAGTCCAAGCGGGAAGAACTGTAATGTAATCAAGTATTTAACAGTTATTAAAGCGTATTATAAGACTTATAATATCGGTGATGAACGTATTATAAGATAGAGTAAAGGGAAGTGAATTACCATTGTATGACTCTGCATCATTGCCCCTCAAGCTGATTAGTGCTGCTTCCTTACCTCGCCATGCTCGGATATAATTAAAAGAGACTCCAAATTCGGCCTGCATGTCTCGCATGATTTCTCGAGGTCTATATGAGGTATTAGTCGGATCCAAGTATTTTGCCTTGACACACTCCCCAATCATCCAACTCTTGGCTTGGCGATGATGCCCTTGAACAATTTCGACTGAGCAACTATGGACGTCGTCGAAACGCTTCACGACAAACATTTCACTACCTCGCATCCTCGTCGCACGCAATTACCATGGATATTTCTGGATATCTATACATATAACGTGTAACAGTGTAGAGGTCGACCTCTTCACCCGGAATTGATAGTGTTTACTCATGGCATCGTGATGAAGATGGTATTGCAACAACTTTTTGTTATGAAAAATACAGTTTCTGCGAATTGTGACAGGTGTATAATCAGCAACAACTACTGAACCAGATAACCGGTCAGGACTTGGTACATTATCGGATTGAGATGTTAAGTTATTGGCAATAGAATGTGCTCCAATGCTGATGTCGACACTATTCTCGTTTGATTTACGAGCATCACCCCCAACATTAAACTCGTCAACATGAGGAGGAAGCTGAGGGCAACGAGGAATAGGAGAAGGGATGGTCAGATTTCTCTCATCCACATGTTGCATGGACTCATCACTCTGTACACCTTCTCTGGAGAATTGGCCGTCTATGTGGTTGCTTTCACCCAGCTCCGGTGGCCTGACGTCAGCCGCAGTATCATCCAAAACGTCGATGGTAATAGGAAATTTACTAAGCACATGAACATCCTTCTTCTTCAATTTTATATAGAATTTAACGTTATCATCACACTGTATCCTGACAAGAGGCATACTAGGCTCAACACCGTATCTCATGACTATAGTATTGGTTAGAACACTCATACCAATTGCACGTCTGACCAACTCAATCAGACCAACGTATGTTGCCGTCTCGGGCACCAATATTCCCTTCATTTCTCCACCGATATAACTCAATGTGCCGTCCCATCGACCATTTACTGTGAAACTACAAACAATTATCGGATCAAAGGGTTAAATACAAATTCAAAGGAGATGAACAGTTACGAAGCACGGTAGGATGGCTTATATCGTAGATCTGGTCCAAGGAAATGGAGTTGACGGGAGATCTGCAGAGTCGGCCGGTTTAACAGAGTGAAACAAGATGTGGAAGGAATTTTAATCATGGGAGTTAGTTTCGATCAATGGGCAATGGTCCAGGGAGGATTCGGGAGGATTGGGCGGGATAAAATCAAGGAAAATAGAGACGAAAAATTAAAATTTTATATGTTCACTTGGTTATATACTGTCGCTATGGATGTGGAGGGAATGGAGTGAGGATGGCGGGCAAGGACGAAATTTTTCAGATTAGGGTTGGCTGAGGGCATATATATCATTATACATACCGACAAAATGTCTGCTGACGTGGCAAAAAAAAAAACTTGGTCATAACGGTTATGACCGGGTGGTCATAATGGTTATGACCATCGATAAAAAATAATAAAAATAGATCGAAAAAAAAATTAATTCTAAAAAAAAAAAAACGGGTCATAACGGTTTATGACCGAGTGGACATAATGGTTATGATCATCGCTAAAAATAATAAAAATAGATCGACAAAAAAAAAAAAACCTGGTCATAACGGTTATGACCGGGTGGTCATAATGGTTATGACCATCGCTAAAAAATAATAAAAAAATCGAAAAAAAAATCAAAAAAAATTAATTCTAAAAAAAAAAACCTGGTCATAACGGTTATGACCGGGTGGTCATAATGGTTATGACCATCCTAAAAAATAATAAAAAAATCGACAAAAAAAAATTAATTCTAAAAAAAAAAAACCTGGTCATAACGGTTATGACCGGTGGTCATAATG
>CM046361.1:7521850-7559683 GCA_025413025.1 Ficus hispida
GGCTGGTCTTTGACGGACTCCAACTGTCGTGGAGATAACCACTGGCTCAGTTTCTTCCATGTCTCGTTAATGTTTATGAAAGTATTTATTTTGGCCCGGGTTATCTCACTGTCTTGTACCAGTCGAACATATTGAGTCTGTGTGATTGGAAAATGCAAAAAAAATATAGTCAGATTAGATATCCAGAAGTAAGGACGTACCGCAAACTGCATCTTGACTTAAACAAACAGAGATCATAGATTTTACCTCTTCCTCTTTCGATATCTTGGATGGAGTGATACTCGATTCCTGTACAGCCATTTCTCCCTTATTTCTCTCAAAATCTGTAATAGTAACCATGCTATGGATATAACCGCGGCGTGTTTACGGCTATAAGATGTGGTTTACGATGGTTATGCAGGAGACGCCTGGTAGAAAACGATACGATCACCACTTTCTCTCTCTACACAGAGTTTTCCCTCTCTAAAAACTGTAAAATCTTTTTTAAAAATTTTAAAACAACAGCGGCATAGGGATAGTCACTTTTACGCGTGAAGGAGATGAGGCAAATATGGTATTTAGTCACTCAGAGTCGTACAAAAGACTGTTGGTATTCCCAAAATATCGGTCATAATAGTTGTGACCGGGCGGTCACAACCATATTGACCAGGGTATCTGCGGTAAATAGTTACTGACGTGTCACAACGGAGTTCACCGCCTTCTTCTATACGCTTCCCCAAAAGTTACTGATGTCATTTTTCTGCAGGCATTTACCCCATCGGTTTGCGTGTAAATTTACCACTAATAATAATATTATAATAAAAGTATTCGAAGGTTTACAAAATTATTTTACTGGAGATCTACACAAAAGTATTCGGTCATAATGGTTGTGACCGCCCGGTCACAACCATTGTGACCAGGGTAAAACATCCTGTTACACGGCATCTCACCCTAGTCATAACCATAGTTACCATGGCGGTCACAACGATGGTGACCGCCTAAACAGACACGTTCCCCATATTTCAATGATGTGATTTCACTGCTAGCATTTAATGTCTCGGTTTACGTGTAAAGTTAACCCTAATAAGAATATAACTAATAAGAATATAATTAATTTATGTTCCCCATATTTCAATAACCATCTGTTTATAGTTGCTTTTCAAACCGATAATAACCACGGAATTCGGTCATAACGGTTATGACCTCCCGGTCACAATCATTATGACCATGGTAAAATAAGCTTTACATAGCGGCTCACAGCGGTTACAACCATATTGACCTCCCGGTCACAATGATTTGACCGCCATTTTAAGGCCCTTCCCCAGAAGTTAATGTCGCACTGTACAAATATGAATATAATAAAATGATTAACAATTTATTTAAGGGAAAATTTTCCCTATTCTTTTTTTTTTTTAAAACCGATAACCACGGAGTTCGATGACAATTTTAGAGCCTCCTCACGCCTGTTGACAAACCATCTTTGTTGTAGTTCCCTCAACCATTCCATTAAGAATCCAACTGGCATTAACCTGGCTTTCCGATCAACATTATTAAACGACTCCGCGATATTGGTTGTCATGATTGCATACCTCCGGCCGTTGAAATATGCTCGCGACCACTTTTTCGGATCGGCCTGCATGATGTACCGGTGCATATCGGGGTTACGAGTACGGATGGATTCCATATGACGATGGTGCTCACTTAAAAGATACGACCTCGATGCACCATCAAAATATGTCTTCAGAGGGCCTTTGAAATCCTTGTACTTCGCCTTAAGGTTTGCAGCCAAGTGTTGGACGCATATCCCGAAGGCAGCGTCCGGATACACGAGTTTGGCTGCGTACTCGATACCCTTATGCCTATCAGCCACAATAACAAGAGAATCTCTAGGGCCGATTGAATCCCTGAGCTTCTCGAAGAACCAGGTCCATGAGTCGTTGCTTTCGGACTGAACGATACCAAATGCAAGTGGAAATATGCAGCCATTTGCGTCGTGACCGCATGCTGCAAGAAGCACCCCGCCAAATTTGGCCTTTAATGCGGATCCATCAACCACAATTACTGGTCGACAATAAGGCCAACCGTGCTTCGAAGCAGCTAGGCACATGTAGAGACATTGTAAGCAATTTGATGAGTCCGTCTCGATGTCAATGTCGGAACCAGGATTTTTACTCTTAACCATTGCAGTCCAAGCGGGAAGAACTGTAATGTAATCAAGTATTTAACAGTTATTAAAGCGTATTATAAGACTTATAATATCGGTGATGAACGTATTATAAGATAGAGTAAAGGGAAGTGAATTACCATTGTATGACTCTGCATCATTGCCCCTCAAGCTGATTAGTGCTGCTTCCTTACCTCGCCATGCTCGGATATAATTAAAAGAGACTCCAAATTCGGCCTGCATGTCTCGCATGATTTCTCGAGGTCTATATGAGGTATTAGTCGGATCCAAGTATTTTGCCTTGACACACTCCCCAATCATCCAACTCTTGGCTTGGCGATGATGCCCTTGAACAATTTCGACTGAGCAACTATGGACGTCGTCGAAACGCTTCACGACAAACATTTCACTACCTCGCATCCTCGTCGCACGCAATTACCATGGATATTTCTGGATATCTATACATATAACGTGTAACAGTGTAGAGGTCGACCTCTTCACCCGGAATTGATAGTGTTTACTCATGGCATCGTGATGAAGATGGTATTGCAACAACTTTTTGTTATGAAAAATACAGTTTCTGCGAATTGTGACAGGTGTATAATCAGCAACAACTACTGAACCAGATAACCGGTCAGGACTTGGTACATTATCGGATTGAGATGTTAAGTTATTGGCAATAGAATGTGCTCCAATGCTGATGTCGACACTATTCTCGTTTGATTTACGAGCATCACCCCCAACATTAAACTCGTCAACATGAGGAGGAAGCTGAGGGCAACGAGGAATAGGAGAAGCGATGGTCAGATTTCTCTCATCCACATGTTGCATGGACTCATCACTCTGTACACCTTCTCTGGAGAATTGGCCGTCTATGTGGTTGCTTTCACCCAGCTCCGGTGGCCTGACGTCAGCCGCAGTATCATCCAAAACGTCGATGGTAATAGGAAATTTACTAAGCACATGAACATCCTTCTTCTTCAATTTTATATAGAATTTAACGTCATCATCACACTGTATCCTGACAAGAGGCATACTAGGCTCAACACCGTATCTCATGACTATAGTATTGGTTAGAACACTCATACCAATTGCACGTCTGACCAACTCAATCAGACCAACGTATGTTGCCGTCTCGGGCACCAATATTCCCTTCATTTCTCCACCGATATAACTCAATGTGCCGTCCCATCGACCATTTACTGTGAAACTACAAACAATTATCGGATCAAAGGGTTAAATACAAAATTCAAAGGAGATGAACAGTTACGAAGCACGGTAGGATGGCTTATATCGTAGATCTGGTCCAAGGAAATGGAGTTGACGGAGATCTGGCAGAGTCGGCCGGTTTAACAGAGTGAAACAAGATGTGGAAGGAATTTTAATCATGGGAGTTAGTTTCGATCAATGGGCAATGGTCCAGGGAGGATTCGGGAGGATTGGGCGGGATAAAATCAAGGAAAATAGAGACGAAAAATTAAAATTTTATATGTTCACTTGGTTATATACTGTCGCTATGGATGTGGAGGGAATGGAGTGAGGATGGCGGGCAAGGACGAAATTTTTCAGATTAGGGTTGGCTGAGGGCATATATATCATTATACATACCGACAAAAATGTCTGCTGACGTGGCAAAAAAAAAAAACTTGGTCATAACGGTTATGACCGGGTGGTCATAATGGTTATGACCATCGATAAAAAATAATAAAAATAGATCGAAAAAAAAATTAATTCTAAAAAAAAAAAAACGGGTCATAACGGTTATGACCGAGTGGACATAATGGTTATGATCATCGCTAAAAAATAATAAAAATAGATCGACAAAAAAAAAAAAAACCTGGTCATAACGGTTATGACCGGGTGGTCATAATGGTTATGACCATCGCTAAAAAATAATAAAAAAAGTTCGAAAAAAAAAGTTCGCGAAAAAAAATTAATTCTTAAAAAAAAAAAAACCTTGGTCATAATGGTTATGACCGGGTGGTCATAATGGTTATGACCATCGCTAAAAAATAATAAAAAAAGTTCGCGAAAAAAAATTAATTCTAAAAAAAAAACCTGGTCATAACGGTTATGACCGGGTGGTCATAATGGTTATGACCATCGATAAAAAATAATAAAAATAGATCGACAAAAAAAAATTAATTCTAAAAAAAAAAACTGGTCATAACGGTTATGACCGGGTGGTCATAATGGTTATGACCATCGCTAAAAAATAATAAAAATATATCGACAAAAAAAAATTTAATTCTAAAAAAAAACCCGGTCACAACCATTATGACCACCCGGTAATAACCGTTATGACCCTAATTTTTTTTTTTTTTATAAATCATCGAAAGTTTTTTTTTTTTTTTTTAAGATAACTTTTTTTTGGCCTATTAAAAAAAATGGTCATAACCATTATGACCATCCGGTCATAATGGGTATGACCATTTTTTTTTTTTAAATCCATCGAAAGATTTTATTTTATTTTATTTTTTTAAGATAACATTTTTGACCATTTTTAAACATAGATCATAACGGTTATGACCGGGTGGTCATAATAGTTATGACCTTTACTCAAAAATGGCCAAAAATGTTAGATTTAAAAAAAAAAAAAAAACTTTCGATGAAAGTTTCTCTCTCTAAATGGAAGTTTCTCTCTTTAGATGAAAATTTCTCTTTATTATATGAAGATTTGGGTTTCAAAATGGGTGGAAGGGGCTGGGCGGAAAAGTGAAAAAAGAAATAAGTTTCCGTTGGGTGGTGACTATTTCTCTCTCTAGATTTCAGTTTTCTCTCTCTAAACCACTGTACATGGTGGTTTGAAAAACTTTATTGGGCCATGCGAGGGAGATAGATTCTTTAGTGGGTAGGAGATGAGGGTAAACCTGTAATTTGATATACATTAAATGCTACTGGGCCCCACATTAAGTGCTGAAATTGAATGGAATAAAAAGTACTGTTATTTTTACCATTATTTTTTTTAGAGGTGCTAAAAGTGAAATTAACCCTAAATTCAAAGCTAGCTGCCGAATCAGCATATCCAATACTGTGATCATCTTTCAACGTAGGCAGGGATATATAGCACACTAGTAGTATCCTCTAGGGTTATATATTGATTTCTTACGTTTGGCCTTTTCCAGTTTCTTGGGAGCTAGATATTTTTTTGCTTATATACATTATACATGCATGTCGTACATATAGATTTTGCATCTTTAAAAATATATATATACATATATATATATATATATGTAGTTGTGGTTGTATCTACAGTAATTTGTCATGGGAACTTCCCTAGGAGTCGTGTGTATCCAAGCTCAAAAGTTAATGGACAAGGATAAGGTCAAAAAGAAAGGAAAAATTTTTAGTGCCCTACTTGTTATTATTACCCAAATATAATTTAAAAAAAAAAAAAGAGTAAATGAACACAATAATATCCTTCCATCAGAAAAACGAGCATAGCATTATCTTGTAAGTAGACAAAAAGACAAAAACGTTCCTCATGTTTTTAACTTTTTCTTTTTGGTAAATTCATATTTTTAACTTTTCCAAAGATTATCTTTCATTTATTAAAATTACATCTCACAAGTATCTATAGTTTTTTTTTTTCTTTTCTTTTTCCTGATTGTGGGACTTATGACTCTCCTATTTTGTTACAGATAAAAAAAAATTAAAATATTAGAAAATTTTGAATATAAGACATTCTATCTAAATTCTTCCCATTCCACCTATTGAACTAGCGCTAGTTAAAATTCTTTATCTTTATCTAGTTTACAAAAAGTAAATATTACCCTTTATATTTTGAACAATGCTAGAAAACAGCAACATCAATCACTAATAGAGGGTGGATCCCATAACTTGTGACCCATCAGTGGAACCCACTTCTCTATTAGTGTGATGTTAAATATCACTGATATTCTAAAATATTTTTCTTATATTTTCTGGTCAACCTTACATGTAGGGTTATTCCTATATAATCTTTTGAAAATTAAAAACTCCTACTTTATTTTTTAAATTTTGAATTCGTATCGCTTAATCTCAGGGTCCGTGTGGGGAGACTTTTAGAGATGGAGTTTTGAAGATTGATTTGGAAATACATGTCTGATTGAAGTATGAATTTGAAATGAGCTGCGATACAGAAAAAGAGCAAAAATTTAAAATATGTTCAGAAAAAAATATGCAAAATGGATCATATTTTGTTAATCTCTTCGTTGTGAGCATTTTGACATAAGAATCATTTTATTTTGAATTGAAATAAGAAAGTTGTGAAATTTTAAATTTTAAGTTTTGAGTTTTTTAAAAATAAAATAAAAAGAAAGTGAGTTGTGAACTTGGGAGTTTTGGAGTTAAAGATATCAAAACTCCGTCTCCAGACAGAATCTTAAACACCCCTCGTTTAATTTGTAAGAATTCATGGTAAAGACATATGGAAAAATCGAAGGTAGTAAAATCACATGGTATTTCCATTAAAATATCTGTAACTATTGAAAAAAGATCAAGTGATCGTACTTCATTTCCGTCAAAAAAAAAAAAAAAAAAGGTAGTCCGATCACATGGTGTTTTAATGGTGGGTCTAGTTGATGTTCGGGGGCCGAGTCTCCTTTTACTTTGAGGTCATTCATATCAGTATTGGCTTTGTATTTATGTGATTAAAAATGATATTTTCTTATTCTAAAAATTATAATATTGAAAAAGAAAATAAGAACTAATTCCACTTACCATCTAAACACGTGTATACTTATAAAATCACTTGTGATAATTTAGTGACTCAACACAAAATAGAGAAAAAATATATATCAATCCTTACACTAATTTGGTATTAAGTTTTGTAAATGTTAAAAAGGTAATTAGATGGCTTCACATTACCCATCAAACATACAAGTAAATACTATAAAGAAAATCAATAATCCTCCTTCGTCTTCCTTTATTTTCCTTTTCAATCGCATTACTATTCTTATTATTTTCATTTACAATTTGATATACATAGTCTTAACAAGAATTTTCGAACAAGATGTGAAAAAAATACTTAGCCATGTTTACAATTTGATATACATAGTCTTAATAAGAATTTTTACATAACCATGATATATTTGGTGGGGACAAGTAAGTTATGCAAATGACTCGAAACATCTTTCCAGGTAAGCTTACAGCAGGCCTGTGCTTATGGTGATCATTTCACTTCTCCCCCCCCCCCCCCCCCCCCCCCCCCTTTTTTTTAAAGGGAAAAAAAAAATATTCCTCAATTAAAATTCATATTTCTTATAAATAATCCTCCAATTAAGAGAGAAAATCACTTTCTAAAGAAAGTTCCTTTGGTCCAAACAAACACACGCTAGTCTATATAGCTAACTCACATTACCTTCATTTCTTCACAATTCTCTCACCGGCGAAGAATCTCCGACCTCTATTTCCAGCGAACTCCATCAGAGAAGACGATGGACGAGTCATGGCGTATGCGCATGGGATCCACCCCGATGTCAAGCCTCCCTCGCCGGCGATCCACCGCCGACCAGTACTCCTCCAACCGGCCGTCCGTCTTCGCAGATTCCGAAGCCCTAGAACCGGAGGATTTCGCCGACGTCTTCGGCGGACCGCCGCGGAGCGTCTACTGGCGGAAAATGTCCGGCGGTTTCTCCGCCTCTAGCTCCTCCACCTCCTTCTACGAGGAGATTTTCCGCCCGCCGGAGATCCTACACTCCTGCGGAGAGATCGGCAGCCGGGGATTGCCGGCGTTCAGGATCCCCGGGACGAGCGACAGATTCTACAGCGACGTTTTCAGATTCGGATCGGACTTCTCCGCCTCCGCGAACGCCGACGAGCGGAGGTCGAGGGAGAGGTCGCGGCCGAACTCGAAGGCGAAGTCGAAGTCGAAGTCGACGTCGTCGTCGGTGCTGAGCTCCGAGGAAATGAGCCCTCTCCGGCCGCCGATCGCCGAGCACGTGGCCTTGTCGGATTTCGCTTCCAAGCTCAGGTACTTTGCCGTACTTCCACTTCCATGGCGCTTTAACTTTCATTTAATTTTAAAAAATATATAATATATTTGATGACGTTTATGTCCCTGTCATAGATGTAAAATTCCATAACACATCGTTTGTTTTTAATGGTAATAATAGCCCAATGGTTGGGGTAGTACGGTAATGTAAGTTCGTTTTCTATTTTTTTACGCTTAACAATATACCATTATTTTCTTGGAATTCTGTAACATATTATAGTATTTTTAGGATTATTGTATTTACGAATTTATAGTTTAACATACCAATCTCATTTCAAATCCAAATATATTTGTCCTTTTTTAAAAATTACTACTGCAGTCATTTTTTTCCTCACAAACATATATTTAATTCAAGATAGTGTGCCAAATAAAAGCTTCATATGCAAATTAATATTTATCTTACATGGAAAATGAGGAGAAAATAGGCGTTTCCTTTTTTTTTTTTTTTTTTTTTTTTAAAAGCATGAATAATCTATCATAGGATAAGAAAATGAAAAATATGTAAAGAATTGTTTTCTTTTTGTTGATTGGTTTGTGAAAGATAGTTTTGTTAAGAAGCCAAAGTTCAAATAAATTCAAGCTAACTTTTGGATGATTTATGGAGGCGTAATAGTGTTTTGAGGAGCTAGTTGAAAGAACTCGAATATATCTTTAAGCAATGCTTTTAAAAGAAAAGATACGAAAAGAAAGGGGAAGTAAAAAAGTTTTGTCTTTCACCTTTTTAAGGAATTTTATTGTTGTTGATTGGATGACAATTTCACCTTTTGCGGTGTCTCACTGTTTTTTTTTTTTTTTTTTTGGTTCTTCTGTTTGTTTTTTCTTTCCTGTTTGTATAAAGACTAGTCTCAACTTTATTAAATAAAATTGACATGCATTAGAGGGACTTTATTCTGTATGAGTTCTCTGTTTTGTTAGGAAAATCAGTCTTTTTTTTCCCCCCATATTTGGTTAACTGCAAGCAGGGGGACGGAATCAGAGTTTAAATTCAATGGAGGCACAAATAAAGATAAAAATTACAAACTAATAACATAAAAACTAAGTAAAAATTTCTCATGCTTTTTCATAAATAAAACATCACAATTATTTTCATAAGTTCTTAATTTTTTATACCTGCATAATAACTTTATTGCCAATAATATAAAAAAAATATCTTTATCAAAATAGATAACTAAAATCTGCATAACATTTAGTGAGGGCACAACTAACTTAAAAAAACTATAAATTTAAGAATAACTATGTGAACTTTTCTTAAAAAAAAAAAAAAAAAAACTATATGAACTTTATTTTTCCCAAGTGGGGACACATGCCCTCATTAGGGCCCGTCTCACTCCGAGCATGACTGTAAGGATAATTTTAGGGTATTAAAAAGATTACTTTATTTTGAACAATCGGATTTTAATAAATTATCTATATTATCTTAATCTGATTTGATGAATTATCTATATTATCTTAATTGATTATATTTGATGTGATCTAATGGTTCGTCTGGTTATAATATCGTATCATATAATTTTCTACAGGAAAAAAAAAACGGATCAAATAATTAGAAGGTTGATAATGACATGACTAGAAACAGTAATTACCATGATACTATTGTTTTCTTTTTCTTTAAAAAATAGTTGGTTACGTCACTAAATATAAAAACATCATTTCAACAAGAGAGCTCTCAATTAACGGAGGAATCTCCATGATTAAAAAAAAAAAAAAAAACCTGCGCAATTATGCTTAATTATTGACACAAGTAATTCCATTTTTTTACAGGCCAATTTAAATTGTGCGTATTCTTGTGGATTACCCTTTCCAATATTAATGAAAATTAATAATTGCAAAGAGCACCCGCATAAAAGTTATCATAAGAAGGAAATAAGAATTCCAATAAAAAATATTAAAAAAAATGAAAATGACACATAGGCGACAGGCCATGTTGTGTATACGTTTGTTAGGTGTCAGATTAACTATTATAATTCCACCACCAAAAAAATATAATAACAATAATAACGACACTAATGGGGATTGAATCCCACCATGAGTACTCCCACCACTACTTGCAGTTGGTCTTCTCACTAGTTTAATATTGCTAAAAAATCACATCTAGAAAATCTAAGTTTCAATTATTTTCCTTATCCCCCCCACACCAAATAAAAAATCTTTTTGATATTGTGACAAAGAAACTAAATTTTATACTAATCTATTTTATGATTAAGGCACTAAATGCAATAATGGGCGTTTAGATGGCGAGTATATTGAGTCATGCGTGGGTAGCACATCATTTTAAATGACAATTTTTCTTTTCTTTTTTTTTTTTTTTTGTCAAAAGGAATTAAAAAAAAGTTTTTTTAGCAACAAAAAGGTGAAGACTAGTATTTGTTATTGATATTATAGACAACTGTTACATTATAATAATGGAAAGTATTATTATAACATAGTTTGATAGTTTCGGTCATTCAATTAAAAAAAAAAAACTAAAATTTCAAAACTTCAAATTGTTTTGCCAAAACAATGTCATGACTGAATCAATGATTGCCACAGGCCACTCAACGTCCCATGTAGAAGGAATTACTCATCCACAACAATGCAATCCAATGAAACTTCATCATCAAGGAAACAAAACCTACCAATCTTCTATGGAAATCGTCCTTCCTATGCTGAACACCAGTACATGGAAACCGAAAACAACTGGAGTTTCGGATCGGAAGGTCCTACTTCGGCTTCTCAAGGAGGGTGTCATCCCCCGAAACCATTAGTCTCGAACGCGATTCTAATCTAAGTGTCAAGATCTCCGTGGAAGATGATGTTGAGCTCAACTCTCCCTCTTCACCTGTCTCTTCGCTTTGTCACGACAGTAACAATGACCATGCCAAATCAGAGAGTCATGCGGATCATGTGGTGGAAGAAGAAGAGGAATTGAATCAAGAAGATGAAGAAGAAGATGACGACGACGATGATGATGAAATAATGAGTTCCTATGTCATTGAGATTGGTTCTGACCGCAGAGAAGGGACTTGCGAAGCTATCAGTATTGATGAAGCGATTGCTTGGGCTAAGGAGAAGTTTCAGACTCATAGTTCTGAGAAAAAATTGAATATAAGAGAAGAGGATAATAAAGAATCTCCTAAAATAGATGCAGGTGGTAATTAAAGTACTGATTAGATTCAATATTCACCTTTAGTCCTGTAAATCGAGAAGAAAAACATATACTTAGAAAAGAGTCCTTCGTATTTGATGTAATGCAGGAAGGCCAAATGTAAGGGATTTTCAAGAACAACAAATGCAGAATAAGCAAGGGATAGTCCAATCTCCAGAGGTAAACTCTTGTTGTATTAAAGTTTCAACACATACCCTTTTGTCTAAAAGATCTATACATGTACAAAATATTGATCAAATTGCTTTTACTTGTACTTAAAAAGCACAGATGGAAATGAGGCTGCAAGACAAAAATATAAGGTTGTGGTCAGCTGGGAAGGAAACCGATATCCGTTTGCTGCTTTCAACTCTACATTATGTAAGACTTGAAAAGTTTTACTCAATTTCCTTCACTTTCTCTATGTCCTCTCTGTGTTATTATTGGTGTTGTAAATTGACATATGAAGAATTGTTTTTGGGGACTTGAATCAGATTTTGTGGCCTGACAGCGGGTGGTCTGCAATCCCTCAGACAAGCATAATAGAAAGTTCAAAGGTGAAGAAGGCTTATCAGAAAGCAAGACTGTGCCTCCATCCAGACAAACTACAACAAAGAGGAGCAACACTCGCTCAAAAATATGTTGCTGCCAAGGCTTTTCCAATCCTCCAGGTAAAGATTCTGGCCCTGCTGCTTTATCAGACAAGTGTTCAAATTAAGAAGATTCTTAAGAAGTTTGATGGCGTATGATTGTAGGATGCATGGTCTTCGTTTATCTCGCAAGATGTGTCTTTTACTGGTTAACCATTCGAAATCCTTCGCAACTCAGTTTTGACTTTATCGTTCAAAGATGATAAAATCACCAACAAGCAGGTTTGAATGTTGGATGTTTGAATGGTGGAGTAATCTGCTCAACAGAGATATAGACATAGAAGAATCTGTCCGCTATGGAGATGGTTTGACAAGGTCATAACGTCACTAGCCTCGCACTTTTGCATCACTAATTCAAGTGTTTTGAGTGAAGCCGGGTGGACTTTAGCGTCTGGAGTGTCCTAAGTGCCGCACAATTGACTTGAGGGTTGTGACAATTAGCTCCAATGTCAAGAACACTGTATTGTATCATGTTGGATGTTTTTACTTTTTTCTTTTTTTTTTTTTTTTTTTTATTTTTATTTTTTGCAAAACTATGTATTATGTCGATCATCCAAATAAAATTAGTTGGCTTATTTTGGTGTTCAAACTCGTCCTTTTAAACAGCCTCATAATATCAGATTATGTTGGGGCCTACACACTGGCATGTCTTAATAGTGTTGTACTTTTGAGAGCTAGAGTTGGAGTGGAATTAATTTTCCTTTTGGTATTTCAAGTCCTTACTTTAGCACCTCCAAATTATGGCTTTGGTCAGTCTCCTCCTTTTCATGCAAATGTTACACTCATTACACAGCCCAACAACGTCACGCGTACTTGAAATCCTAACTAATGAGTGTTTACATGGTCGTGCTAACCAGTGTTATTTTAATCATGCTTTAATAGTAAAGCGTCATGGTGCTTGATGACATTCTCTATCTTTTCCAGCATTTTTCTTTCCGTCCCCTTATCATTTATTTGTCATGTCATCTAAATTTAATAACTTGACTAACTGAATATAAAAATTACTCAACTAAATAACATGTCAATTTCGTTGGCAAGACAGCCAATGGGACAACAAATATTAGGTCTAATATTAAGTTCAGGCCTATTTAGAGCCTTCACTTCTATCAGGTCTCAGATTCGACCCGTGACGCACGTAAAGTCTAGTCTTTGTCAATAACAACCATGTGTTGTCTGCCTTGCAGTCTAAAACCTGCTAACTGTAAAGACCTAGGGTCAAGTTCCTTGCAATCCTATTGATGAGATCAGTGTGCTCCCCCGGTGACCATTGGGATGGAGGCATTGAGACACTACCGATCCCTTTTTTTTTTAACCCAAAAAAAAAAATATATATATATATATATATATATATGAACTCTTGAAATTGTCATGGGTCGTAGTGACAATGATGCCTTCTCGTGGATCAAAATATGTTTATTTTACTGAAACAAAGGCATGCTCATAGGTTTGATTACCTGTTTTTTCCATAATTATGTGCACCCTCTTTCCTTTTCGTCTGGTCACTGCTTGAATCTTTTTGGTAACAAAGGAATCGACTACCAACCTCAATCAAGCCAGGAGCTAATATTAATTGGTCGACCATTTACATCTAACTTGAATAAAGTCCAGGTAATTGGGACTCAGGTTCTAACATGGAGGGAAGCACGAAGGAATTCTCCACTCATAAGTGGGAGTGAGGAAGACTATCATGACAAGAAAAATGCTTGAAGCCGGCGGCCACCGTTCACCGTTGAGAGAAGGTGGATCCAATCGGGAAAATCCACCTTCTATTAATAGATTATGCTCAACATAACTAGTCTCCTTTTATATTGTTTTAAGGACACGGCCAGAACATGACGAATCACGAGTGAATTGCCAAAACAAAATTCTTATTTGAGTTATTGGTACCCCTAGTATGTGGGTAATTTTATGGTCCTCTTTTATCCAATATTTTTAACAGTGCTAACAAAGGTGATACAAGAAATGCGCCATCAAATTGGGTGCGATGTCGACATAGACAGTATGCCTGACAGAAGGAGATGAAAGCTACAAGAGAGGGAAAAGATGAACGGGCGACGTGCGTTCAGGTGAGGAGTGGCAGAAGAAGAAGGGGAGGGAGAAAAATCAGAAGGGTGTGTGGTAAAACCCCTTTTTTTTTAGTTTGACCACAGGTTGCAGGAGATTGAATGTTTGTGCAAATGGAGTGTCAGAATTCATGTGCTCCGATTCGTTTATCATTTTCTTTGGATGTACCCATGTCCTAATTCATTGAGCCTGCCCTTCACTCTCTATCTCTAATCTTCGTCATCCGTCTCTCATCCAACACTCACGGATAAATTATGCGTATCCGTGAAGCACATCAAAGACCGTCCCTATATGCATGAAAAAATAACACTAAAGAAGTTCATCTCACGAAAACACTATTCTTTATTTCTTGTCCAATATTATTACAATTAAACATCAAGATAGACCAAGTAGGATAGAAAGTTGCAGAAGAGCAATTGTAATCCAAATGCGTCATTCTACCGAATATGGAGGATTTATGAGTGTTCTTTCCTACTCTGCAGGACTAATATTTTACATTAAAGTGAGAAAACTCTGGGAGATGAGAATAAATACATATATATACATTATATATATATATATATATATTTGATATTTGAAAGACCATTACATCCAACTGCTTTCATCTTACAACATAATTAATAAATTCTGAGCTTCTAACGCAAATTTTGTCGGGGGATAACGTCTAGATTATCAGTACTTGTATCAGAACGCCAATGTTTTAAGTAGACACATGGAATATCTACGATACGAACATTCATTCTAGAGAAATGAATTTGAATGAACTAATTATAAGAGACGGAGGAAATGTTGGATGTAATATTGCAGGAAGTTGGGGGGTCACAGACAAAATGTAGCCTGATCGGTTCTGCCAACATGTTGCAGATGGGAGAGAAGCAAAATGTTGATCAAGCAGAAATCATCATATGGATCTAAAGCAGCGAATCTCTGGACCTTAATGACGTGTATAAAACAACTAAGAAATGTTAAAGGTAGAAAAGGTCCCGATTCTACGAAATAGGATTATTTCAGAGCAAGCCCTCAAAGGATATGAATTTTCTCCCTCAGTCCTAAAAGCCCTCAAAGGATCATCAAATTAAGAATTTGCTCCCTCCTCAGTCCTAAAAAAACCTATCTCATATGAGCACAGCACATACAAGAGAGTTATCCACGTCTATAATTCAAAAACATGCTACCAAGAATCTTCAATGACAATTTTCCAGAAAAAGAAGCTTGTTTTCGGGAAAACCGCATTTTTTTAAATTGCGTTTTGATAGCAATTCCTAAAAACATGACAAAAAAATAGGCCTTTACTACAGAGGAATAGATATATTATTAAAAAAAAAAAAGACAATCATGTTACATCGAGAAACTCAATGAATTAAAGAGGATTAGAACTTCACCTTATTTCCCATAACTAAATTCAACGGACTGATACCATGTCTAGCGTCTGCATCATCTAAAACATCATCATGGAAAAGGCTAGCTACCTACGATAACAATATAGTCATATTAATGTAGTGTTGTCAGTGAGAAATAATTTCATTGGGAAGAAAAAACATAATTAGGCTTGTAATCTCATAAAAAAGGAATGTTAATATCAGATCCTTTGGCTGTTATCAATTACAAATTACAGGAAGCCTGGAATCATCAACCTTGACATTTCACCAACCGATGAAGATTTATAATTCTTATCATCAAAAGAGTGAATATGTTCATGAAAGATGTAGGAATTTATGAAGAACCAACATGGATCATCTCTGTGATTTCTGCTATGGATTGCTGTCTTGTACGCAGCTCAGGTGTTAAAGTATCACCTGGCGCCTTACGAGGCTCAGATATGTCAATATATAAAGCCATTGACATCAACAATAAAACCTGCATACATGAAAAAATACTATAGCATAAATGAAAACGTACAAACCATAACTTCACACCATGAGAAGGGAGCCTCAGGCACCTAAAGGAACCTTTGGAAGCTAAGATAGCAATTTTAGTTATCAAGAACTAGAAAAACTACATCTATAAGAAAGGCAGATTCCCTATATTTGTTCATTTCTTCTTCAATCGATTCATCACTGCTACGGTTAGCTCTTGCCCCACACCTGGTCTGGCTATACATTCTTGCTTCTGCTTATAGTGGACTTCTTTGTTTTTCAGTCACTTCAAAAGATGAAAAAATCACTCCAATAATCCTGCTCAACAATTCTACTATTATTATTAGGATTAATCACACCTTACTTCCTTTAGGATCATTTTTTTTTTTTTACCTGCTGAACTTTAAAAAGGAAAAAAAGATGAAGAAATAAAAAGGAAGCAATAGTAATGCATATGGTGTTAAGAATAACGGAATAGCCTTGAGAAGCTGCCTTACTCGTTAAACTAAAGCAAGTAAACTACCAGTGGATTTATTTTTTTTATTTTTATTTTTTTGGAAAAGTGTTCTTTTATTGAAAATTAAGCTTCCTCTGTCCCCCAGCTGTAGGAAAGAGTTGTTCTCCTCTGTATCCTCTGATGGAGACTATCGAGGACGAGATATTCTGATAAAGTTAATTTTCTAAATCATCAAAAAAAAAAAAAATCTAAAATGGAGTTTTTTGAAATATACGAAAAGTGATCCATTTTTTTCATTCATCCATATGAATAAAATACCATGATTGTTAAGTGTTCAAAACGGAACCTACCCCTCTTTACTTTGTCTTCTTCAGGGGGGATTTCATTGAGTTCTGATGCTTTACTGTCATGTCTACAACCCAGTTCACCCAATTACGAAAGGGATGAACCTAATCCCAAATATAAAGAACAAATTTTAAGCCCATCATACAAGGTCAGAACAGGGAAATGTAGAACTAAATTAGCACCAGAAGAAATTTCCCCAGATGGTGCAGAAACCCAATTGAATGAATGAATGACTGAGAACATTGAATATATTCATATACAGATGTATACAACATAATATAAAATATCTTACCATTCTATGATTTCCTGAAGATAGAGTTCAACAATGAGGCTAGACTACTAAACTCCAAACTACGAGTTTTACTTTCATTTCCTGTTAAAAAGAATCCATGTTAACTCCTCATAACTCCTCACCCTGAGATGACATGCATCCGCGCTCTACAAATCGCAATATAAGGTTATCTGCCTCCTTCGAATTTCCTTCTAACATCAGTCTTTTACACACCTTCTCGCATAATTTTAAATCAGGAACCACATTCCGACGGAACATCCTATTGGCAACTCTATAAGCAGACAGAGGAAGACCTTTGCTCAAGTAACTATCCATAAGAATGTGGCATGTATTAGTATCGATCCTAGAAGCTGTTCTCAACACCTTACCCAAGAGTTTTTCAGCCTCCTCGAGGTTTCCGAAACTACAGAGCTTCTCAATGACCAGATTATATGCGGTTTTGAAGTTCAGCCTAACTAGCATTTTGTCTAGTAAGTTTAACAAATCCTCCACCCTACCCATTTGACAATACCAATGGATGACCGTTCTGTATGTCACGGGAGTAGGATCCAGACCCCTTCCCAACATTCTCATCACGAGTTCATTTGCCTCGTCAATTCTACCTTGCCTCCCTAATGCATTGACAACTGTAGTATATGTGACAGCATCGGGGTGTTTGTTGCTCAGATACATGTCATCAAACAATGATAGAGCAGCTTCCAAGTCATCCCTCCGACAATATCCATGAATAAGAGTAGTAAAATTAACAACATTAACAGCGCACCCCTTCTGCAGACACCACTCCATGAACTTTTTGGCCTTGTCCATTTTCCCCTCTTGGCAAAGAGACTGAATCATCAAGTTTATTTCAACCGAGTTTGGGAAGAAACCCATGTTAACCATCTCTTCTACCAGATCACAAGCCTCAACCAATTTCCCTTCCCTACGCAACCCATGCATCACAACACTATAAGTTATGGCATTTGGAGTCCACCATTCTTCCTCACTCGTATTCATCATCTCTCTTGCCTCTAGTGACTTCCCGTTCTGACAAAGACCATTCAATAAGGCTGTATATGACACTGTATTTGGCTTACAACCGTATTTGTACATCTGCTGAAGCATCTTTTTAGCTTGATCCACCTTTCCTTCCCTGCAAAACCCGTTGACAACTGAGGTATATGTCACGACATCTGGGATGCAACCCTTTGAGAACATCTGATTCACAATTTCTTTTGCCATGTCGATGTTACCTTCCTTGCAAAACGAGTCAACTATTGCACTATACCCGACCTTATCAAACCTAAATCCTTTCTTCTCACCTTCCCTCAAAAACTCAAGAGCCTCGATTCCATGCCCGTGCTTGGAGAGCATATGAACAAGATTATTATAAGTAACCTGGTCTGCCATTAGTCCAGCATCCTTCATTTTCTCCATCAGTTCCCTGACTTCTTTGACCCTTTTTTCTTTGCCAAGAAAACCCATCACCGTATAATAACTAACTTTATCCGGGGAACAACCCTTGAGTGGCATATCAGCAATCAACTCCAAGGCATCCTCAATCCGATGCACATTACAATACCCTTTTATCAAACAGTTGTAGGTCATTACATTTGGCCTAATTCCAACAATTTCCATACGGTCCAAAAACCTCGAAGCCTTTTCCAATCTATCTCCCATCACCAAAACATGAACTGCAGTGTTGCATATCGACAAATTCGGTTCAACCCCAGCTTTCTGCATCAAAGTCAACATTTGCATCGCGCTCCTCAACTTGCCAGCTCGACTATAAGACACCATCACGTGACCAAAAGCTTCCGGGGACCGCTCAATTCTTCTGCGCTTCATAAGCTGGAGGACCCGCTTAGCACCTTGACACAATTTAGTCTTGCTAAGAACCTCAAGCATTGTGTAGTACACAATTGCATCATGTCGATACCGCCATTGACGATCAGCCCAATAGAAAAACTTCAAAGCAACACGTTCGTCCTCAAAAGAACGCAGAACAGCACAAACCTGCCTAGGGTTGAGGCTTCTTAACAAATGCCTTAACTCCCCTTCAAGCTTCGGATTCCAACCCGACCTAAGGTCAACTAACCTACAAACTTCTCTCACCAAAGGGTGTCTCAATTCACCCTCATCTTCTTCAACTCTACCAACATTTTCTCTCTCCGCACCATTCCTATTAGCCAAATTCAAGATCTCAAAACCATCTTCATCTTCATCATCATCAGAATCTTCTCCTTCATCATCGTCGCTGTTATCCGATTCGTCAGGCTTTCGAAAACTAGCGAAATCCGAGCCCTGATCACCACGAAACAAACTCAAACCCCCATAATTCTCATAACCCATTTTCGTAAATCTATTGGACCCGCCATTGGAATTACCAAACTCCTCTTTCCCAGAACTAAACGATGAGAAAAATACACAACATCGAGCATTCGCAAACGGGTAATCGAGAAAACTCGCTTGAAAGTTTGAAGGCAATCGCTTTCTCATCAGATTCAAGCTTAATGCACTGAACTCGTGCGCTAAGAAAGAAGTAAAATTGAACATCATTTCCAATTTAAGAAATCAAAGATACTGTAGAATGACAAACTTAACTGCAAGTTCGAGTTCAAGGAGCACATACTTCTACTTCAACCAAGCTTCAGACAAGACTTATTCATTATCTCGCCGTCATTTTCTTGGGAATTTGTATTAGTCCATTCAGAGACTGCAGCGAATAAGAGCTCTTCTCTTTCTGTGAAAAACTCCAGAAAACGGCCGGTTTTCGGAAACTAGCATTCTAACGGAAGGATTTCTGAGGACATTCGGACAGCCTCTGGGCGGGGGATATGGCGACGGCGTCACGACGGTCGCGACAGGGGCGAGCAGAGCCGCAGCGCGTGCTTCGTTCGGAGGTCTTCTCCGGTGGTCCTCGCGATCGTCGCGTCTCTGGCGACCGGCGGTGTGGTGCTGTGCGGCTGCAGTGGGAGAGGAAACGGAAGATGGTTGGCCTTGCTTTTTGCACATTCAAGCCTCCAAATGTCTTTAATCATTTCCCTAAAAAAAAAAAAAAAAAGAAAAAATTGTTTTTAAATCAAAGAGACCAAAAAACCCCTCCGTTCAAAATCCGAATTCGTCAAAATCCCTAACCCCTTCAAACTATAAATCAGCCCAAAAAAAAAAAAAAAAGTATGTACCAAAACGTCCAAAAATTGCACTACGCAAGATTACACCTAACCAATAAAGAAATGGGGTAATCTTAGTGCTGAGAATTTGGGCTGCCCGGCCCGAGCCCGATGGGTTATTATAAAAATTCAGGCCGGCCCAGTCCGGCCCGGCCCTAATTTTTGAAATATACGCCTAGCCCGGCCCGCGGGCTTATAGCTGGTCGAGAGCAAGCCGGGTCAGGTCGGGCCTAATTTTTTAATTTTTATTTAATTTTATTTTTTATTTGTAATTTTTGAATAAATTTGTATATTTTTGATAATTTAATAATTTATCTTAATATTTTATGTTAGATAAAAAATAAAAAATTTTATACTTTGTTAAAAAAAATTATTATACTATTTCTATTAATTTTTATATTTACATTTATATTATAATTGCTTAGTTAATACTTAATAATTATAATATTAGTTAGTTAGTTAACTTAATATTATAATTAAACTTTTAATTTTAGTTGTTTAAAATTATAATTATTTATCAGTGTTTGCTTAGTAGTTATTTTTAATTAAATATTACTAAATGGAAAAATAAATTAAGCACATAATAAAAATTATAAATTTTATTAAAAATTAAGGATACAAAAAAGAAAATTTAAAATTGAAAATTTAAAATTTTATTGATATCATGATTGCTTCATTAAAAACTTTACTAAGTAAAATTCATTGGGATAAAACCTCAGTAAAGAAAAAAGAGTGCAATCTTAATTCATATTTACAATTTTACAATGAAAAAAATATATCAATCAGCATCAACAACCGGAAGGGGGAGCTACAGGAGCATTGCCAATATCATCGTCATCGATTATGGTCATTTCGTTAAAGTGTTAGAGTATCTCTTGATCTTTTACTGTATATTGCATCCTTTTATCTGCATGTTCCCAATATTTTAGGCATGTAAGCACCTCGACCATCTCAAGTATTAATGAGGTTATCCGATCTTCAATTATCCTTCTAGCTGTGCTGAATGCTGATTCAAAAGAAATTATCGAAACAGGAATGGTTAAGATGTCACGTACTAAATTGAAAAGTACTGGAAAATTTATCAACTGCAACCTCTACCAATCTAAAATTTTGAAATCTTCAGTATTTGTAGTTGAGTCTAGTAGTGAAAAATCTATATCTAAGTATTTTGTGAGCTCCGAGTGTGTCGTAATCGTGGTAGTTGAACTTGCTGAAAGTGGACGAGTAACACTCGAACTTGATGAAGAGCCTGATATTGCTGGAGCAAAGAAAAAACCTAAAACTTTTTTCTTTTTCCGATCACCAGTAGTTGGAAGAGTTTCTTTGGTTTCAATGTTAACTTGGTGCCCGAATTTATTCTGATAACTTGCAAAAATCTCAAATAACTTGCATTTGGTGTTTTAAATGTTAAAAAATACGTTGAAGCAAAATCTACATTCATATGTTTAAAAATATGAGTAAGACTATTATAAAGACCAATTAATTTAACTATAAGATTTAAAACAATGGCAAGGCAATATAATAAAGGCATGTTATTATGATCCCAATATTTCATAAACTTTTTCTCTATTTTTTCTACTATTAGTTTAAATAAATCATCATTTTTATATTTAGAAAACAATGAAGAAATAAGCATTAATTGGGTGAAAACTAGTGGAGAAGTGGGATAATAAATACCAGCAATAAAACAGTAGCATCATAAAAAGTTTCTAAAAAATAAATTATTCTTTCAGCAATAAACCAATCAACATCAGATAATAAAATCATATTATGCTTTGTATTATAAATCATAGAAATAACATTCTTATATTCTATTACATTTTTCAACATTAAATAAGTTGAGTTCTACCTTAACGGCATATCAGTCCCAAATTTTTGAGGTTTTAAACCTTCTGCTTTGTAATACCTCTTAAATTCAGTAATGCAAGGATTTGAATTATGTATCCAAAAGAGAGCATTAAGAATATTTTCTATGTTATTACTTACTAATTTCATACATGATTTTACAATGAGATTGATGATATGACATGCACCAAGTTGATGTAATAAAATTCCACCAATATATTCTGACAAGTTTTTCTCAAGAAAATGAATTGCAGCGGTATTTGCCGAAGCATTATCTAGGGTGATTGAAATAATACAATTGCTAATGCTAAATTCATTTAAAACACTCATAATATTATTAGTAAAATTTAAAGTATTGTAAGAATGATTAATAAATCTAAAACCAATAATTCTTTTTTGTAATTGTCACTGGGGATCTAAATAATGTGAAACTATACTAATATAATCCTGATTTAACCTAGCAGCCCAAATATCAGATGTCAATGCAATACAAAATGTGTTTGTATTCATATAAGATATTAATGTAGTGCGTTTTTTACTATAATAAAATATAATATCACCCCTAATAGTTTTTATAGTAACGGCTTTAAATTGTGGACAAAAAGATCTTTGAATATGCTCTTCATAAAAAGTATTTTCACAAAAACTAATAGGTAAATCTGCAGAGGCAATTAAATGAGCTTGAGATTCTCTAGCTATCATGGGATCATAAGAAAAAGTACCTACTGAACCATTCGGAGTTGAATTTTAGAGTGTTTTGTGTCGGCTCCCTTCCCTTGTAATGTTTCTCAGCACATTTTTCACCATGGGCTAATAAGTGGCGGGTCCCACTTGAGCTGTTAGCAGTCAAAATTTTTTGGCAATACTTACATTTTACTAGTCTTGTTTGTATTATTTTGCCGTCGAGGCCGAAGTCCTCTCTCTGCACAGCATCGAAGAATTGCCAAGCACGTAAAGTGATTCTAGTAGTAGTACCTTTTGGGTTTTTTAATGGACAACTGGTACTTCCCGAACTACTTCTTGATGGTGCCAACATTGGACTTGGTGTTGGTGGTATTGGAGTATTGAAACTCCTATGCCTGATCTCAGGGACATTGTCGCCAGCCTCCACATGGGAAATCTCCACTTTTTCGATGTGGCGGTCATCCATCCCATAATAATCATCATCAAAATCAACAATTGATTGTTGAACATTTGGATTTGGATCTATTTTTATTTTTATTTTTTTGTAGGAAAGTAAGTATTAGAAATTTAAAATTTAGAAATAATGAGTATGAGAATATGAGTTATTAAAAAGTAAAGAAATAACAAGAATGGGGATTATAAAAATAATGAGAATGTGAGTTATTGTAAATTTAGGAGATTAGACAGAAATAATTATATAATATTAATTATTGAATAATGAGAATTGAGAAATTGGAAATAAGATAATATAAAGAAAGAAATCAGAGAATAAGAGATTGAAAGGAGATATGAGAGAAGATGTGAGAGAAGATGTGTGAAAAAATGAAAAAGTAGAAGGTATTTATAGAATGGGATAATAAATTAAAAAAAATAAAAATAAAAATTTTAAAGTTTTTAATAAAAAATGTATTATTATTTAAAAAAACATTAAAATTTTAATACTCCCAACAACTGTAATAGCCGTTGGTCCAACGGTTATAGACCAACGCTATTACAGCCGTTGTCCAACGGTTGTTTTTGTTTTTTTTTCTTTATATATATATATATAATATAATATTATAATATTAATATTTAATATTTAATATATATAATTTTTTTAATAAAAATTTTAAAAATAATTAAAGTTTTAATAAAAATAATATATATATAATTTTAAATAATGTGCGGGCCGTCCATCGGGCTTAAATATTCAGACCAAGCCGGCTCGATCCGTCGGGCCTAAAAAGAGAGCACAGCCCGCCTCTTATTATAGGGCCGGGCTTTTACCGGCCCATAGAATACGAGCCGGGCCTGGCCAACTACCGGGCCTAAATTACAGGCGAGCCGGCCCGTTTGGCCCGGCCCAAATTCCCAGCTCTAGGTAATCTGAAACTCAATAGGAGAGGTGTGTTTCTAATTACCATTTTATAAGGGTATCTGACCCATGAGTTTCAGATTCCCAGATATCTTAAAATAAGATAATCGCATAATAAACATGGTAATCCTAATATTCTCATCCCTTATAAAAGATTACCTCATGCCAAAATCAGTGAAGAGGCTGAAACCCTAGAGAATAATTGATAGATTGATTAATGGTGAAATAATTAAGCAAAATGAAACTACATTAAAATTAAAAAAAAAACATAAATAGCTAAAAAAACATAAAATCTATTCATTAAATTAGAGAATATGAGAGAAACCTAGATCTGAGATATTCTTTTGGCAATCAAAATGATAAGGCGATTTTGGATCAGATAAAATTTTGGAGGCAGCCCAAACAACCCTAGAAATTGAAGAAATTGGAAGAGTTAATTAGAAAAATAGTTATAGGGTTTGGGAATAAACTGGAAAGGAAAATGATCATCATCTTCTTATTTTGGTTTGGATTGAAGGGCAAAGTGATTGACAAAACTGATGAAGATCGATTCCTCAATCAAAGAGAGAGGAAAGGGGTAGAGAGGAAGAGAGACTCGACATGAGATGAGAGGGATCGAAGGTCTCAATGTATTCTGAATTTTTCTTTTTTCTTAATTTTTCTTTATATATATTTTTAGGGGTATTTTTTAGAATATATATTTACCCATGGGTATAAGTGCACACGAGTACCCTTATTAGGGGTGGTTATGTAGGATAATACATGGATATGAGGGCAAGTATATGTGTTAAGATTAACCCCTGTGTGGGTGAGGGGTGGGGGTGGGGGAAGCTCCCTCATATCCATACCCGTACCCACCCAACTTATATTCACATTAAAAAAAATATTTATGTATTTATATATACATAATTTAAAATTTTAGTGTTTTAATGTTTTAGGGTTTTTATGAATTATTTTATAGTTTTCTGGAGATTGAATTTGTATTTAAGATTTCATTTTTTTTTTCAGTTACATTTGTGATTATGTTGTCAAACTTATTCTTAAATTTTGTCAAAACTTTAATAAAATTTGTTTTTGTGTGTGTGTGTGTGAATTTTTTTTTTAATTCTTAATGGGTAAATGGGTAAAGTATGAATATAACACCCCCAGTGAAGATTACCTATGTAATGACCCAACTTTTCAGACCATTAACTAACTTACTAATTCTTAATTCATTTAATCTTAATACTTATTCATGTTAGGTTCCAAAAATACATATATATATATATATATATTTATATACATATTATATTTGTACTTAAAGAGTTTAATAAACTAAAATTTTAACTAAGAAAATTGAAATTTCTAAATAATAAATATCCTATTCAAAATTTGTACTTAGATAATATTAAAAAGGCTATAACATCATGTGAGTTAAAAAAGAAATACTCTGAAGTCATTTTCTCGTACAATACTCCAACTAGTTTAATAGTACCAAAGTATTTAAAATATAGTTATAAATATAGTTGATACAAAATACTTTAAGAAGTCTAAATGTGGAAATTAAGTTCGTAGTGGTATCACACTTCCTTCCTTCATCGCCTCCGCATAACTTTGTCAGTCTAACAAACATCTAAATAGCAGGCTGCGTACCCACATTACCTATAGCATGAATACACACATATGAGTTTTCGCTCAGCAAGTACAAATAATACCTTACAAAATATTTTCATAAAATCATATCATCATGCGTAACAATATGAATTTTAAAAAATACATGTGATCTATGTGCATTCAATTATGTTTCATTATATACATGTCTTGTCTACGTAAGAGCCCATATGTCGTACTCATATGCGCGCAACCAATGGGGAGTTGGGGGAGTGATCCTCCAACCACTTGTAAGGTCATAACTTATAACTTTCGTTCTTTTCATATCCTCTCACTAATTAGGGTTAGTACGATATTTATTTCTATCTTTCGTTAGCCTCATTCTTATTAATTGTGACAGTGTGAAGATTTACATGTCACTATGCATCTATCTGTGAGACATGTCGATCATATTAGTTCAAAAGAAATTATGTAGTCAGATGCTTAATCAAAGCAATACACATAACTCATATACTCATCACATCATCAAGTCAAATCATAGCAAACGTAGAGCATCAACAAAAAAAATATTTTGTTCTATGTTGTAGGTGAAATTTGTACTTACTTATCTTATGTGCTTAAACTTCCAAAATTATACGTCCTACTACTAAAATTAAAAATTCAATGAGCAATTTTTTCATGAGGAAAAGAATAATAATTCTTAACTTTATGTTTCAATTCTCAAATAATTATAAAAGTGATGATTATTTTTCAATTATCATATAATTACAAGACAAATAATTAATAAACTCTTGTTATATACACACAAGTAATCACACACAAATTTCCCACGAGGCCTTCAGAAAGGGAAATCATGTGGACTCAAAAATGGACCTCACTAAATTATAAGTGTTCATGAGTTTTCTTTTTGTTAGTAATTAATAAGGTCTTCTTAAATTTAAGAACTCATTATCATAAATAAATGAATAACCAACTTAATTGTTCAATGAGTAAATCCAAAAAATACTCATGATGTATTAACCGTCGATTTTGATTGGTTTCAGTTTCAAATTACACTAGTCGGCTGTCAACACTGAACTGGTAAGGCTTGAAGGTATTCTGTAACGAGCCATCTAAGTTGGCTATTAAATTATTGCTTAACCTAAATTTACTTATAATTATTAAAAATACTTAGGTTTGAGTACTGAAAATCTTGGAATATTTTTTTTATTATTTTAATTTATCATTAAAACTTTTGTCACATACTCTAAATAATTTTTCATATGACCTTACATATCATAAACTTTATTATATAATATAATCTGAAATTTTTATAACGGTAATAATAATTTTAAAAATAGCTTTTATGGAATAATTTATGTAGTGGTATTCATACCGGCTTCGCTTGCTTAACATCTCTATCTGCATTTGCCCCCAAGCAATATGTTGCTTGTTGCTTACCTACAGTATGAATATAACTAATAAGCTTTCGTTCTGCAAGTACAAACATAGATCTCACATTGCTTAAAAACATGAATAACATGTGTGGGTATATGATCCAATTATAGAGTCTAAGATATGATCTAATTATATTCAATTATGAATGTCTTATTTTCCATTATACACTTGTTATCTTTATTTGTGGGCACCTATGTGTACGTACCAGATGCGCACATTCCTCAGAAAGTTAGGATTTACAAGGTGCTTAACAGTTTTGGGAATAAATTTAGAACTTTAAACTAGAACATAACATAGCATGATATGAACTGTCTCTATCTAAAGGAAGGTTGGTACGACACCCTAACTTGACTTGAATTAGTCTTAGCTTTTAACTTAATTGAATTTGAGTATGCCTAAATCATACTCTAACTTAAAGTCTTATTCAAAGACTAAGTCTAAGACAATGTTCTTTCATTATGAACTTATTAGTCATGATACAATGACATGAAATAAACTTGAAATCGTAGCATAAATATAAAGTATGGCATTTACATAATAAGTTGATAAAAAGTGTGACAAGTATGTAAATGTGGCATACTTGTGAACCATAACATAAATATAGGTGTGGCATATATGTGATTGTGGCATGTCATAACATATCACGGCAGTCACGTTATTCATAACACACATATTATCACTTCATGAACATAGACAAAGCATTCCTGACATGGCATGTGCCTATCACATAGCTTGAAAACAATAATATTTTTCATACTGTATGCGAGGTTTGTACTTGTCTTGCTCACAGCAAAAACACTTCCTTCAAGGCCACAATATAAAATTCTCTTCCTGAAATTTATGCAAGTTGAGTATTAATCTATGTATGCTGATTTCGCCCAAATGTGTACAAAAACAAGCGGTCGATTGTAGTACAATTAGGATGGTCGATCCCACGATGAGGTGATAAAAACAAGCAAAGAAAGATTAGTGGAACAAAAACGTTAAAGAAGTAAACAATCAAATAAGAAAAAGGAAGAAGTATTTTTATGATTTTGAAACAAATTTAATGACAACGTAATTTAAAAATGAAGAAAACTCAATAATCAAAAGTGGTAAGGCATCGAGAATCCCCTATATGTTTCATGTACCTAATTGGATTTTGATTCATAAAATAACTCAATTGAAAGTTTCACATCCCAAACAACCAATCGGAAAATAAAGATTTGAAAAACTTGTTGATTAAAATTGATTTGAGTGAATAAAATTCTTATGTGAAGAACTAATAAAAATTATCTTATAAGAAATCCAAAAGCGACAATATACCATAAGCAATATTGCAGTAAAAGACTACTTATAAAATAATGCTATCAATATATATTAGTTACAACAATCACATAAAAAGAGCTTGACTAAATTTATATAAAAATTGACAATAAAATATATTGATATGAGAGAAAAACAAGATGAAAGAAAAATTATTTACTCAAATGTATAAACTTTGCAAACCATTGGAGAATCAAAACCCAAACAAATTCATTACACATCTAGGATCATCTCTAGCCTCACCAAAGAACTCTAGCCTAGCTTGCAATTCATCTCACAAAGTTCTAACAAGAAAATGTGAGATAAAGAATAAAAACAATACTAAAAACTCAGCTAAAAATCAATGGAAAAACTATATCCTCATCCTCTTGAGGAGCCCTCATTATATAGGCTCGAATCCAACATGCTAGGGAGGATTTTTGGCCAACAAATCCGCTACCCAGGTTGGTAGATCAGCCGGTTACTCGTGGGACACCAGCTGGGTGCAAGGATCTGGCCCGAGATTCTCGCGGGCTTGGCTGCTTGGCTGAGAATTCGGGCTTGGATTGTGTGCACGTGGAGGAAGCAGCTGAGGCTGCTGAGCTGGAGTTTCGGCCCGAAATTCGCACTGGGCTTGGTGCTGGAGTTGGCTGTGGATTCGTGGGAGGATATGGACTGGATTCTTGGGGAGGAGCAGCTGAGGCTACGCTTGCGGAAGAAAGGAGGGAAAAAGGAAAAGAACGGAAAAAGAAAGAGGAAATAATCAAAACAAATAAAATAATAAATATTTCTAAAGTAAAATATTATGAATTAATATTATGAAAATCCTTATTTAAAATGTGATTTATTTAATAAATTATATAATAAAAATGTATTTTTGTGCATTTATCATATACTCTTTGGATAAGGTTAATCCTAAATTCCATTTCAAAAAGAATTTAAGACTTAATCTACATAAGCTATGGTGATGAGACCATGGTGTGTTTCAAAATCTAAATCATATATTTTTACTTAGAAAAATTGGATCTAAAGTTTTTTAATCCAAACTTATCTTATTATTTTATAACAAGTTGGGCGCTGCCTGACCACTGCGTAACCCAAGTGAGTTGTAGCGCCTAAGGACTGCCCCGGGCCTGCAGTGGCATGTAGTCCCTTCCCCAAAAATTCCCCTATTTTTGTAAGACTTTGAAAAATCTTATCTCTCAAACTATCGAGAATTTGACAAAACATCGAAAAATGTTCATCTACATGTTATCTAAATTTTTTTTATGTCTATGACCAAGCCTAATTTTGACCATAAATATTTCGTTCTTTCAAAACTCCGAAACTCTAGAGTTTTAACAATTTTCATCAAAAAAATTAAAATTTCACTTTCGGAAAATTTTGAAATTCATGTATAAACACCATAGTTCAATGTTCCATAGTTTTTCTAAATATCCTTAACAGTTTCCATCTAATAGAAACTCATTAAAATTTCTAAAACTCTTAACAAATGGATTGAAGTTCAAAATCTCCGATTTAAGTTCGATTTCTAAAAATTCTACACTACCCATAACATATTCATGAACTACCCATAACATATTCATGAACATATTCATATGAACAATCGTAAACTCTATATTGTCAAATCACTGATTTTAAAAATTTTGACTACATTTCTACTTAAATATTAACCTATAAAAATTTAAACTAAAAGAAAAATAACTAGGGTCTTGGTCGGAAAATTACCTCAACAATCGGAGATTCCACTAGAAAACTGAATTATAATCTCCTTGAAAAGAACTTCTTGAAGGGGCTTGGAGGATTTCTTCAAACTCTTATGAAGCTAGGATGGTGTTTGGAAGGTGGGAAAATGGGAAGGAAAATTTTTGAAGACTAAAGAAAATTTTCTTAAGAAAACTTGAGACTATCTAAAAAAATTTCTAGAGAGAGTTTCTAGAACGAGAGAAGAGAATGGATCTTGAGGTGTGAAGAAATGGTGGAGGGAGGATGCCTATTTAAAGGCCTTGGCTAATGACTTTGGGGTTAATTTGTTAATTAATTCTAATCAAGGTGATTAAAAACCTTGTCCAAGAAGGCTTTTTCTTTGCCATTGATCCCTTGATACCTACCCATTTCTAACCATTGGATCATAAATTCCTATTTTTCTCAAAATAAATAATTAAAGATAATTCTAGATATTATATTCAACAGATGAATTCTTTGACTGTTAACTCAACATAACAATAGTTTCCTTTATCTATCACTAGCACAATTCCCAAAGTATTTTATTGCGAAAAAGTTAATCAGTATAATTTCTATCTGTTAGAAAACTTACCCACCAAGTTTTTGGACTGAATAAGATATGTAGTCTAATCTTATTTATTTGTGAAAACTTGGTCTCCAAGTTTTTGAACTAATAAAGCAACTCAGTAAAAATCTTATCTATCATCGAAACTAATCCTCTAAGTTCCCATACTGAAAAAGTAACTCAATCTGACATCAATACTTATCCACTAAATTCCCATACTAAAAAAGGTAATATGTTTAAATTTTATTTATAAAAAGTTAGATAGTCTAATTTTTATCTTACTAAAAAGTTGATATCAAATCCTTGATATTACATTTTATATGCAGAAAAATCCTAAGAAAACTTTAAGACTGCTACTCATATTGCTAAACTATTAAAAACTGTCTTTGGTAATTTGAAAACTTTATCTACACTTACATCAATTGGTCACTTTTTATTATTCACACTTTTTGAATAATAATATGTGACCATATACTAACTACTAAGATGTGAAGACCCGCCTTGTACAGGCCGTCACTACTTGACTTACTTAACTTACTTGAACTTAAACTTGTTTTATCCCATTTTTCATCATAAAAATAGTGGGGATTTTTTTTTTTTTTTTTATAGTTAGCGGAAGCAGTATACTTAGAAATATTTACATACACTCAAACACAAATAAAATAACTGTTTGTTTTCTCAAAATAGATATATTAATTAAATCCTTTTGAGTTGTGAATCCCAACCCGTTCATCATTTCACAGCCACCGGCTTTACCCTCCACCATGCAGTTAATTCAAGACAGGTTGTTTACCTACAGCATAAACTTCAAACAATGAGCGAAAGCTCAGCAAGTACAACTCCTATACCGCAAACCGATTACATGAAACATACATAACCTTTTTCATGAAATCATAAACATGGCATCATATCATCTTAAACATGAAAGCATAACATGGTATCATATCATCGATTTCTTCATCTTAAACATGAAAGCATAACATGGCATCATATCATCGATTTCTTCATCTTAAACATGAAATTCTGTCGTGAAATGCATGAACCGTTTATGTCAAATTATGCTTGCTTTCTTGTATCACACTTTATCTTGTTGATTTTACTTGTGGGCCCGTTAACTTGATGTGCATGTACCCGGCGCGCAGCTTAAGGAGATTACCCAAGCTTTCGGCCCGATCGTCATCAGGGGACACGACACTGGCTCTTGTGGCCTTTTCTCAAACATTCTGTTTGTATGTCTTTCTTGACATCTTTTCACTTGATAGATTAGTGAGCATACTTATACGATGCCTCCTAATCTCATGTTCTATCAATGCATGGACAGTCGTACTTTTTCATGTAAGTATAGTAACAATACTTGAAACATTCATCATACAATAAGCATATTGCAACCATCGAGCAAATCATCAATTAACACTTAAACAGTGTAAAGTAAACATGTAAAGTAAACATACAACTCTAGCCTATGCTGTAGGCGGCATTGTACTTACTTTATCTTTGTTGTTCGCGTGATCGAATTTCCTTTCCCGAGTACGCTCGCAGATCACCTCCTGCCCATGGACGTTTACGCGTGAGGTCTCTATTCTAAGATCGTTTAATGTCGGATTAAACCAACATATATATTTTTCGGTTATAAGACCCTCTTCTAACACATGTGAAGGGGTCACACGGCGCAACCCACAACGGAAATATTAATTAAGGGTTCATGTAGAGGATCATAATCTTAACTTAAACCTCAATCCGCATGGTTAACTCTGGGCTTGGGCAAGGTCCTAGTAACTCGAAATAATTTTCCGGCTACTAACGCAGTATCTTATTTATTTTAATCTTGAAAACCTTGAACTTGTTTAAGATATCATTTTCTTGTTTATTTAAATAAGTTTGGTGAATTGCACCCAACTTGTCTTGAAAATTACAAAACACTTGAAAATATTTCTATAAAACATTGGGAGATCGAAAACCGCCTTTGGAATGGTTTTCGTCTTGACTAGAGCTTTTTCTTCTTTCTTGGACTTGTAAAATTGGGCTCTGGCCTCCTTATCTCTGTTGATCCAATACTCGGCTCTCAGGGCTCTCTCAATACAGTCCGACACTGTTACAGGGGAACTGTCTCCAGCACTCACTTGACGGGCAATATCCGTTCGGAACATCTTCATCATCAACCGCACTTTCTCAGTTTCACTGGTAATTAAGTTCGGGCACAACCGGGCCAATTGCTCGAACTTCTTGACAGCTTCCATCACTGTCATGGATCCTTGAGTGAAACTGGTGAGTTCGTCCTGCTGGGCAGCCAGGACTTCTTTGTTGTAGTACATAGCCCTGAACTCGTCCACGAAGTCTTGCCAGGACATAGTCAGCACATTTCTTCTTATCTGCACTGTTATCCACCAGTGCCTCGCGTCCTTTTTCAGCGCAAAGGATGCACAGAGTACTTTTTCTTGTTCGGTCAGGCGCATAAAATCCAGAATGACTTGCATGTCGATCAGCCAGTTGTCGGCTGCAATCGGATCAATTGGCTCCTCGAACTCGGGCGCCTTCATCCTTCTGAACCTTTCATACAGAAGGTCCTCTCTCACCGGCTGTAGCTGCATTTGTACTTCAGCCGGGGCTACTGGAACTTCAGCGTTCCGCGGAATTTCCTGCCTGACCTCTGGTTGGGCTACCGGAGGAATATTCAGCACTTGGGGTGCTACAGGAGGAATAGGTTGCACTGGAGGCACTGCCGGAGGGACTGGCTGTGCCGGTGGTGGAACCTCTTGGACTCTGGGTCCCAGATTCTGCTGAGCTAGCTGCTCCCGAATAAGAGTCATCTCTTGTTGCTGCTCTTGCAGCTGGCGTTGAATATTTGCTAATATGACAGTCAAATCCTGTGCCGGAGGATTTACCGGCATAGTTCTTCTCGGACGTACCATCTTGTAACCTCTATAGCAAGAAAAGATATTAATCACATCTCTTCTTTCATATAATTATTATCATTACATCATAAAATATCACAATATGCATGTAACATCATAATATACTTGTATCTTGCCATAACTCAAAGGCAGATATTTAATGACATATTTACTTGAAAAAAAAAATTTCGTAAAGAGAAATGAAATATCATCTGATTTCATTTAACCCGTCTCAGCACGGTCTCTTTGTACATAATCAAAATACAAGGCTTTTCAAAATACATGATTCCCTCGGCATTTTTAAAAAAGGTGCCGGGTACTGATATATATATATATACTTATCTTCAAAAAAAATACTTGTCACTTTACCAAAAATACACATGGTTAAAACAACAAGATGGAAGTGATCTAACACTTCCCATCGTACATAAGGTACATCCTAACGTCCGAATGTACATAACATATTATAAATGAAATTTTAGTACGAAAGAAAGAGGGTATAAAACAAAACGGCCCTAATCTACCGGATGACTTCGATCTCAAGCGCGGATATCTCGGAATCCGTGTCGTCCTCTAAATCGTCTTCCCAGTCCCCGTCATCTGGAACGATATGATGTGGCTCGTCCTCGAGGGGAAACTCTTCGGGATCCTCCTCGTCGTCCGGGATCTCCTCGGGATCTTCCATGTATTCGTCTTCGTCCTCCTCATCTTCATCATCACTAGATATGATGATGAGGGGAACCTGGGCGTGCTCCATCTCCTCCTCAAGTGGTCCGACCTCATACTGTGGCTCGGGCTCATCAGCATCATCGACTGGGGGCTGCTCAGGGTTCACTGGAGCATCATTCCCGGTGTCTTGAGCAATGATCTCTGCCGCTAAAATATCGTCGAGGGTCCCAGCGATGGTCGAGTGGAGGGTGGGCTGCGGAACATGCTGTCTGATGTGAGGCGGCGTTCCGTTCACTAGTAGAGTCACTGCCTCCAACTGGGGCTCTGGAAGATCCTGGGGTATATGGGGATGCATCATCTCCTCAAACCTCCACTAGTAGTGGCTCATCGTCTCGCCCGGGTATGCGTGCCAGGCCTGGGATAACATCTGGTACCGTGTATGACGCATATCACGGTAAATATTCGGATCTCTAGCAGGTGCACCCTCATCTCTGGGTGGGAGTGGTCCGTAGCGCGCTAACATCACCGCACGAAACTGCGCCCAGGTGCGACTAGGCACCTGACGCTCACCAGCGTCGATCCACCACAGCCGCGCATCTCCATAAAGACATTTAGCAGCGAGCATGATCTCCAGATAGTCCGGGATGTGACACATCAAGAATGTTTGCTCCATATCGTGGAGCCACGCCTCGACGTGCACAGTACGCCTCGTGCTGTCAAAGGATAGGGGGTGTGCACGGAAGAAAACCGTAACGGCGTCTCTATCCTCTTCGGTCATCATGGAGTCCATCGTACCGTATCCACACGCAATGCTTAACTATGAGCATACATATATAAAACATAAAGTAAATCTAAACTTACGTATAGTGGCGGCGATGGCAGGCAGACCATGAAATGATGTCGCAGGGAACCTCTCTGATACCAATCTGTGACGACCCGCCTTGTACAGGCCGTCACTACTTGACTTACTTAACTTACTTGAACTTAAACTTGTTTTATCCCATTTTTCATCATAAAAATAGTGGGGATTTTTTTTTTTTTTTTTTATAGTTAGCGGAAGCAGTATACTTAGAAATATTTACATACACTCAAACACAAATAAAATAACTGTTTGTTTTCTCAAAATAGATATATTAATTAAATCCTTTTGAGTTGTGAATCCCAACCCATTCATCATTTCACAGCCACCGGCTTTACCCTCTACCATGCAGTTAATTCAAGACAGGCTGTTTACCTACAGCATAAACTTCAAACAATGAGCGAAAGCTCAGCAAGTACAACTCCTATACCGCAAACCGATTACATGAAACATACATAACCTTTTTCATGAAATCATAAACATGGCATCATATCATCTTAAACATGAAAGCATAACATGGCATCATATCATCGATTTTTTCATCTTAAACATGAAATTCTGTCGTGAAATGCATGAACCGTTTATGTCCAATTATGCTTGCTTACTTGTATCACACTTTATCTTGTTGATTTTACTTGTGGGCCCGTTAACTTGATGTGCATGTACCCGGTGCGCAGCTTAAGGAGATTACCCAAGCTTTCGACCCGATCGTCATCAGGGGGCACGACACTGGCTCTTGTGGCCTTTTCTCAAACATTCTGTTTGTATGTCTTTCTTGACATCTTTTCACTTGATAGATTAGTGAGCATACTTATACGATGCCTCCTAATCTCATGTTCTATCAATGCATGGACAGTCGTACTTTTTCATGTAAGTATAATAACAATACTTGAAACATTCATCATACAATAAGCATATTGCAACCATCGAGCAAATCATCAATTAACACTTAAACAGTGTAAAGTAAACATGTTAAGCAAACATATAACTCTAGCCTATGCTGTAGGCGGCGTTGTACTTACTTTATCTTTGTTGTTCGCGTGATCGAATTTCCTTTCCCGAGCACGCTCGCAGATCACCTCCTGCCCATGGACGTTTACGCGTGAGGTCTCTATTCTAAGATCGTTTAATGTCGGATTAAACCAACATATATATTTTTCGGTTATAAGACCCTCTTCTAACACATGTGAAGGGGTCACACGGCACAACCCACAACGGAAATATTAATTAAGGGTTCATGTAGAGGATCATAATCTTAACTTAAACCTCAATCCGCATGTTAACTCTGGGCTTGGGCAAGGCCCTAGTAACTCGAAATAATTTTCCGGCTACTAACGCAGTATCTTATTTATTTTAATCTTGAAAACCTTGAACTTGTTTAAGATATCATTTTCTTGTTTATTTAAATAAGTTTGGTGAATTGCACCCAACTTGTCTTGAAAATTACAAAACACTTGAAAATATTTCTATAAAACATTGGGAGATCGAAAACCGCCTTTGGAACAGTTTTCGGGTTTGAAAATGATGTTTGCAAGTTAGAAAAACGTTTTTCCTAGTCGTTGGTCTAGAAAATCCCGTGCATGAGATTTTGCTCACTGCACGATTTTGTTTGAAAATTCATAACTTAAAATATAAAACGAATTTGGAAATGCTTTCTTCACGAAAGTTATAGCTAACAAAAAGATCTAAAACTTTCATGTTTTGAAAATTTTCTGATCTGGCTCAGTTGATACCAGTTTTTGTTGAACACATGTGAATCGTTGGAACCTGTCACCCTGACCAGTTCTCGGTTTTTCTTCAAAAAAAGGCCATTGAAGCCTTATTTTTAAAATCTTTCACCGTTGCCCCCTAGGAAATACCCTAACGAACAACTTTCGTGTTTTAAGTTTTTACCCATTCGGCCTCTAAGGGACCTGTAAGTCCTACTTTTCCGAGCTGCCGGGTGTTGACCCGAGAGCAGTTTTGGTGTTAGTCCAAATTTTACTCCCTATTCGTCGCTCTAGCTCGACCGCCCAATGCGGGACCTAATATCACATGCACGTCTTCTAAGTCCCTCATACACATAAAATTTTAAATCCCGTGCTTTCGATTCAACTCAAGGCCGAACCCCTTGGTCCACGGTTTGAGAGAGAAACATACATATAACAAAACTCAACCATAACATCATACAATCCCTAGAACATGCATCTAGAAATTTGATAAACATAATAGAGACATGAACCCTTAAATAGAAACCCTAGCATGCAACTCTAGCACACAAAATCATAGAGCATAACTCCAACCAAACATGCAAAATAATCACCTCATAAACCTAAATCAAGCATAAAAATATAACCTAAGCTATTTAGGCCGAAACCGAAAATTATAAGCTTAAGCTCTTACAACTTTTGGCTTGAAATACATAGTAAAACCCTTGAGAAAATGAACCAAAATTTGAACCAAGAACTAGGGTGAAGTTCGGATTTTTACCTTAAAAAAATCCGGGGTGTCACTAGCTTGTTCCTAGTTGAGATTAGCCTCCAATGTGCACGGTTTGGACTTCAACAATGGTCACAAAAATTTTGTTAACTTCCTCCCCCAACCAACCTTGGAAAAGAGAAGAAAATGCCCAAAAAATCTTACCTTAAGATTCCTTGAATCTCCTTAGTAGCAACTCACAAAAAGGGTGGTTTCTCTTGGATCTAGCTCACACCTTCATACAACCCTTGCTTCTAGCCAAAACCCGAAATTTTTTCTTGGATTTTCTCAGCTCCCAAACACTCGGTAAGGTGGGAAAGAGAGGGAAAAATTTTTGAACAACTTTCTCCTTTGATCTCACAAGAAAACCGAAGGCCTTTTAGGGTTTCTTCACAACTTTTTGGCTTGAACACTCTTGA
>CM046361.1:7559783-7617996 GCA_025413025.1 Ficus hispida
ATTTTTTCATCTTAAACATGAAATTCTGTCGTGAAATGCATGAACCGTTTATGTCCAATTATGCTTGCTTACTGTATCACACTTTATCTTGTTGATTTTACTTGTGGGCCCGTATACTTGATGTGCATGTCCCGGGCGCAGCTTAAGGAGATTACCCAAGCTTCGACCCGATCGTCATCAGGGGGCACGACACTGGCTCTTGTGGCCTTTTCTCAAACATTCTGTTGTATGTCTTTCTTGACATCTTTTCACTTGATAGATTAGTGAGCATACTTATACGATGCCTCCTATCTCATGTTCTATCAATGCATGGACAGTCGTAACTTTTTCATGTAAGTATAATAACAATACTTGAAACATTCATCATACAATAAGCATATTGCAACCATCGAGCAAATCATCAATTAACACTTAAACAGTGTAAAGTAAACATGTTAAGCAAACATATAACTCTAGCCTATGCTGTAGGCGGCGTTGTACTTACTTTATCTTTGTTGTTCGCGTGATCGAATTTCCTTTCCCGAGCACGCTCGCAGATCACCTCCTGCCCATGGACGTTTACGCGTGAGGTCTCTATTCTAAGATCGTTTAATGTCGGATTAAACCAACATATATATTTTCGGTTATAAGACCCTCTCTAACACATGTGAAGGGGTCACACGGCACAACCCACAACGGAAATATTAATTAAGGGTTCATGTAGAGGATCATAATCTTAACTTAAACCTCAATCCGCATGGTTAACTCTGGGCTTGGGCAAGGCCCTAGTAACTCGAAATAATTTTCCGGCTACTAACGCAGTATCTTATTTATTTAATCTTGAAAACCTTGAACTTGTTTAAGATATCATTCTTGTTTATTTAAATAAGTTTGGTGAATTGCACCCAACTTGTCTTGAAAATTACAAAACACTTGAAAATATTTCTATAAAACATTGGGAGATCGAAAACCGCCTTTGGAACGGTTTTCGGGTTTGAAAATGATGTTTGCAAGTTAGAAAAACGTTTTTCCTAGTCGTTGGTCTAGAAAATCCCGTGCATGAGATTTTGCTCACTGCACGGATTTTGTTTGAAAATTCATAACTTAAAATATAAAACGAATTTGGAAACGCTTTCTTCACGAAAGTTATAGCTAACAAAAAGATCTAAAACTTTCATGTTTTGAAAATTTTCTGATTCTGGCTCAGTTGATACCAGTTTTTGTTTGAACACATGTGAATCGTTGGAACCTGGTCACCCTGACCAGTTCTCGGTTTTTCTTCAAAAAAAGGGCCATTGAAGCCTTATTTTTAAAATCTGTCCACGTTGCCCCCTAGGAAATACCCTAACGAACAACTTTCGTGTTTTAAGTTTTTACCCATTCGGCCTCTAAGGACCTGTAAGTCCTACTTTTCCGAGCTGCCGGGTGTTGGACCCGAGAGCAGTTTTGGTGTTAGTCCAAATTTTACGTCCCTATGCGTCGCTCTAGCTCGACCGCCCAATGCGGGACCTAATATCACATGCACGTCTTCTAACGTCCCTCATACACATAAAATTTTAAATCCCGTGCTTTCGGATTCAACTCAAGGCCGAGACCCCTTGGTCCACGGTTTTGAGAGAGAAACATACATACAACAAAACTCAACCATAACATCATACAATCCCTAGAACATGCATCTAGAAATTTGATAAACATAATAGAGACATGAAACCCTTAAATAGAAACCCTAGCATGCAACTCTAGCACACAAAATCATAGAGCATAACTCCAACCAAACATGCAAAATAATCACCTCATAAACCTAAATCAAGCATAAAAATATAACCTAAGCTATTTAGGGCCGAAACCGAAAATTATGAGCTTAAGCTCTTACAACTTTTGTGCTTGAAATACATAGTAAAACCCTTGAGAAAATGAACCAAAAATTTGAACCAAGAACTAGGGTGAAGTTCGGATTTTTACCTTAAAAAATCCGGGGTGTCACTAGCTTGTTCCTAGTTGAGATTAGCCTCCAATGTGCACGGTTTGGACTTCAACAATGGTCACAAAAATTTTGTTAACTTCCTCCCCCAACCAACCTTAGAAAAGAGAAGAAAATGCCCAAAAAATCTTACCTTAAGATTCCTTGAATCTCCTTAGGTAGCAACTCACAAAAAGGGTGGTTTCTCTTGGATCTAGCTCACACCTTCATACAACCCTTGCTTCTAGCCAAAACCCGAAATTTTTTCTTGGATTTTCTCAGCTCCCAAACACTCGGTAAGGTGGGAAAGAGAGAGGAAAAATTTTGAACAACTTTCTCCTTTGATCTCACAAGAAAACCGAAGGCCTTTTAGGGGTTTCTTCACAACTTTTTTGGCTTGAACACTCTTGATCTCCTTAGCTCTCTCTTCTCTCTCTCTCTCTCTCTCTCTCTCTCTCTCTCTCTCGGATTTTTCTTGGAGGGAAAATGCCAATTGGTATGGCTGATAATGGGTTAAGGGCTGCTGAATTTTTGGGGTTTGAAATCCCTAGACATAGTGCCTCTAGCTAGGGAAATCCTAGGCTTTCTTTTCCAAGGAAAATTGGTTCAAATCTTGCCAATTGATATGGCTGATAATGGGTTAAGGGCTGCTGAATTTTTGGGGTTTGAAATCCCTGGAAATAGTGCCTCTAGCTAGGGAAAATCCTAGGCTTTCTTTTCCAAGGTAAATTTGGTTCAAATCTTGCTATTTAGTCCTCCAATTTTTGCAAGCTATTGCCCAAAGGGGCTTGAGTGGCCGGCTGCTAAGGGGAAGAGTGGGGGAGAGGTTGACAACTCATGGATGAGGTGTCACAAGCTCATTGGTCCATGTGTGTGGAGGGTTAAGTCCTAACTTAGCTTAATTGTGATGTAATTAAGCTTAAAGGCTTGTTTGGTTCAATATTTTTTTTTGAAAAATTGTGTAATTTCAACACCTTGCAATAAATTTTAATACTGAGTTGCTTAAATACTCAGTATCGAAAATTATATTGCATTAAAATTTTCGATCTGTGAAAAACTCGATCGGAAAATCTTTTCTCATATTTTCCGAATCCTTCGCCCTGAACTCTAACTTAGTATGCTTGATTTTTCTAAGTGATTTCAATTCTTATTCAAACTCATCTTGATCACGAAATGAGTTTTTAGCAGTAATTTCACTCATACTGCGATCTAAAAAAAAATATTCTTGTTTGACGTTTTCGACCGTTTGGTCTAACTGACTTATTGGTCAACGTCGACTTGTCTTGAAATGTGCAATCACGACCTCCTTCACTCAAAAAGGTCTTTTGTGAGTTCATGCAATTTGTTTTTGAGTCTTAATAAATCTTAAGAACTCGTTTAACAAATTAAGTTCTAAAACGAACTTCCTCATGAAATACCGATTACGGTAAATATTTACACGAAATTTCTATAAACTATGAGCCGAAGAAATTCGGGTGTTACAATCTACCCCCCTTAAAAATTTTCGTCCTCGAAAATCAGAACAATTCGGGGTAGTTTCTTCTCATGTCGCTCTCGACTTCCCATGTCGCTTCTTCAACCGCATGATTCTTCCACAAAACCTTGACCATAGGAATCGTTCGGTTCCTCAGGACCTTATCTTCCCTATCGAGGATTCTGACAGGCTTCTCCTCGTATGTCATATCGGTCTGAACCTCTACCGGCTCCTGATGAAGTATGTGGGAAGGGTCCGAGATATACTTTTTGAGCATTGAAACGTGGAAAACGTCGTGCACTGCTGATAGCTCTGGCGGTAAAGCGAGTCTGTACGCGACCTTCCCAACCCTTTCCAGGATCTCGAACGGTCCTGTGTAGCGCGGGCTCAACTTTCCTTTCTTACCGAACCTCATTACTCCCTTCATCGGAGTAATCTTTATGAAGACTGCGTCCCCAACTTGAAATTCCAAAGGTCTGCGACGCTTATCAGCGTAACTTTTCTGTCGACTGAAAGCAATGTCGAGCCTTCGTTTGATTTTCTGGATATCCTCGGAGGTCTTTCTGATGAAGTCTGTCTTTTGTAGCTGCTTCTGGCCGACTTCTTGCCAATTAATTGGCGATCTGCACTTTCTCCCATACAACGCTTCGAACGGTGCCACGTCAATCGAAGAGTGGTAGCTGTTGTTGTACGAGAATTCGATCAACGGAAGCTTCTGATCCCAATTTCCTTTGAAGTCCAAGACACACGATCGCAGCATATCTTCAAGTGTCTGGATAGTTCTCTCTGATTGACCATCGGTTTGGGGGTGAAATGCAGTACTGAACTTCAATCTCGACCCCATTGCCAAATGAACACTGGTCCAGAAACGCGAAGTAAAACGCCCATCACGGTCGGATATGATCGATCTTGGCACTCCGTGCAACTTGACGACTTGATTTACGTAGAGTTCGGCCAATTTTTCTACTGAAAAGGTGGCTTTGATGGCGATAAAATGGGCTGATTTGGTCAATCTGTCGACAATGACCCAAATCGTATCATTCCCACTTGTCGTCCTTGGCAATCCTACTACGAAATCCATCGTAATCTGCTCCCATTTCCATTCTGGGAGTTCAATTTTCTGTAGTTCGCCTCCGGGATGTCGGTGCTCTGCCTTAACTTTCTGACAAGTTAAGCAAGTTGATACGAATTCTGCCACGTCATTCTTCATGTTGGGCCACCAGTACGTCTCCTTGAGGTCCTTGTACATCTTGGTAGCTCCTGGATGTACAGAGTATGGCGTCTGGTGTGCCTCTTTTAGGATTTGTTCCTTTAAATCCTTCACTTTTGGAACCCAAATCCGTCTCTTGAAGTGGATTATTCCGTCTGCAGAAGTCGTAAAATCTTTGCTGTCCTGATCAGCAAGTCGCGCCTTTCTCAACGAAGAATCTTCTCCCTGATGCGCCTTGATTCTGTCCAGCAAATCTGAGTGAAGAGTCAGTGAATCCAATCTCCCGGTGATTATTTCCAGTTGATAATTACTGATCTCTTTCTGCAATGCCTTGGGAAGTGCTTCAATGGACATCAGTGTGCCTACTGATCTCCTACTTAGCGCATCGGCTACCCTGTTGGCCTTTCCAGGGTGGTAAAGGATTTCGCAGTCGTAATCCTTTACTAACTCTAGCCATCTTCTTTGCCTCATATTCAGCTCCTTCTGAGTAAAAATATACTTGAGGCTCTGGTGATCTGTGTAGATCTCGCATTTGTTTCCATACAGATAATGTCTCCATATCTTAAGTGCGAAGACCACCGCTGCTAGCTCCAAATCGTGCGTAGGATAATTCTGTTCATGATTTTTCAGCTGTCTTGATGCATAAGCTACCACCTTTCCGTCCTGCATCAGAACGGCTCCTAATCCAATCTTAGAAGCGTCACTGTAGATTACGAAATTTCCTGCATCAACATTAGGAATGATGAGCACCGGGGCACTTGTCAACTTTCTCTTCAGCTTCTGGAAGTTTTCCTCGCACTTTGGAGTCCATTCGTACTTTTTGTCATTCTTGGTGAGGGCCGTGAGGGGTGCTGCTATCCTGGAGAATCCCTCTACGAAGCGTCGATAGTATCCAGCGAGCCCTAGGAAGCTTCTTATCTCGGTAACGTTTCTGGGGGTCGGCCATGAGCTAACCGCTTCAATCTTTGCTGGATCTACGGAAACTCCCTCTTTTGATACTACATGCCCCAAAAAGTGAACCTTATCCAGCCAAAATTCACACTTCGTGAATTTGGCGTATAGCTGATGTCGCCTTAACATTTCCATTACCAGTCTGAGGTGCTGCTCGTGCTCCTCTTTGGATCTTGAGTAGATCAAAATGTCGTCGATGAAAACGATGACAAATTTGTCCAAGTATTCCTTGAAAATTCGGTTCATGAGATCCATGAATGCAGCTGGGGCGTTTGTCAATCCGAATGGCATTATTAAAAACTCGTAATGCCCATAGCGCGTCCTGAAAGCTGTCTTGAACACATCCGACTCCTTGATTCGAAGTTGGTGATAACCTGATCGCAAGTCCACTTTGGAGAACACTTCTGCTCCTCTAAGCTGGTCGAACAAATCGTCGATCCTGGGCAGTGGGTATTTGTTTTTGATCGTCAGCTTGTTCAATTCTCTGTAGTCGATGCACATGCGCAACGATCCGTCCTTCTTTTTAACGAACAGGACAGTGCTCCCCATGGAGAGTGGCTTGGTCGATGAATCCTCTGTCGAGTAACTCCTGCAACTGTACTTGGAGTTCTCTTAGCTCGGCCGGTGCCATTCTGTACGGCGCCTTTGACACTGGTGCAGCTCCGGGTAGCAACTCGATCTCGAAGGAAATCTCACGCTCCGGTGGAAGTCCGGGTAGATCCTGTGGAAAGATGTCCAGATAATTCCTAATAATAGGAACTCCTTCCGGTGTCAGTTCTTCTTGCTCCTTGTCCACCAAATTAGCCAAATAACCCTGGCATCCATTGGCTATCATTTTCCAAGCTTTCATTGTGGAGATGAGCTTTGTGGAGAAACGTCGGGACTGTCCTTGAAAACTGAAATCCTCATCGTCGCAGGGGCTGAACGTGACGTTACGCTTTCGACAGTCGATCCTTGCGTTGTGACGGCCTAAGAAGTCCATCCCCAAGATCACATCGAAATCGTGCAACCTGATTGCGATGAGATCTGCGAGTAATTCTCTGCCATTGATCCTAATAGGAACATTTTGGATCCAAAAGCTGGACCACAAAACTTCTCCCGATGGCAAAGATGCTGAAAAGGTTTGCTCTACTCTACTCCCGACTCTACTTAACTTCTGAGCAACTCCATCGATATGAACGATGGGTAGCGCCAGAATCAAATAGGGTAATTACATCATAGGTGGCGATAGAAAGCTGACCTGTCACCACGTTGGAGGTGCCCGCTTCTGCATCTCCCCTTGTATAAGCGTAGATCCTGGCCCGTGGCTCAGGTGCCTCCAATCTACCCTGGGCAATCGATGGACCTTCGAGTGTAGCCTGGACTGCATGTAATTGCTGGTGTTGGGGGTTTCTGTTCGGATAGGGCTGGTACTATTGCTGTGTATTCTGAGGACAGCTTCTCGCGTAGTGCCCTTCCTTGCCGCAGACATAGCAAGTGTTGGTCCCCTGGCGGCAGACACCCGGATGCTTTTTACCACACTTGTTGCACTGGGGGTAACTATTCTTGTCCCTCTCGTTGCCTTGGTTATTCCTCTTCTGGGGGAAATTTCTCTGCTGTCCCTGGTGATTGAAATTCCCCTTCCGCTTGTTCTTTCCGGGTTGTCGGGGACCTTGTGCATTGGGGTTGCTGGCCTGGGCTTGTGGCTTAGCTTCCGTGGATTGACGAGATTGGTTCGTCTTGACTAGAGCTTTTTCTTCTTTCTTGGACTTGTAAAATTGGGCTCTGGCCTCCTTATCTCTGTTGATCCAATACTCGGCTCTCAGGGCTCTCTCAATACAGTCCGACACTGTTACAGGGGAACTGTCTCCAGCACTCACTTGACGGACAATATCCGTCGGAACATCTTCATCATCAACCGCACTTTCTCAGTTTCACTGGTAATTAAGTTCGGGCACAACCGGGCCAATTGCTCGAACTTCTTGACAGCTTCCATCACTGTCATGGATCCTTGAGTGAAACTGGTGAGTTCGTCCTGCTGGGCAGCCAGGACTTCTTTGTTGTAGTACATAGCCCTGAACTCGTCCACGAAGTCTTGCCAGGACATAGTCAGCACATTTCTTCTCATCTGCACTGTTATCCACCAGTGCCTCGCGTCCTTTTTCAGCGCAAAGGATGCACAGAGTACTTTTCTTGTTCGGTCAGGCGCATAAAATCCAGAATGACTTGCATGTCGATCAGCCAGTTGTCGGCTGCAATCGGATCAATTGGCTCCTCGAACTCGGGCGCCTTCATCCTTCTGAACCTTTCATACAGAAGGTCCTCTCTCACCGGCTGTAGCTGCATCTGTACTTCAGCCGGGGCTACTGGAACTTCAGCGTTCCGCGGAATTTCCTGCCTGACCTCTGGTTGGGCTACCGGAGGAATATTCAGCACTTGGGGTGCTACAGGAGGAATAGGTTGCACTTGAGGCACTGCCGGAGGGACTGGCTGTGCCGGTGGTGGAACCTCTTGGACTTTGGGTCCCAGATTCTGCTGAGCTAGCTGCTCCCGAATAAGAGTCATCTCTTGTTGCTGCTCTTGCAGCTGGCGTTGAATATTTGCTAATATGACAGTCAAATCCTGTGCCGGAGGATTTATCGGCATAGTTCTTCTCGGACGTACCATCTTGTAACCTCTATAGCAAGAAAAGATATTAATCACATCTCTTCTTTCATATAATTATTATCATTACATCATAAAATATCACAACATGCATGTAACATCATAATATACTTGTATCTTGCCATAACTCAAAGGCAGATATTTAATGACATATTTACTTGAAAAAAAAAATTTCGTAAAGAGAAATGAAATATCATCTGATTTCATTTAACCCGTCTCAGCACGGTCTCTTTGTACATAATCAAAATACAAGGCTTTTCAAAATACATGATTCCCTCGGCATTTTTCAAAAAGGTGCCGGGTACTGATATATATATATATATATACTTATCTTCAAAAAAAATACTTGTCACTTTACCAAAAATACACATGGTTAAAACAACAAGATGGAAGTGATCTAACACTTCCCATCGTACATAAGGTACATCCTAACGTCCGAATGTACATAACATATTATAAATGAAATTTTAGTACGAAAGAAAGAGGGTATAAAACAAAACGGCCCTAATCTACCGGATGACTTCGATCTCAAGCGCGGATATCTCGGAATCCGTGTCGTCCTCTAAATCGTCTTCCCAGTCCCCGTCATCTGGAACGATGTGATGTGGCTCGTCCTCGAGGGGAAACTCTTCGGGATCCTCCTCGTCGTCCGGGATCTCCTCGGGATCTTCCATATCGTGGAGCCACGCCTCGACGTGCACAGTACGCCTCGTGCTGTCAAAGGATAGGGGGTGTGCACGGAAGAAAACCGTAACGGCGTCTCTATCATCTTCGGTCATCATGGAGTCCATCGTACCGTATCTACACGCAATGCTTAACTATGAGCATACATATATAAAACATAAAGTAAATCTAAACTTACGTATAGTGGCGGCGATGGCAGGCAGACCGTGAAATGATGTCGCAGGGAACCTCTCTGATACCAATCTGTGACGACCCGCCTTGTACAGGCCGTCACTACTTGACTTACTTAACTTACTTGAACTTAAACTTGTTTTATCCCATTTTTCATCATAAAAATAGTGGGGATATTTTTTTTTTTTTTTATAGTTAGCGGAAGCAGTATACTTAGAAATATTTACATACACTCAAACACAAATAAAATAACTGTTTGTTTTCTCAAAATAGATATATTAATTAAATCCTTTTGAGTTGTGAATCCCAACCCGTTCATCATTTCACAGCCACCGGCTTTACCCTCTACCATGCAGTTAATTCAAGACAGGCTGTTTACCTACAGCATAAACTTCAAACAATGAGCGAAAGCTCAGCAAGTACAACTCCTATACCGCAAACCGATTACATGAAACATACATAACATTTTTCATGAAATCATAAACATGGCATCATATCATCTTAAACATGAAAGCATAACATGGCATCATATCATCGATTTTTTCATCTTAAACATGAAATTCTGTCGTGAAATGCATGAACCGTTTATGTCCAATTATGCTTGCTTACTTGTATCACACTTTATCTTGTTGATTTTACTTGTGGGCCCGTTAACTTGATGTGCATGTACCCGGTGCGCAGCTTAAGGAGATTACCCAAGCTTTCGACCCGATCGTCATCAGGGGGCACGACACTGGCTCTTGTGGCCTTTTCTCAAACATTCTGTTTGTATGTCTTTCTTGACATCTTTTCACTTGATAGATTAGTGAGCATACTTATACGATGCCTCCTAATCTCATGTTCTATCAATGCATGGACAGTCGTACTTTTTCATATAAGTATAATAACAATACTTGAAACATTCATCATACAATAAGCATATTGCAACCATCGAGCAAATCATCAATTAACACTTAAACAGTGTAAAGTAAACATGTTAAGTAAACATATAACTCTAGCCTATGCTGTAGGCGGCGTTGTACTTACTTTATCTTTGTTGTTCGCGTGATCGAATTTTCTTTCCCGAGCACGCTCGCAGATCACCTCCTGCCCATGGACGTTTACGCGTGAGGTCTCTATTCTAAGATCGTTTAATGTCGGATTAAACCAACATATATATTTTTCGGTTATAAGACCCTCTTCTAACACATGTGAAGGGGTCACACGGCACAACCCACAACGGAAATATTAATTAAGGGTTCATGTAGAGGATCATAATCTTAACTTAAACCTCAATCCGCATGGTTAACTCTGGGCTTGGGCAAGGCCCTAGTAACTCGAAATAATTTTCCGGCTACTAACGCAGTATCTTATTTATTTTAATCTTGAAAACCTTGAACTTGTTTAAGATATCATTTTCTTGTTTATTTAAATAAGTTTGGTGAATTGCACCCAACTTGTCTTGAAAATTACAAAACACTTGAAAATATTTCTATAAAACATTGGGAGATCGAAAACCGCCTTTGGAACGGTTTTCGGGTTTGAAAATGATGTTTGCAAGTTAGAAAAACGTTTTTCCTAGTCGTTGGTCTAGAAAATCCCGTGCATGAGATTTTGCTCACTGCACGGATTTTGTTTGAAAATTCATAACTTAAAATATAAAACGAATTTGGAAATGCTTTCTTCACGAAAGTTATAGCTAACAAAAAGATCTAAAACTTTCATGTTTTGAACATTTTCTGATTCTGGCTCAGTTGATACCAGTTTTTGTTTGAACACATGTGAATCGTTGGAACCTGGTCACCCTGACCAGTTCTCGGTTTTTCTTCAAAAAAAGGGCCATTGAAGCCTTATTTTTAAAATCTGTCCACGTTGCCCCCTAGGAAATACCCTAACGAACAACTTTCGTGTTTTAAGTTTTTACCCATTCGGCCTCTAAGGACCTGTAAGTCCTACTTTTCCGAGCTGCCGGGTGTTGGACCCGAGAGCAGTTTTGGTGTTAGTCCAAATTTTACGTCCCTATGCGTCGCTCTAGCTCGACCGCCCAATGCGGGACCTAATATCACATGCACGTCTTCTAACGTCCCTCATACACATAAAATTTTAAATCCCGTGCTTTCGGATTCAACTCAAGGCCGAGACCCCTTGGTCCACGGTTTTGAGAGAGAAACATACATACAACAAAACTCAACCATAACATCATACAATCCCTAGAACATGCATCTAGAAATTTGATAAACATAATAGAGACATGAAACCCTTAAATAGAAACCCTAGCATGCAACTCTAGCACACAAAATCATAGAGCATAACTCCAACCAAACATGCAAAATAATCACCTCATAAACCTAAATCAAGCATAAAAATATAACCTAAGCTATTTAGGGCCAAAACCGAAAATTATAAGCTTAAGCTCTTACAACTTTTGTGCTTGAAATACATAGTAAAACCCTTGAGAAAATGAACCAAAAATTTGAACCAAGAACTAGGGTGAAGTTCGGATTTTTACCTTAAAAAAATCCGGGGTGTCACTAGCTTGTTCCTAGTTGAGATTAGCCTCCAATGTGCACGGTTTGGACTTCAACAATGGTCACAAAAATTTTGTTAACTTCCTCCCCCAACCAACCTTAGAAAAGAGAAGAAAATGCCCAAAAAATCTTACCTTAAGATTCCTTGAATCTCCTTAGGTAGCAACTCACAAAAAGGGTGGTTTCTCATGGATCTAGCTCACACCTTCATACAACCCTTGCTTCTAGCCAAAACCCGAAATTTTTTCTTGGATTTTCTCAGCTCCCAAACACTCGGTAAGGTGGGAAAAAGAGAGGAAAAATTTTGAACAACTTTCTCCTTTGATCTCACAAGAAAACCGAAGGCCTTTTAGGGGTTTCTTCACAACTTTTTTGGCTTGAACACGCTTGATCTCCTTAGCTCTCTCTTTCTCTCTCTCTCTCTCTCTCTCTCGGATTTTTCTTGGAGGGAAAATGCCAATTGGTATGGCTGATAATGGGTTAAGGGCTGCTGAATTTTTGGGGTTTGAAATCCCTAGACATAGTGCCTCTAGCTAGGGAAATCCTAGGCTTTCTTTTCCAAGGAAAATTGGTTCAAATCTTGCCAATTGATATGGCTGATAATGGGTTAAGGGCTACTGAATTTTTGGGGTTTGAAATCCCTGGAAATAGTGCCTCTAGCTAGGGAAAATCCTAGGCTTTCTTTTCCAAGATAAATTTGGTTCAAATCTTGCTATTTAGTCCTCCAATTTTTGCAAGCTATTGCCCAAAGGGGCTTGAGTGACCAGCTGCTAAGGGGAAGGAGTGGGGGAGAGGTTGACAACTCATGGATGAGGTGTCACAAGCTCATTGGTCCATGTGTGTGGAGGGTTAAGTCCTAACTTAGCTTAATTGTGATGTAATTAAGCTTAAAGGCTTGTTTGGTTCAATCTTTTTTTTTGAAAAATTGTGTAATTTCAACACCTTGCAATAAATTTTAATACTGAGTTGCTTAAATACTCAGTATCGAAAATTATATTGCATTAAAATTTTCGATCTGTGAAAAACTCGATCGGAAAATCTTTTCTCATATTTTCCGAATCCTTCGCCCTGAACTCTAACTTAGTATGCTTGATTTTTCTAAGGTGATTTCAATTCTTATTCAAACTCATCTTGATCACGAAATGAGTTTTTAGCAGTAATTTCACTCATACTGCGATCTAAAAAAAAATATTCTTGTTTGACGTTTTCGACCGTTTTGGTCTAACTGACTTATTGGTCAACGTCGACTTGTCTTGAAATGTGCAATCACGACCTCCTTCACTCAAAAAGGTCTTTTGTGAGTTCATGCAATTTGTTTTTGAGTCTTAATAAATCTTAAGAACTCGTTTAACAAATTAAGTTCTAAAACGAACTTCCTCATGAAATACCGATTACGGTAAATATTTACACGAAATTTCTATAAAATATGAGCCGAAGAAATTCGGGTGTTACATAAGATACAAAATTTTAAAAAAATTGTCATATCATAAAAATTCATTTCATAACTTTAGGTTAAAACTATGACCTAAACTTTAATTTACATAAGGAATTTTGATTTATTAATAAATTCATAAAAATTCCTTATCATAAATTTACGTATTACGTATTCACACTTTGTCTTCTAAATTTTTAAAAATCTTACTTTATCTTTTTTAAATTTGAATTAGTCCTATTTAATTTCTTATATTAGAATTTCAATTAAAAACATACCAAAAAAATAAAGTGATGTGAATTTTTTTTTATGCTTGCTTTCATAAAAAAACTATATAAAGACATTGAGCGAGACTGTTGTCCCCTATTTTTTCATATGTTTTTAACTAAAATTCAAATAAATTAGGTTAAGTGAAACTATTTAAATTTAGAGGGTAAAATAAGAGTTCTCAAACTTCAACCTAATTCAAAGGATATAAATGAGAATAATTTAAATTAAAAAAAAAAAAAACCATTCTTTGCCGAAGGTGCAGCAGAGGGGGAACATAAACGAGATTCCGCAAGAGTTCCCTTTCGGCCTCCGCAACTCGAAGTCGAAGCTTTCCTTCCCATTTGCAGACTTCTCCAATGTTTTTCTACCACTTTTTTTTTTGGCTATTTTCTCAGGTAAACTTATTTCCTCCTTCTCGATCTGATTTCACTTCCGACACTTATTGGTTAGATTAACAAAGAGATATGGTCTTGTAATGTCAAAATCGATTTTTCTTAGCGTTTGTTGCATTTTTTTTTTTTTATCATATCTTGTTTTTTGGTTCTTATAAAGATTGTTCTTATTTATTTATTTATTTTTTAAATTTCATTAGAGGCTGAAATTTGTACCTCTTGTTGTTGTTGTTGTTGTTGTTTTTATTTATTTATTTATTTATTTATTTGACAGATGAAATTGAGGTAGAATTAACGAATTTTAAGTAAGCAGATGGATCTTGAAGCCAAAAGATTTGGAGAGGGTAAGAATCCGTAGTGATTGTGTGATTTGTATTCCGTTCTTATATAGTTCTTTCATAATGCCATTGCTTGGACTTAGCTGCGGAGGCAGGAAATTTTTTCAATGAGGGCGTTATAAAAGTAATCAGTATTATATATATATTTTTTATTTTTTTTTAAATTAGTGAGTGTGGATATAATATACATTATAAAATGGTTGCATAAATTCTACTGAAATTTTAGGAGTAAAAATTGTGTCAAAATTTTACCGGGGCACAGTTGTAATTTTTCTTATAAATTCGAGGTACAATTAAAAGTGTACCAAATTATAAGGTTGCGCCGCCACTGCTTGGATTGTGTTTGGAGTTTTAGGCTATGTAAGAAAAGAAAGACAGCTAACGTTGGTGAGGAAAATAGAGAGACAAGGGCGGACCTTTCTCTTATTGTGTTTGGTACGGGTTCTGTTGTTGTATTAATTTCTCATAGACCACAGATAAATATATTTTACTCCTATTCCCCTCAAGAGCCCTCTATCGACGGAACACACGCAAACATAAGATGTAATGTAAAAATATGTGGGATGTGTCTTTTTTGAATAATTGTCTTGGTATTTTTTACCTTCCGGTTTTCACTTCACTGTTTATTAGAGCTTCACGTTGGTAGAATTCCCGTGAGGATTAAACGCAGTGGTATAACAATACGGGCTTGATTTAACCCTTCTGGTTGTGAAATGATCAGCTGGAAGAGTCCTGAGAAGGCACTTGCTCAAACATATACAGTTGCGTGCATAAGAGTATTACATTTCCGGTTTCAAGCTTGATACGCTGTGTTTGTAAGGACCGGATTGCAGATCGTGGTCTTTGGTACTTCTGTTCTCTTTGTTCACTAGCAGCTAAGGTTGTATGTTTCTGGACACAGTTGTCCGAAAGGTGCTAATTTTTGTTTGCATGGAGCTTGTTGACTAGTAAGGTCCTAGTGCAAGAGATAAAACTGCGCCGTCCCTGGATATGTTTGAATAATTGACGTAGTTCTCAATGGTGTTGAATTAGACACATTCAGTTGAGGGATGGGATTTGTTAACGTTTTTCATTTAAGATTGTTTTTTTTTATGGCTTTTTGCTATTTTTGGGATGGATACGAAACAGAATATTGGGAGAATCTGCAGATACAAGTTCTGATTACCCTTGTCCTTTTTCTAAGATGCAAGCTCTGTGCTTGTTCTTGGCATCCATCAGTAGAATTTTATTTCATCGGTTTTTCTTTTTTGGTACTGTGTTCTTCACTTGTAGTCTACGAAACACAACAGACACGTGTTCTTGGAAAGTCAATGATTTGATGTACCTGGTCAAAGGGAAATATAGAAATTACCCTATTCTTTCCAGAGCTCACACTGATGCTTAACACCAGAATATTGTCCATGGTTCAACCGTATAATCGACAATGTGGGTATAGTTTCGTAAAGTTTAGGAATATAACTTTTAGATTGATCCTAGTGCAAAGTCAGATTGTGATGAGCCTTGCCGAATGAAATACTGAATATATCTTACAGCATCTGAAAGAAAAGAGGATAAGAATTATATATATACATTGGTTTAGTTATTTTCTTTGTTCTTCCGGTTACAAAAAATGAGTGAAAACTGAACAAACTTTTTATACTTGGAATCAACTTTCTAAAGTTCTGAATGATTATCAGGGCCGAGGGAACTTGGTGGCGCTGCTGATCTCATAAGTCAATTCAAGCTTTGGCCTCATTATGAATCTTTTTGCAAAAAGTCCATTCCTTTGTCAATATCTGAGACTCACTATCTTCATAATGTTGTTGGAGATACCAAAATCAGGAAAGGGGAAGGGATGGAGTTGGATCAGCTATTTCGAAATGCCTCCCATTTGAGAGAACGAAGCACACACATGCATCTTTTTTTTTGGATAATCTAGGGGATGCATTTCGAATGAGAGACAACTTCTGTTAACTTGTCAGACATTTTTCTCCAGTACATATTGTGTACACCTCACAGTATATTATATTTTGAACTTGTGGTGGTGTCAACAGGCAGAGAAGGGGATCCCTACCTCCGGGGGTGAAGCTAAAGAGCGAGTTAAAAGAAGAGGAGAGGAAGCGCAAAAGGCTTAAAAGCAAGGTTAAAAAGGACAAGAAGGATCATAAGAAACACAGTGAACAGCAAAAGGATAAGAGTAGTCATATGGAGAAACGTATAGATTTTTCCGGTGGCTCTACCCTTGAGTCCTTGAAGAAACCATGGGACAACGTCTGTACCTTCGCACCTCTTGTTCCTCTTTTGTATTTAATGACGATCTTTTACTTGAGCTTAAATATGTGGGAAAATATGAATTAGATCCCTTGATTGGTGGTAGTCAATCAAATTGTAAATAATCACTTTCTAGAAATCAGGAATGTGATTTTGATATAATTGTTACTAAATATAGGGTTTCCTGATTTAGCTAAGTTAGTTTCCCTTTTCCGTTGATATTGTAGTTTCCCTTTCTTATTGTAATCTCGTGTATATAAGCCCTGTAATTGTGAACAGAAATAGACAACTTTTCTCTCATTTTACCACATGGTATCAGAGCTTTAGGTTCTCTTTAGAAATAAAACGTTTTTTGGCCTTCATACTGTTGTTTCTTTATGCCCTGTTTTTACTCTGTTTTTTGCGTCCAAAACAGAGTATTTCGCACAGTTTCTGTTCAGCCAATTCAGTCTTCTTTTTGCTGGCCTTCATTGCCGTGTATCAGTCTTCATAGCCTTTTTTTCTGATTTGCCTTCATTGCAGTTCCCTTTCTTGCCAATCAGATTAGCAATTTTTTTTTTATCAACCCATCTCTTTTTCTTTTGAGCCTTCATTGCCAATTGATAAAGAATGTCAGAGACGACTGTTAAATCATCCCAACAACATGAAAAAGAGCCAGTCCAGCATTCCATCGGGGAATTGCAGAATATTCAACCGGCATACCGACTTAATGGCCGAAATTACTTGAAATGGTCTCAGTTGGTTAAAACTTTTTTGAAAGGAAAAGGGAAAATTAGCCATTTGTTAGGAGCAGGACCGAAGAAAAGTGATGTAGGATTTGATGTGATTGAGAAGCCACAGGAAAATGGAGTATTCAATAGTGACGAGATTGAGAAGCTGAGGAATCTGATGGGAACTCTCGAGAAGCCATCATCTTCTGGTGCTTGTTCATTGGCCCTCTCAGGTGAGTCCTTATTCTCCTTTGGACTGAATGTTTCTGGTAAATTGTTTGAAGATTCATGGATCATAGACTCAGGAGCCACAGACCACATGACACATGCCTCAAATTTTTTCCATACTTACACCCCATGTTCCAGCACTAGAAAAATCAGCGTTGCCGATGGCACCACAGCCACGGTAGCCGGTGTAGGAGACATCACTATCACTCCACGTCTAGTCCTTAAAAATGTTCTACATGTCCCAAAATTAACCACCAACCTTGTGTCCATTCAAAAGCTTACTAGAGACTTAAATTGCCATGTTACTTTTATCCTTCTTATTGTGACTTTCAGGACCAGGGTTCGGGAAGGAGGATTGGACGTGCTAAAGAAAAGGACGGACTTTACTATCTTGAGACATCACCTACTCCAAGTATGATCAAGAAAAATTTATCCTCTTCATTTCTGTCTTCTTCCAATAAAGATGCCATATGGTTGCATCATTTTCGTCTTGGGCATCCCTCTTTTGCAGTTTTACAAATTATGTTTCCTTCTTTGTTTAAGGGATTAAATATTAGAACCTTTCATTGTGATATTTGTGAGTATGCCAAACACACTCGTGTTGTTTTTCCCATAAGCAATAAAAGAAGTTCTTCTCCTTTCTATTTAATTCACAGTGATATATGGGGACCTTCTACAGTCCCGAATGTTTCTGGTTCCCGGTGGTTTGTGTCCTTTATTGATGATTGCACTAGAGTCTCCTGGATATTCTTGCTAAAAAACAAATCAGATGTGAGTACTGTCCTACCAAATTTTCATATGATGATTCAAAATCAGTTTGGTACCAAAATAAGAAGGTTTAGGTCTGACAATGCAATGGACTATTTTAATCAAATCTTATTTCCCTACTTTCACAAGGAATCATTCATGAGTCATCCTGCATTAATACCCCACAACAAAATGGGATAGCTGAAAGAAAAAACGGTCATCTCCTAAACACTACTCGGGCACTTTTGTTTCATCAAAATGTACCAAAACAATATTGGGGGGAAGCAGTTCTTACATCTGCCTACATCATAAATAGAATTCCTTCACGAGTTTTAGGGTCAAAAAGTCCAATGGAAGTTCTGTCTAAATTCTACCCCGACATTAGTGCTACGAACATGCTTACGCCTAGGATATTTGGATGCACTTCATTTGTTCACGTCCATAGCAATAATCGGGGCAAATTAGATCCTAGAGCCATTAAGTGTGTCTTTGTAGGATACTCCTCCACACAAAAAGGTTACAAATGTTTTCATCCACCCACTAGGAAACTCTATATCTCAGCTGATGTTACTTTTGCAGAAGGGAAACCATATTTCATTGAACCTTATCTTTAGGGGGAGTCATCTATCATAGAAGATAAGGATTTCTTTCTACTTGATCTACCACCCTCATTTTCGTCTCAATCACCATCCTCTTCTCCTGTGTCGAACTCTCAGTCCACTTCAGTAAATGAGTTCATCTCAAATACAGAACCCCTGTCCCCTGTCTTGTCACCCATGTCTCCTGAACAGGATAATAGGACTCTTGATCATATACGATACGGAAAAGGGAAGGTGTACTCAAGGAAGCAAGGTCCAGCTCCTGATCTGATGCAAGTCCAAGTCTCCAATCCGATTTCTGAGAATGAGGTAACCGTATCTAAACCTAATTTCATCCCACTTGTAGAACACCAACTTCCTGAAACTCAAACAATTGACCAGGATTTACCTATAGCCGTGAGGAAAGGAACTCGAGAGTGTACTAAACGACCATTGTATCCTCTAACCCATTTTGTGTCCTTCGAGAAATTCTCCCCAACCCATAGGAACTTTCTTACAAGTCTGAATGAAATCTTTATTCCAAACAATTTATCTGAAGCATTATCTAATGGAGAATGGAGGAAAGCCATGAGGGCTGAGATGGATGCATTGGAAAAGAATGGAACATGGGAGTTAGTAGACCTGCCGAATGGAAAAAAGACAGTAGGGTGTAAGTGGGTATTCTCCTTAAAGTATAAGGCTGATGGATCATTGGAGCGCTACAAGGCAAGGTTGGTTGCCAAAGGATACACACAGACATATGGAGTTGACTATCAAGAAACCTTTGCTCCAGTCGCGAAGATGAACACGATAAGAATTTTACTGTCATTAGCAGCCAACTGTAATTGGGAACTACAGCAGTATGATGTGAAGAATGCCTTTTTACATGGGGACCTAGATGAAGAAATTTATATGAGTATCCCATCAGGATTTAGAGGGGTAGAAGGAAAAAAGGTATGCAAGTTAAAGAAGGCCTTGTATGGGTTGAAGCAGTCACCTCGTGCTTGGTTTGGGAAACTTACTAAGGTAATGACAGCTACGGGATACAAGCAGAGTCAAGGGGATCACACTCTCTTCATTAAACACTCAGTGGCAGGGGGAGTCATAGTCTTGATAGTCTACGTGGACGATATGATTGTAACTGGAAATGATGAAGAGGAGAAGCAAGCTTTGAAGCAATGTTTGGTCAAAGAATTCGAGATTAAAGACTTGGGGAGGTTGAAATATTTTATGGGGATTGAGGTTGCTCATTCTAAACAAGGCATCTTCATTTCACAGAAAAAATATGTTACTGATCTTCTCAAGGAAACAGGAATGCTTGGAAGCAAGCCGGTTGCAACGTCTATAGAGCCAAATCATAGACTTGGAGAGGCTATTGGAGAACAGACAGTAGATAAAGAGATGTATCAGAGATTAGTTGGAAAGCTTATCTATCTTTCTCATACTCGGCCGGATATTGCATACTCTGTGAGCGTCATCAGCCAATTTATGCACGATCCCAGAGAAGTTCATCTTCAGGCTGCCTACCGTGTACTTCACTACTTGAAAGCTAATCCAGGGAAGGGAATAATGTACAAGAGAAATTCCGAGCTAGTTCTTGAAGCCTATACAGATGCAGATTATGCAGGGTCTCCAGTGGATCGAAGGTCAACTTCGGGTTACTGTACTTTTCTTGGAGGAAATTTGGTAACATGGCGAAGCAAAAAGAAAAATGTTGTAGCCAGGTCTAGTGCAGAAGCGGAGTTTAGAGCAATGCCACAGGCTGTGTGTGAGCTGTTATGGATGAAGATTATACTAGAAGACTTGAAGATTAGATGGAGTGGACCAATGAGACTCTACTGTGACAATAAATCGGCAATCAACATTGCACATAATCCCGTGCAACATGACCGAACTAAGCACATTGAGATAGACAGATATTTTATCAAGGAGAAATTAGAGAGTGGATTAATTTGCATACCATATGTTCCCACAGGAGGTCAACTGGCAGATGTTCTTACAAAGGGGCTCAATAGTTCGGCGTTTCGGGATCTGATTTCCAAGCTGGGAATGACTGATATCTATTCACCAGCTTGAGGGGGAGTGTGGGAAAATATGAATTAGATCCCTTGATTGGTGGTAGTCAATCAAATTGTAAATAATCACTTTCTAGAAATCAGGAATGTGATTTTGATATAATTGTTACTAAATATAGGGTTTCCTGATTTAGCTAAGTTAGTTTTCCTTTTCCGTTGATATTTTAGTTTCCCTTTCTTATTGTAATCTCGTGTATATAAGCCCTGTAATTGTGAACAGAAATAGACAACTTTTCTCTCATTTTACCACAATAACGTTGTCTGAGTGTTGTTAACTACTATGTGCTTATGCCTTTGTGTTGTAGAAAAGTCGGCTTGATGGTTTTGAAGGTCTTTCGGTTCGTGGGAGTCAAAGAAGCATGGTAACAGAGGTATACTTAAAAATGATCTTCCCCGTTTGTTGCATTCTTCATTATTATCTGCTTCGCTATATTCCTTGTTTAGTTGCTAGCTCATTTTTTTCTGCTCATCATATATTTTTCTCTAGTCAACATTATTCTGTTTGATCATGTAATCACGGAACCCTAAAGTCGCCGATATGGACGAACTAAAGGTGATGGGCAAAAAGTACATTGCCTGTTTTTCGTCTAGATTTGTAAATGCTCTAACCAGACTCTTCAACGTAAATCTATCATCTATTTTGTTAACGAAGACAAACTAGAAGAAACTATTAGGCTTAATAAGGAGAATTCTACAATAGGGTATGCAAAAATATAAGTAGGACTTTGTTTTAAACCGTAAATCTGTACAAGTTTTATGTATTTTGCGTACCTTATCATTTTGATGTGATTTTAACTAGATTTAACATTTAGAAACATGTAGTATTGATGGGGTATCCCTTCATTCAGGGAAGCGGGCAGAGAGAATGCTGGAGTAATTTGAGATGAGAGATCGCCAACTATGCCTACAGTTCTTACCAAAAAAACCAGCCTGTGTAAAGAAAGAAATTTATATCATCATCTCTCATTGATACCGTCTTTTCCTTTTCTCTTCGATCTTTCAGCAAAACCAGTCTTGGAAGCTGTTTACTATGCTTGAGAAAGAGAAAATTGTGGTTGGTGGTGCCAGTGTAGTGGGACACGTTCTCAGTACTTCTGAAGTTAAAAGGGTTCATCTCATAAATGGTCCCGAATTTTAATGCCGATCTCACTTTGGCCCTGTCATTTAAAAATGTCTTAAATTTAACCCTTCTATTGATCTATTTTGATTTTAAAATGGGATGGAGGGTTTCTTGGGAATAATATCCTATGATCTATTGTTGTGGAAATGTAGTTTGAAAAAGCGATATAGCTAGGATATAACCATTCAAATAGACATGTTTATATTTTTCTTTACCCTCTCTTAATATTTGTTTGGATTTTTGACATCTTATATATACTAAAAGAGTGCAAACTTTTTACTGTTCATCAGCAGTGTACTGACGGTTTTGCCCCTTGAAATTTGCCTGTTGATTATTTGTGTACAGTGGTTTGACGCTTTTGCCCCTAAAATATTATGTGCTCACTTTGTTTTTCCTCTCTGCCGCCGCTTGGGTTTCTCTGTTTTTTTTACTCTTCATTTTTGTTGGTCTTTGTTTCTCTCTCTCTCTTTCTGTCTGTCTTTCTCTCTCCGATTTTCTTCTTCTTCTTCCTTTCGTTTTTGGCTTTTTGAAACCCTAGAAATTTGGTTCTCCGTTTGGCTTGGTCGCCGCCTCTCACTCTTGCTTTATTCTCTCTCATTTTTTGTTTTTTTTTTTCCTCTCTCTTTCTTCTTTTCTCTGTTACTGGGTTTTTTTTTTCCCCTCCCTGGGTTTTCTTTTTTTTTTTTAGATTTTTGGTTGTCGGATTTTTTCTTTTCGGATTTTGTAGTTTTGTTTCTTTCGTTCTCTTCTTTATTGATATTTCATCATTTTTGAGCATGTGTATCTAATGTTTACCGGTAATTTTTTTTTTTTTTTTGGTTTTGGGATTTTCATTTGTTTTTTCCCGATTTTTTGTCTTCTTTCTTTTTCTTATTTTCTCTTAATCTTTCATTATTTTTTATTATGTGCATGTGTTGTTGATGGGAAATTTTTTCCCTCTCGGAATACATTGTTTTTTTCCTTTTCTGGAATATGAATACATTTTTCTAAATTCTAGATTTTTATTTTGGAGTTTTTTTGGGTTTTGTTTAGTTTTTTTCGGTTTTTTTCCTCTTAGTCATTTTGCATGTTGTTTTGTTTTTTCGTTTTCAGTATTTCCTCTTTGCATGTTCTAGCTTTCAGTATTTCGTTTGCAGGGACTGGTTTTTAAGGCATGTCTGGTGAAATTTTTTTTTTAGGTTTTTATTTTCTGAGCTTTATTTTGGTGGTTGTTTTTCTACCGGTGGGTTGTTTTTGGTTTTCGTGAAGAAACATTGTACTTTTGGAGCTGTTGTTGTTCGAAAACTTCGGTTTGTAGGAACTGGTTTTCAATGTATGTTTCCTGAAAAAAAAATTTTATTTTCTTCTCCCTCATGGATTGCTTTCGTATTTTGTTTTTCGGGTTTTACTGACTCTTCAAGGATTTCTTTTTTTCTCAGTTTATTTTGGTTTTTTTTTTCTTTTTCGGTTTCAAATTTAAACCGGTGGGTTTGTGTTCGTCACCGTCCATTTCAGCAGTTGTCCAATATTTATTTTGTCATTTTTATTCTACCAGTGAGTTGCTTTTGATTTTGGTTAAAAAATTTTGTGCTTTGGGTTTTAGAGACTGTTTGACGAAGTCAGAAGTTGTAGAAGAAAGAGATCTGAATGTGAAAATATATACATTGTAGATTGGAGTACTTGCAATTCTCAGCTGGGTGCTTCGAGTTTCCGATGAACATATTGAAGACTTTTTATTCCTGATGTCTGCGTTTTCAAATTATTTGATTCCCCCCCCCCCCTCCGGGTATTATTTTTTAAATTTTCCAACTGAATTTTGATTTATTTCTTTTTATTTTTTATAAATATTTGTGAATATTTAGTTGTATTCTAGGATGTAGTTACAATAGAATGAATTGTTTAGGTTTTCTATTACTTGAATCTTCGATTTGGCTTCCCTGTTTCTATCTTACATAGTTTAGTTTGGTTTTACTAATTTGTCTTATATATTTAGTTGTTTCAATTTAGGTTGTTTTCGTTGTGATTCGATTAAACTGTAACTTGGACTCTGAAAATTGCTTTTCTTGGAATTTGTTTTGTGTATATTTTGATTTTTTTTTTTTTTGTCAGTATATGTATTTTTACTATATACGTATAAGTCTTATATTTGTACTGCTTTTGGCCGACTCTTTACACACACCGTTTCTGAACTTTTGTAGTTACAATAGAATGAGATGTTTAGATTTTCTGTTACTTGAATCTTCGATTTGGCTTCCCTCTTTCTATCCCACATTGTTTAGTTTCCTTTTACTGATTAGTCTTATATATTTAGTTGTTTCAGTTTAGGTTGTTTTAGTTGTGATTCGATTATTTGTTACAGTTTTGTAACTTGGACTCTGACAATTGCTTTTCTTGAAATTTGTTTTATGTATATCTTTGGATTTTTTTCACTCAGTATTTGTATTTTTATTACATATGTGTAAGTCTTATATTTCTGCTATTTTTCGCCGACTTTTTACACACACCGTTTCTGCAGCTTTTTTTCCTGCCTTTTCTCTTATATATTCTATTTTTTCTCATATATTACATGTTTCTTATATTCTATCATTAGTCTTTTCGTAATATCCTCTGCCTTACTCTCTTTCGAATATCCTTTATTTCTTACTTCAAATATTTTGTCTTACAATTTCTAAACTTCTTAAAATTCTTCACTCTGAAATCGTCATTTCTGTGGAAATCTCTTGCTTTTTATCCAGGTACTATTAATTACTTTCTTCGCTGATTTTATATTCTATGTTTGTTACTTTTTATATTATTACTGTTAGTTTAGAATGATCTTATTGTCTGTATATTTTATTTTACTGTTCAAATCGTTTTTTTTTTTTTATTTTATGTTTTTTTTTTGTATTTTTTCTAACTAAAATTTAGGAAATATATATTCATGATTAATATTAATTGATTATGTGAGTAACGTATTAAAAATATTAATACAATAATTGTATTTTATATATTTATAATTAATATTAATGAAAAAATATTGACAACGAATGACATTTAGATTATCATTATAGATACAATTATATATTATTAAGTTAATGAATTTTGTTTATTATATGCTTTTAATTATTTTATTTTATTTATTATTCATTGTTTTTATTAGAAGATATTATTATTTTTGTGATAATTGCTAAATTTTTACTTAATATTTTACCATATATTTTTATTAATTCTTCTTATTGTTATAAGTTTTTTTTAATAAATAGTTTAATATTTTTCTTCTTTGAATTACATTTACATGTTTACTTTTACTTTTGTAACATATTTATACTGTTATTTTTCTATATTATATTACAAATTAGAATAATGGAAAAAATCTTGACAATATTGATTATTCATATGTTTAAACGTCAAAATTCAAATTATATGAATAATATAAGGAACTACATCAATAATGGAATTTCAAATAATATTATGATATTATAATAATAAATACTAACAATTTCTGTTAATAATTATAATTTATCTTAATAACTATTTTTATTTATAATATTCAATTTTTTTTTTTTTTTTCCTCATCCGTGCATGCACGGGATTAAACTCGTTTCATACTATAACTTAATATTAAAAAAAAAAAAAACCGAGATAGTAATATAGAGATGTACGCATTGAAAGACAATCCCGCAAATCACCTTAGGATTCGCTCATGAAACTTCATTAGACCTATATGTATCCGGTTTTCAAGGCCCATTTCAAGCAGGTAATACAAAACTTATGCCAAGTATAATGTTATTTCACGTTTTTTAAATGTGTTACTAATATTTTATCTTGACTGTGACGCTCAAATTATGTCAGAATTTTAGAAACTCAAGATTGATTAAAGGAACTCGAGAAAAGACTAAGAACTTAAAGCGTGAATAAGACTTGAAACCAGATGTGGGGACTTATTATTAATCTTGTATTTATGATGTTAAATTAGGGTTGAGTAAATTATCTACTGCAAATGGATAATCGACTGTCCAATCGTAGAAAATCATTAAGCTTTTAGGATTAAATTTAAAGAAAAAGAAATTTCAGTGGGAACTATGGTCCCATTAGGCCTCATATAAATTTACACACATAGATTCGTTCCCATTAAGAATAGTACTTAGTAATGAATCTTTTTGTGTCATTTTTAGGTATAGGAGGTAAAGTAAGGTAATTCTTTGAAGGTAAAATATGAAATTAACCCTTTTTAATTTATTGTTATTGCCAAATTGGATAACTTACATATACCAACTTATAGGTTACATTTCTTAATGCACTCGCCATTCACATGAAAATCAACTTTAGTCGAGTGAGCGAGATGTTTGGTTCCGTAGTTTATGAACAAAGCAACAAGAACCACCACCTGCAATACTAAGGTAATTGAAAGAAATTTCTCAGGCAAAAAACCTAGGGACTATAAATAGAAGACTAGTGATAGAAACATTGACTCAAATTTAATTTTTGAGAATCAATCTATGTGATGTGCGAGGTGTCATATTTTTTATTGGTAAGTCTTTATAATTAAAATATTGTATCTACCTGAAAAAATATAAACTTGTGGGCACATAAGTTGGCAATTTAAAAATTGGGATCGAGGAAATTGGTGTCCTTAACAAACTATGGAGGTGACCACAATCAATGGAAAAGAGCAAAGCTTCCCGAATGGTGATCATCTCGGCTATCATAACCGGATCTTTCCTATGCGACAGTCCCCTCATGGTCACAGGTAATAGCAGTGTCTAAACCATAGACATATTATGGTTCTCTCAAACTAAATATCTTCATGTCCCTCTAATAATAATAATAACATAACACATCAATTAGAAAAAATATTTAATTATAATATCATACAATATTAATTAAAAAGTCATGCTCATTTAATACGTATTGTAATATTATTAGAGGGACATTGAATGAGACACAAATAAAGGAACAAATAAGCCAAATCCCAACTAGATTGGGTGCAAAGTGTAGACCAACTTTTGACAATGTCCTAGTTACTAGATCTCAAAATACCACTCTATAAATAACAAAAAAAAAAAAAAAAAAAAAAAAACTTTTTGGTCACAAGTATAGCATAGCGGTAATTTCTTACATGACTTTATAAAAAAATGTAGAGTTCGAGTCCGGAAAAAAAAACCCATTCTTTAATATTAAAATTAAAGATACATATTGTGCCAACAGCAGAAAATGTAAATATACAGGTCTTTCTCTTTTAGGAACCATGTGCAACTCATTCACCATACACCTGGCGAAGCTGAAAATTTTTCAGTGCACAATATTCAAATCAAGAGAAATCCACAGAATTAAGACATGTCTAGTTAAGAAATTTTCTGTTTGAGTGAGAGTAAAGATATATATATATATATATATATATATATTATTAATTGGAAGAAACCAAAATTTTATAAAATCTTAAATATAGAAGCTCCTCCGACAGTAAGGTATATAGTAGATTATGGCTGTAAAGGTAGTTTGGAAATACATGCAACTTATACATTAATTAAATGCATGCTTAAAGTTAAAGGCATGATGGACGATTTTATTAATTTCTGTCTACACGTGATCACTTAAATTAAAAAAAAAAAAAAAAAAAAAAAAAAAAAAAAAAAAAAAACCTATTATTCTAAGATTAGGTCTCTATGAAATCAGCCATGAAAATCGGATAATCTTCAATTTGAATTTTTCTTGAAATCTTTAATTCAAAAATGTAATGAAAGACGATTCTGTCTACATTTCGTGGTGACGGACTTCTGCATTTGGAATTTGAATGGTAGAAAAAACATTATCTGTTAGATAAAACTCATAGGACATTTGATCACGAATTGACTTGTTAAACCTCTTCAAATGCTAATTAACAGATAAGCTTGAAAAATTCTTCGAATAAATCTCAAATGAACCTAGACATGATTTATTTTTTGGAAAGGTCCAAGACATGATTTAAACACAAGATTAGTTTAAAAAAAGAACAAATTTCAAACAAATCTAAATGATAATCACAAAAATTCGAATTCAAGATTGAATAAAACTAATCTGATCGATATTTGGTCAAGTCTCAGATCAATAACAATAGTAATTTACATCTCTTGCTGTCGTCTGATCTGTAGTACATCTCTTGCTCGAACATTCAATTTTCAATATTTATTTATTTATTTTTCATGCCAATTCATAACTTTCAAGATGTAACAAAAGAAATTAATTATAAAAAAAAAAAAAAAAAAAAAAACAACACTAAACTTCCTGTAGGTTTTGCACGCGCGAATACAGCGATTTCGCGAAACATAAAGCTTCTTCGCATGTTCGGGTTTGATTGCATAATCATATGACAAATGCATGCATGCATGCGCGTGTGGAGCCGTAGACATAGAAACAGAAGTGTTTTTATTTCTACAAACCGCTTAATGACCTTCGTGTCTTTTAAATAAGTACTTCACAAAAAAATGCAAATAAAAGTACCTCATTGGCTGGGAAGGGATTTGAATAGGAGCTCTCAAATTTAAAATTTGAAAGTGTTTTTCTCTTTAATTAGTGAAACTGGGAAACATATTGCTCTCCTTTTGTTAAAAAAAAAAAAAAACGTAAATAAAATGATCTCGATCAAGTTAACTTCATAGCTAGATCATTTTTTTTAAAAAAAAATCTTATTTCCTTGACTGATAACATGGACACTGACTATATAAATGAGAGAAGCATTCAAATAGCAAAGTAATATTTTCTTTGAAAAACACGAAATGATACCCAAATACAATAAGATCCCTTTTTCTACAAGGTACTTCGAATCTCTATTGCTTTTGAAAATCCACCTCTTTAAGAGAAATATGTAAGAAACAACATAACTATAAGTATATGTTTCAAAGTCACAGTAAATATGTAAGAAACAACATAACTATAAGTATATGTTTCAAAGTCACAGTATAAATGCCACTCGGTGAGGGTTCATGTGTTTGAAAAATATTTGAGTCAATACTATACACTATATATGTACTTAGAATTATGGGGGGGGGAATTCATTGCTTTCAAAGGGAGCTTATCTAAATGTTTTCTTTGATATTAATCACAATACCTTCCTGTCTAAAATAATGTTATGATGATTTTAATGATGTCTATTATAAGAGAATAAAAGTATAAACAAGATCATAGGAAAATAACAGTACCAACACACACACACACACACACACACACACACACACACACACATATATATATGTAGCATCTGCTTTATGGAGAAACTAGACAAGCAAAATCCAGTAATTACATATAATCTAAAACATACAAAAATTGTCCAAACTAAAAGAGAATGTTCACAACAACATATTATCTTCTTATCTTCATTCGTCAGCTCTACCTGTGTGCATCTTCATTATCATTAGAACTTTCTTTGTGTATCTTCCTCTGTATGTATATATGAAGCACAGGATCTGGGCACTATACAACATCAATAAAAAGAGGATAGGAGAGTCAACATCAGGAAAACATATCATAAAAATTTACGAGCATAAATTATATCCATAGGAACTTAATTTTCTGTATTACGAAACATTTGCAACTCTAAAAATATATGATATCCAACTAGCACTTTTGTTATTTAATAAAGTTTCTAAACGGTATATAAAAAACTAATAGCACTCAATCTTATTTAGTTTGTGCAAAGCATAATTAGCATCCAACAGTGTTGCTTGGCTCACTATGATTATGATAAAAATTATGTGACATGAGCCTTTCAGCCACTTTGTTCAAGGTGTAAAATTTATGTTCGACATATATTGCAAGAGATAGATATTATATGATATACTTTGGAAATGTTCGAGATAGAAAAATGTTGGGTTATCACCAATGTTAAACATCACGTGGATTCTAAGTCCTATCTGTGAGTCTCATCTCATGAGATTCACCATCTATTATTGAGTGGTGTTCAACACCATAAGTATCCTTTGGCATTGTTCATTGAGATAGTAAAAAGTTTTCTCATAGAAAGAAAAAGAAGAATAGACAAGTATACAAGTTGGCTCAACTAACATTGTCAGAATAAGGAAATGTAGAGCTTTCAAGATCTTCATACATGTTACCATCAAACTAGCTAATGTCCGGGGGGGTGGGGGTGGGGGTGTTTTGGAATGAGTGGAGAGTAGACCCTATTTTCTAATAAAAATATCAGTTTCACAGCTTTTAATACACAGGAGGAAATCTAATGCGTTATTCTAGTTAGCTAGGTAAGCAACATTTATGAACCCTAATTACATTCCTTGGTTTTATTACCAATATGTTTTACACAAATCAGGATTTCCATCTCTTCCTAAATATTATGCATAATTATCAAGCTTATTCCTTCAACCACTATATATGCTTCGAATAAAGCGTACTTTAATCTCACCTTTCTCGACAAATCTAATTCCAATATGAACTAGTAAACAATATGAAGTATTTTGACATATAATTGGAAGATAATTTTTTTTTTAATTTTGTAGAACAATAAATTTATAAGCACATAGATATATAGAGTAACTTAGAAACTGCTGCCAGTGAGTTTATATTTGTATATTGTACTTTCCTTGTGTATCCAAAAAAAAAAAAAAAAATCCTAGAATACCTTTATCCTATCCTATTAGTCAGACCCACAAAATTATACCAATCAAACAGCCAAATTTTCTGCTACTTGCAATTGACTACATTGCCAAAAATTTATGTTATTAGCAAAAAATCTGCGCAAATAAGTCATGGAGAAAGAGAAAATCAGAGCACGTCCGTAAGAATGGATATAACTCAGATGCCCCATTATTCAACAATATCATATCATATACTTAACGAATGATATGATGTTTAACATGCGGTGATATTATTTTAACACAAAAGAGACATGAATAAAGAAATATAGAGAGTCAAATCCATCAACAACACATCACATTAAGCATACGTAGAACTCTTTGATACTCATGCAGACTCAATAACCATGATCTATTTTCGTAACTAAAATACATGAATAATTATTCACGCAGTTTATATACATAAACCATGATAAAAAATAAAAAAAAGAGTAGGGTATTAGATATGCATACCTTAGGTGATGCCTTGTATTAACATATGAAAGGATTTCAGTTTTGGTGATGATCTCCTTCGGAATTCGGCTGCGACTGGATCATGAGCTGTGCTTGAACCTGATAATCGAGAGACGGGTGATGAACTTGCTGCTGCTGAGCCTGGATATGATAAGGAACGTTTTCAAAACCTCCCAATCCCAATGAAGGAGACCCAACAACCCCACTCGGAGAGCCTGAGCCTCCGCCTCCGCCGCCACCGCCACCGCCACCGCTACCGCTCATCTGATTGTTAAACCCGCCAACGGTGACAACTGAAGAACTCCCCGGAAGATGATCGAATCCACCGTTAAACAGTTGCTGCTGAGGATTCACTGGCTCTCGAATCAAGACCTGCGCGGTCGGGACACCGTTGGCGGGTTGAATATTGCCGAGAGATGGAGGCGGAGGAGGCAGCGGCTGAGGCATGCCGTAGGAGGGCAACATCATCATCATAGCCTGGGGGCCGATGTAGGCGGCGAGCTCCTTCTTCGAAGCGAGGATCTCCGCCTGGATCTGCTTGAGGCGGTTGTGGAGGATGGTGACGAAGCCGACGCAGCCGAAGACCGGGTCCCTCAGGCGGGCCTCGGCCTCGTAGGCAAGGGAGATGACTGCCTCCTCGCGGAGGGTGGGGGGCAGCTCATTGAGGATCTTCGCCACGTTGCTTGCGCCGTAAACCTTGTGGACGCAGGCGAACTTCTGCGGCTGGTCCGGCGGGAAATAGGGCGCAAACACGCACTCCTGAGTGCACTTTCGCCGGAGGAACTTGCACGCCGCACACGGTGAGTGAGAGTTTGGTGTCACCATTGTTGGATTTTTTTTTTTTTTTTTTTTTTTTTTTGTGCTTCAGATCGATATTCCAATCAAACAATTATAAAGGAAAAAAAAAAAGAAAGAAAATTAAACAAGATTAGAGTTCAATTTCCAATGAAAAGGTCATAAATAAATGAAAAGAAAATAATAAAACCTAATAAGCATTCTCCAAACGGATGAAGATGAAATATTGTTGACAAAATTGTCTTGGTTGCAAGAGACTGTTGGGAAAGATTCAAAAAAAACAAACCTTTTTGTGGTTTTTGGGAGATAAGTTTCAAGCAAGATGCATTTTTGTTTTGCGAGATGCAATTCAAATATTTTTGAGAGAAAAACAAGGCAGATGCGTGAGGGAGAAGCAGAAGAACAGAACGAGAGATTATGGGTTTTAAAAATATAATCAAATGTAATAGTGTCTATGTTAAGTTTAGTAAATCCTGCTCAGATTGAATATGAACCTTTGGATTTTCCCCCCATCAATGGGAAAAATTAAATGTCTCCCACCGTAGAAGTCCCCAAAAACAAACAAAAAAACAAAACAAAACAGAAAAAACAAACTTACCACAATCCCCCTCCCTCTTACCGGCTGACTTTTTCTTTTTTCTTTTTTTTTATTTGGGAGTGTATTATCAGGTTTTTTTTTTTTTTTTTTTTTGCATTAAAAGTGATTAGTTCCTTTTAATATTCATGTTTTTATAATTATGTATTAAAATGCAACTATGATATGTTCTTTGTGCGATGTAAAATGTAAACTAGTTATTGATTTTACAGTGTACCGTTCTTTTTTATTTGCTTTTTTTTTTAATGAATTCTTTTTTATTTGCTTTTGCAACTAAAGTAATTATGCTTTAATTATTCAAAAAAAAATGTAATTCTGCTTTCTATTTATTTGCTTATATATATATATATATATATATATAATCATACAAATTGACACTTTACTTGCAACACATTATGCTCTCTGTTTAACAACCTTTTTTTTTTTTTTTTTTTTTTGTGAATCTCTGTTTAACAACCATTGATCTTTATTTAATCATACTATGATATTTTCTCTCTCTTTGTTCTCATGTTTATGATGCAATTTCAAGAAGTTTGATTCATTGATCAAGTTGTAGAATCTTTTAGTTTGACATGCAAGGACACAATTTTGAACTGATAAATAATATGATGGTCAAGTTTTACCATGAGAAAAATTGTGATTGAATTTACCATATCGATTGAGTTTTATAACCACTTCATATATTTTTTTTGTTTATTTTTGTAATTATATAGCTAGTAAACGTTATGGTTTAGTTTGATACAAAAACATTCCAACTTTTGATGGATTTGATAATATAAATTAAAATGTTATGCGAGGCGCATTTAGCGGTTATAATATCACCGAATTCTTTTTATATTTTTTTTGCAGGATTTTATGATTTGGTATTTAATTAAAAATACTTTTCACAATTTATAACAAAGTTTCTAAATATCTACAATTATTTCAATAAGAAGAGGCGGTTAGATTGATTGGGTCAATTTGGAAAACCAATAAAGATTCCTATGACACTATGGTTTCCAAACTGACAAGAACAAAAGTTGGTCTAATAAAAAAAAAATAATAATAATAATAATAAAAGAGAAGGGACCCGGGGCCTGATTGGTTTGAAAAACCAGTAAACAAAGCAACGGACACTTTGGTGTCCTGATAGGTGAGACCAGCAACCGGTCCAAAAACAAAAAAATCTGACCTGCCAAGGCAATCTGACGAGTTCGGAAAACTAGTAAAGAAAACAATGGTGCTATAGTATCCTGATCGGCAAGACCCACAGTCAGTCAAAAATTTAAAAAAAAAAAAAGAAAAAAAATCTTCTAACTGTTCAATAAGTCTGGTTGGTCTATCCGTTTCGAAAAATCATTTAGCCTGCCGTTCACCCTCCATCACTCATCTTCCTCGGCCGTCTCTCATCCAACGGATACGGATAAATTATACGTATCCATGAAACATATCACAGATCGTTCCTATGTACAAATAGAAATAAACAATAAACAAGTTCGTCTCATGAAAACACTATTCGTTATTTTTTGTCCAACAAAATTTATTACCATTATACATCAAGATAGACCAAGTCGGATAGAAAGGTGCAGAAGAAGAGCAATTGTAAATCAAATGCGTCACTCCACCGACTATGGAGGATTATGAGTGTTCTTTCCTACTCTGCAGGACTAATAATTTACATTAAAGTGAGAAATCTATGGGACAAAAAATTTTTTTTGGATATTTGAAAGAATGTATGATGGAAATAAAAAGGGGGGGAATTGTCCCTCGCCTGACTGAAACAATAGTAATCAGAAAAATTGAGACAAATTCATCATACACTATTCTCTTATGGTGTGGAGTGTGGACTAGTCTTTTCTGTCACTTGGTTCTTGTAATGACTCTTTGAGTGAGATCTATAAGCGCCCTCCTTGATCTTTTTACATCTTCTTCGTCACTCTCGGGCAGAGACTCGATTGCTTCGGCAGCTAGGTTTGCGTGCTTTATTGCTAGCTCCCTTGTCTTTTGTATGCCATGACTTTTACCAAGATACTCCAGAACCTGTATTTTCAGAAGGTAGTTTTTAAAATGGACTACATGCTCTATTTGTTGTTTTCGCACTGCAAACCTCAGAAAAATTTACTTACAGGCCACGTGTGATTATGTTGTAAAATATCAGAAAAGTTGTCACATATGCAACAATTAAAAAATAGCTACAATGTAGTGCTGCAAATTAGTATTAGATTTAGCTATACATTGAATTCGCCAACTAGCAATTGGAGTGAAGATATCTCCAAACAAAGACAAATTAGAATCTTTAAGTGGACTGTGTTGACCCAACATTCATTATGGACTAACATCATAGATTAGAACAAAATGACAATAATAAATAGGTAGAAACTTACACGATCGACATTTGTTGGGTTGTCAAAACCCTCCTCAACAACGGAACGCAACTCAGGAAACTCTTCCATGGCGAACAATATGGGACCTGTCACAATTCCCTACAAAATTTTGATAACGACACAAATCAACATACAAGAATCCAGGTTTTACTTGATACTGCAGATTTCCATCACAGATTCGTGCACACGAAACTAGATTCTCATTAGCACTAGATTCTTAACAGATTCTTGCATGAATGCGGAAAGTGGTCATCACAATAAACTAGTTTCCCAGAAGTTCAGTAACCATAAAGATCCACTATGGCATACTAGAACACATTAATAAATTGAAAGGATAAAAGAATTAATAATAATTATTATTATTATTAATTATAATATTAGTAATAATAATAATGAATGGCAAGCAACACATTTTGTTGACTGGAACACCGTTATGCAGCGTGTGAACAAAGTGAAGAACATAAGCTTCGCAACTTTCTTGTCATCTCAATAAAATTTGTTTTATCATCAACCTACTGGCCTTAACCTATTCCTGTAAGAAAGGAAAGCAAGGAGTTTACTATAGTCCGTGAGCAAGATCACTAGTATTGTTATTCGCATATAAAGCATTTTAATTGCTTTATCTTACAATATTAATTCATTACATTCTCTGAGCTTCTAACACAAATTTGGTCAGCGGATAATGTCTAGATAATCAGAACTTTTATCAGAACGCCAATGTTTTAAGCAGATAACACAGGAATATCAGGGACACAAACGTTCGTTCTAGAAAAATGAATTCAAAGACCCAAACCTCTTGATTGCTCTTATCAGTCACTTTCCTTACTTCCGAATCAATAAACAGCCCTTTCAAAAAAAGATCTGGCTGAAACAAGACATTCTAAACTCGGGGTAGGGAAAAGGTTGAATGTAAAATGATTACTACGTGTCGAAGCCTATTGCCTACTGTCATGGAGGCCTATCTTTCATAAAAATTTAAAACAAAATGTTTTATAAACAATATGTAAAGCAAGATTGTCCATCATGATTAATATAATGGCTGTAATAACTTTCTAACACTCAAAGATGCAATCAGAGAAGGAAAACAGCATGAGAAAAAGATGATTTACATGACGGATATCGGACAAAGAGCCCTTTCCGAGAGAAGCTGACGTGCCAGTGAAATCAAGAACATCGTCTATCAATTGATAAGCTAACCCCTGAAGGAAAAATAAAAAAGAGGCAAGTCAGCTTAGGCTACAAATGGTAACCCTAGATTTATGCCATAAGTACACAAGGAATGCAGACGGCACTCAAAGGAACAATCGAAATTTTTTTCTATAGCAGACAAGTAAAGGATCACAAGTTTCGGCCTTCCACAAATCTTGTCTATGAAGATAATTCATAGATGGATGCCACTTAATTTTGACAGAAAATGGTACACTTCAACAATAGAGTTGCAACCTTTACAAGATGTTACTTGACCAGCACAATTAAATAAAATTCTCTTCAAAGTAGATTGTGCTTAAAGCATTCCTTCATGAGGAGAGCAGAAAAATAGAATATCAATAATATTGACCTTGGTCATCCATTCAATTCCTAAACTTTCAGGACGACTGTTCTCCTTGATTACAGCCTAGGATTAACATTTAATACAGCAGTTCGGGTTTTTTTGGTTTCCTTAGTGATTAGTCCCAAATAAAAACTACTTTTATAGCATTTACTAGTTAATCTAGACTAGAATAGCATTATTAAATGCTTGTTGCTTTACTTGACAACTAGGGCAAGCTTTGTGTGTTCACTTCTCATCATTAGTTCTTACTAGATGCTTCTTGTTGCACAGCATGAACAATAATCTTTTTCAATAAGAAAGACATGAACAATAAACTCATCAAAGACCTCGATACTAAGCTACCTATCAGAGTAGAAGAAAGGGGAAAAACCATTATTAAGCTTGCTCCACATCACAATTAGAAAGAATTCCAAGGGCTCACAAACCAGATTTTTGCCATACTCAAAGGCCAGCATTGCAACTTCTGTAGTTTGCCCAGCAAGGAGGGCAATGGCCTTGCAACTGTTTGAAATCAGAGATGCGGTTTTATAGTAGGTCTTTTGCATATAGTATTCCATGCTGTAAATTAAAATTAAAAAAAAAAAAAAAAAAAAAAAAGAGTATGAATCTATGCATAGAATTGAAGTTATACCAATAAATACCAATAATCATGCCAAGATCTTTTAGTTGGAGAAGTTAGAAAAGCATCAAAGTGTATACCTACAACGTTGATCAGATGTAGTGGTCATTTGCATGGTTTCACCTGTCACAAGATTTCTACAACCGTTGCTAGTAATGATACAACCTACAGACACAGAAATAATAATAAAAAATTGTTGAAATAATCACGGAAAATGCATGCACTTCTATATCAATACAAGATTTAACTACAGTAAACACGTACCTCAGTGTTTTTCAAAGCTGCAAGTGCAACACAAGCTCGAGAAAGCAGAAAATCACCTGCTAATACTGATACCTGTATTATAAATGACAGAGGAAGCAACTAAAATATCAACACATAACACATATACATCAATTATATATGGTAGTTAATTTCAAAAAAAAAAAAAAGGTCTATGATAATGCAGGAAGTTGGGGGGTCACTGGCAAAATGTAGCCTGGTCGGCTCTGCCAACATGTTGCACAGATAGGAGAGAAGCAAAATGTTGATCAAGCAGAAATCATCATATGGCTTGAAAGTAGTAAATCTCTGGACCTTAAAGAGATGTATAAAACAACTAAGAAAACCTAAAGATAGAAAAAGTCCCAATTCTATGAAATAAGATTCATTCAGAACAAGCCCACGAAGGATCATCAAATTAAGAATTTCCTCCATCAGTCCTAAAAAACCTACCTCCTACAAGTACAAAACATACAAGAGAGTTGTCCACATCTCCTCAAACCAAAAACAAGCTACCAGGAATCTTCAACGACTACTTTCAATTTTATATATTAAAAAATAAAAAATAAGAAGAAGAAGAAGCTTGTTTTTGGGAAAAAAAACCACATTTTATTTTAATGTATATTGTCGTTGATAGCAGCTCCTAGAAACAAAGACAAACATAGGACTTTCTAAAGAAGAATATAATTAAAAAAAAAAAAAACGATCATATTATGCAGAGAAACTCAATGAAATTATAGAGGATTAGAACTACTACCTTATTTCCCATTATGAAATTCAACGAACCAATACCACGTCTAGTTTCTGCATCATCTAAAACATCGTCGTGTAGAAGACTAGCCACCTAAGATAAGAATATAGTTATATTAACAAAGTGTTGGCAATGAGAAATATTTTTCTTTGAACAGGAAAAACATAATTAGGCTTGCAATTCATGCAAATCCCATCACATAAAAAAAAGGAATGTTAATATCGTATCCTTAGCTATTATCAATTACAATTTACAGGACAACTGGAATCATCAACCTTGAGATTTTCGCCAATCAAACATATATAATTCTTATGATCAAAAGAGTGAATATGTTATTTCATGAAAGATGTAGAAATTTCTTAAGAACTAACATGGATCATCTCTGTGATTTCTGCTATAGATTGCTGCCTTGTACGCAGCTCTGGCATTAAAGTATCACCTAGCGCTTTAGGAGGGTCAGGTATGGCAACGTTTAAAGCCGTTGACATCAACAATAAAACCTGAGTACATGAAAGAATAACATGGAAAAATGAGAACGTACAGAAAATGATTCATTTAACATGTGGAATAGATAAGTTGCAATCATGGTGAAAGCAGAGGATTTGTTCATCAACTCCAAACTATGATATAAACTTAAAATTAGAAAAAGAACAACAGAGCATCAACACAACTGTCTCTACAATGGTTCAAACTAATATTAAAGTATCGTGTGCAATAGATAGATTCATTTCTCAAAATACTTTTTTCTTTCACTTTTACTCCATTAGTTACAAGAATTCACTATAGATGTAAAATGGACATGCTTTTGTTCAAAAGTAGAATAATCTTTTCGAGTTGAAGGATTCCCAATTAGATAATAGTTTTCAATACCATATTAAAACCCAAAAATTCAAAAAATTTCAATGTCCTAAGTGATTGACCATATCTTCACACCACGAGAAGGGAGCCTCAGGCACATACAGCTAAAGGAACCTTTGGAAGCTAAGATAGCTATTTTAATTATCAAGAACAGGAAAAACCACATCGTTAAATAAATGCCTGAAGGCTTGGTGACAACATCTTTCTCAGAGTTCAATCATAGAAACAAAGCAATCCCTTTTCACATGAAACAAAGCAAATATTGCAAGCAACCCTTCTTTCAAGCTAATGAACATATTTCTGGAACAAATTTTTAACATTGTGTACGAAATTGTATTCAGTAAAATCCTCCATGGCATGTAAAGCTTACCGTTGGACGAAATCTCTTCCCCTCCACCCCTATTTTAAAGAAGTACTCGGCAGCTGACGCAAGCTTGGGGACCTGTATGAGACAGAATCTTAGATTCTAATGTCTCACCTTAATCATAAAACTTTCAAATGGTGCCCAAAATCAAAACTTTAACATTAAAGATACAGTAATTTCTCAGCCAAAAACGATAAAACACACCTCAGCAACTACCATTTCCCGCAATCTATTCGCGACGAGCGAAAGTTCATCCGCAACAAGCGAAAATGGGTCTAATTCTTCCTGAAATCAAGTTCTCCACATCTCAATAAACCTAATAACAACTTAAGAATCTTGAACAAAAAAAAAGGGTAAAAATCAAGACTTTATGACCTACCTCAACTATGGAGCTACTCTGGTGATGAACTAGATACCTAGAGCTATGCAACGCAGGCAATCCCCAATTGCAAGTTTCTCTGTAAACCTACTAATCCAAAACCAAATCAAATCCATTAAAACAAGAAAAAGAGTAAAAATTAAAATTAAAATTAAAAAAAAAAAAAAGCAAATTTCAATTCGAGAAATCAAGGAAACCGAGTCGCAAACAACATACCTTGTGAGAAGAGTTTGGAAGAGAGTGAGAAGTGATGTGAGAGTAGTTCGGTTGGTGGGAGAGGAACCAGCGGGTGATTCCGGTCAAGGTGCTTCTCGGAATCCGTCGAAATCCCCGAGAAAATAACATTTTCCCTCCGAGAAAATTGGGGCGGCGGAAGAGAGAGAATGAGAAGGATTTTAGAGAGAGAGAGAGAGAGATATTTCAGTTGCGGAAGGGTCAAATGGAAAGCACGTTGCTCGGCCATGATTGAAATCACATACTTTATACACTGCTTTTTCTTGTTTAATTTTTTTTCTTTCTTTTTTTGTTTTTTTTTTTATTATTGTTTTTTTCCCAATTTTGTTATTTGCCATTACTGAGTGATTACTACTTTTTTCCTTATTTGTTTCTCCTGACGACGATAACAACTTTGTTACTGTTTCTTTTGACAGTTAGTCTATGTTTTATTTTTTTTCTTCTTTTGCATTTTTTGACAGTAACTATGTTAAAAGTTGACAATCATCAAACACTATGTTAATGATAATACAATGTCTTTCATTATTTGAGTTTTTTGTTTTTTGGTCTATTAAAGCACGATCTCGTTCCGTGACTGTAGACATAGTCACATTTAAATCATCACAAAATATAAAGTTGAATGATTCGGTGGATTGAATAACTTATTAAACTTGATGAGAGAATTCATTAAATCCTATTACTGTTTTATATATAGTTTCACTAGATTCCCAGATGAACGGTAGATTTATAAAAGAATTTTCAAAAATATAAAAAAGAAAAAGAAGAATGATCCCTATTTTCAATATGATCAAATAATATTTATTGTTTGAATGCTTCAATTTATTTAGAGAGGGTTTTAATTCTATATAGATGTGCCCAGAACTTTATCGGATAAAACACGTATTTTTCATTTTTTTTTTTTTTTTTAAGGATCATGTACATCAATTCAAATAACATTAGTAGGTTTTGAACAATAATAGAGTTATTCAATATTTTTCTTCTTGTTTCAAAGGCTCGTTCAAAATAAGAAGAAGAAAATCATTCGGTTATTGTCATAGATAATATTAACAAAAAACAACTACGCAAAACAATACAAACAAGTAAAGAAAGTAAATTTTTACATCCTGAATTTTTAAACCTTTGATTATGGTCAAGTTTTGCTAAGAGTATATTTCTTTATAAAGTAAATGTAATGTCAATGTCAAATATAACACAAAAAAAATATGAAAACAACATATTTTATATCTCGTTCTACTTTTACTACATTGTATAATATTGATCATTCAGTTATTGTCATATATACTAATAACAAAAAACAACTAAACAAAACAATACAAACAAGTAAAGAAAGTATATTTTTTCACTTCCCAAATTTTTAAACCAATGATTGCGGTCAAGTTTTATTAAGAGTATATTTTTTAGTTAATTTCTTTTTTTAAGGAATTATTTTTAGTTAATTTCAATGTCAAATATAACACACACAAAAATGAAAATAACATATTTTATATCTCATTCTACTTTTGCTTTAATATATAATATAGCTTTAAATTTCATGTCTATTTTATATCATAAATTTTAAGTTTCAAAATTTGTAAAAATAAAACTTAATTATTATATAATTTGAAAACAACAATGTTACTAATTGATTAAATTTAAACATCGATACATAAACTAACCTAATGCCAAAACTAGCATCTTTGTTGCATTATGTGTTAAATGAAAAGGTAATTACATCATCCAATCTCAACCAAATGTCAAAATCGCATATGTCATACTTCATGCTATAGTCGGTATTGAGTATTTTATATGTTGAATTTATCACGTAAATAACATTGCCTTAGAGAGTGATTTTCCTATTTAAAAGCTAAAACTTGGCATTGCAAACTAATTTGACACTAAAATGGAGGTATTCTAATAATCATAATGATAATGATTTACTTTTATGAGTATTTCATGGCAATATATTTTTATTATTATTGCATGTTTTTAATTTTAAATCTTGTCAGCATAAAAAAAAAATACAAAACATATAGAATTGGATGAAAATCCTTCGATTTACAATAGAACTTAACTATAGTTTTATACCCTATTATACAATTTTAGTTACTTTTATGCCCATTTTATCTGCGCTAGTTTAAACGTATAATCAATAATAACCAAGATTAAATTAATATTAAAAAGGCAACTAGTTATCATCAAGTAATGGTATCTACAATATAGTAATGAAATTACTAATAATTTCAGGTTAATAAATGTAGTAGTACCTTAATAGTAAAGCACCACTCTAAGCATTAGATTGAACATTTTATAGTTCAAGTCTCAAAAGATCCCTTTCTTTAAAATTTAAAAAAAAAAAAAAATGTCAAAGATCCCTGAACCTTTTCACTAATGGATCCTGTCGTGAGCTCATCTACCTTATTCATTTCGGGGAAAAAGAAAAAAAAAATGGAAAAAGAAAAGTATTAAAAGATCAACTTAAACACGTTTTATATTTTATATTTTATATTTGTTGTAAATATAAACACATTTTTAAGGCTGGATATTTTGAAACAACATGCACATATATATACACACACGTCATCATGAGTCCTGTAACTATTGCCAAAAAAAATGTAAGTACTTTTATCCAAAAAAAAAATGTAAGTACTTTTATTTAGGGAAAAATACACACACACCGACAGACCTATTTTTCCCCCAAAAAAAAAAAAAAAGAAAGAAAGTTAAAAGGACACTTCTTTTTTTCTTTTTTTTTTTAATACAAGCCAATGACACTGATAACATCTGTGGACATAAAATTTTAGTACACTAATTGTAATTATCGTAAGTTAGAAAGATTAGATTGCAGGCTAAAAGACCATCAGGTAAAAAAAAAAAAAAAAAAAGCATTCTTTAGTAATTTTAGCACCTATAATATGGTAATGAAAAATGTCACAAAAATGAACATTCAAGTGATAACAAATCTAATCTCCTTTTCCTTTTTCCTCATTTCAAAATTTCAGGTACAAACAAGGATAAATATGTTATCATCCGTAAGAAAAAGATGGCACCTAGATTATACGAAAATATCGACCAATATATGTTTATAGCAATGACATTTGCATAAAAACAAAAAATTTATCTTGACACAGATTGTTTTGATGAAATTTTAAGAAACCTTAAAAATAATTAACAGTTGACAGATTAAATAAAACCACCAATCAAAGTACTAAAATAAATGATGAACATGCATAATACGATTTAGATCGTATTACAATACAAATCAAGAAAATGATTCAAAATAATGACAAATTTTATTTAAAATATTAGAATTTAAATTCCTCACATTCAAATTCATAAACAAATAAAAAAATCATAAATAATTACCCTTTATACATTTTCATCATTTACATTCCCATAATTTAACATAATATTTCTCGTATTAAAATGTAACTATCTAATGATCTCTCCTCCAACATCATCAAAAAGGTAATTACAAATATAATTTAATAATAATTTCGTATCTAACTCAATCAAAAATACAATGTTGGAATCTCCCTCCCTAAAATTACAAACCAAAAAAAACAAAAAAACAAAAAAAAAAACCACCGAAATAAGAAAATGTAATCAAAAAGTAAAAGAAAATTACAAATTTTCAATATTGTGATTTACATTTACATAATTACACACAATATTGCCACCAATAAAAATGTGATTATACAACGATAAAAATTTAAAAATATATATATATATTAAAAAAAAAAAAAAAAAAAAAAAAGAGGAAGAAGAAGAAGATCTCATCCACTACCTTGGCTTAAGAGCTCCCTAAACTCAACATCAGTGGTCTTGAGCATCAATGGCAGTCCCATGTCCATCCCTCGCCGGACGACCTCCATGTGCCTCGGCTTTATCCTCTTCTCCAAGCTGAACGCGAAATACTGCGGGAACTCCCTCACCTCCTCCACCTTCCTCTTCATCTCTCCGACCAAATACTCAAACTTCGGCTTGAAATTGTTCTCCACGCTGAATGTGAACAGCGCCGGACATCTCAGCACCATCCCCACCGCCTCCGCCCTCTGCAGCCCCAAACTCTCCAGGAACCTCAGCTTCGGAATCAGCGTCCTCTCCACGCTCGACACCAGCAAGATCGAGTCCCGATACGCCAGCGCCTCGAGATCCGTAAACCCGAGGCGGTGGAGGTAGAACAGCGCCGGCCGGAGCTGGTCGCGGGCGCTGGAGGCGAGAAGGCGGGGGTTCTTGTTGACGACGCGGCGGAGGCGGTGGTCGGGGACTTGGAGGTCGTCGGAGAGGAAGGAGAAGACGGGGATTAGATCGGCGGCGACGTCGGAGGTGAGTATGGTGGGGCACATGCCGAAGATCTTGGGGAGGTCGGAGTGGTGGATGCCTTTGGAGCGGAGGAAGGAGATGACGGAGTTGAGGGAGTGGAGAGGAGTGGAGTGGAGGGAGGGGTTTTGGGAAAGGGCTTTGCCGGAGTCGACGCCGAAGATCTCCAGGCAGAGGATTTTCTCTTTGATCTGGTGGGAGAGGTTGGAGGTCGTTGGGGTGTAGAGTGGATGGGTCTGGAGGAGGCTCTCGGGCTTTGGGTTTGGTGTGGGATTGTTTGGGAGCTGGGAATTTGGGAGAGAAAATGATGATGGTGATGACTGTGGTTGTGGGGGTTTTGGGGAAGAAGCGAAGCAGAGAGAGGATTGCATTTGCATTTGCATTTGCATTTGGATTCGGATTCGCATTCGAAGAGTAGTAGTTGCTGTTGTTGCTGTTTTCGTTGGGGAAGTTGGAGAATTGCAGCGAAATGGAGTGTTTCTATAAATTTTAATTTTAATTTTTTTTTTCTGTTATTTGGTATCTGAGTATGTATTGAAGTGGACACGTGGACAATTTGCTTGGATATGATTGGCTACGATTGGATTTTTGTAGATTTGATTGGGTAAAATAAGAGATGCTTTGTTATATTCCCAAAGTCATTTCTGGCCACAGAAAGTAGTTCAAGTTTAGGGGAAATATTTACTTGTTTAGGGGAAACATGCTTAAAACACACCCCTTTTTTTTCTTTTAAATAAAAAAAAAAAAAAAAGTTTATAAGAATAAAAATTGAAATATCCAAATAATTCTAAGAAGGTAAATTCCTCCCAAGTGATATATAAGCTCCCCACGTGATATATAAACTCCTCATAAAATAAATTGTCTATAAATCCATACCAACAAGGTAATAACGACTTGAACCCAAACATTCAATGAGGAAAAACGAGCGTCATACTAACCTAACTAAGGGACATGGGCTGCCTAAAACACACTTGTATCATAATGTAATGAGTTGATTGAACCATTATGGGAGTAGAGTTCAATTGGATCTTTTTTCTACACTTCCAGGAAAGAGAATCAACTGTTGACTCTAATGCCATTCTGATATAAGAACAAATAAATAGTTCAAAAGTTTCATTACCAGAAGATCTAATAGCATAGCATGTATTTTAATCAGAAAAGTAATAGTAGCATGGCATGCAGAAGCATCACGAGTTCAAAACTAGAGCAACTATTCTTTCCAACTGTAGTAGGATTGAACTTCCCCCTCTTCTGCTTGATTGATTATGAGGCCTGTTTTGGGAGAGTTCCCTAAAAATTACTTTTGACTTCCTGAGTTCAAAAACTGTAATTAGACGTGTTTAGATGACCTGTCAAAAAAACTGCTGGTCTCTAAAGGAGCTTATTATCGAAGCCAAATAAAAAATATATATAAATATAAAAAATATAAAAAGGTTTTCAAAAAAAGCACTTCTAATTAGACTTCAAATAAAACTTGTATAAAAGATGATATGAATTTAGTGAGAGAGAGAGAGAGATACCAAATTGCAAATATCCAAAGTGATGCTAGGCAACCATAAACAATATCATACCTTGAAGAAACAGAAAAACAACACTCTCAAGATATCCTATTTTCATCATTTTATTCGCAATCCATAACAAAATTTCGAACCCAAAAATAATACAAATTATAATAATAATAATAACACTACAGGATTGTTCAACTGTGCTTTTGTCAGATGTTCTAAGTCCGCCACATCGCCGAATAACTAGATTATAGTGAGCATAAGAGTTCATGAAAAAAGAACAGATACAGCAGATCTGAAGGTTTATCTGCATGGAGCATCTACGATATGTTACAGCATATTAAATCATATCTTACCCTATAGAGACGAAGACTCAAGAAAACTGAAAGAACTTTCCCAGCTAGCCGAACTGAAATTGAATTTCATCCCAAGATTGGATCCTTACCCTACAAAGAATAGCACAGCCATTGGGAAGGAAAAAATTATCAATAAGCTGCAATGATCAAGAACAAAATACAAACCATACGAAAGAAAGACTGATTCACCCAATCTGATGGTTTGATAGTGCTTCTCGAGAGAAGCAGGTATTTGAAATGTAAAGACAGTTCTGCTGTGCAGTCAAAACTCAGTAACAGAAATCATATATACGATAATGTCAACAGGCTCAGGTTCATTTTTTTTTTTCCCCTTTCATATACAAAGCTTTTACTTTGTGCTGGCGAATACATGCCACTAAACGCCTCAGAAAGGATCTACAACTTCATTAAGAAAATTGAGAAAATAAAATTTTCATCAAATCGCGATATATTTCGGTCCAGAGTTATCTGTTATCAGAAAGAATGCTACAAAAATGAAATTAACTCAGAAACTATAGATCCGACTAGAGCAGTGATATGGAACCTTTTCTTCAACCATTCTTGCTTTCAAGTATTTTTTATGTCGATTTGTTTACAAAGTTACTTACTAATACTCATCTTAGTTGTTGTCCTTAAATTCAAAACACATAGTGACTTTTACACAGGCATAATTAAGTGCTTCATTCAGATGAAGAGACTTATAAAAGAACACCAACAATGGGTTCCTTTAAGCAAAAAAAAAAACACCAACAATAGGCTCCAGTTAACACCCATTCATGGTGGTAAAAGGACGCACTTACCAGTAACTGGAATAGCATTATATTCAGATCAACGGTCAATGTTGCCCATGGCTTCTGCTCATTGAATGGTGGCGACGGAGCTTTTGACCTGGATTTTGGTGGTCATCCTGCATGAAATATAAAATCGTAATGCCAATAATACAAACTAGAAAATAATAAGAAGGGGAAGTGAGTTGCAGATAGTGCAAATCTTCAGCACAATATTATAGTATGCATGCAATCTATATTTTTGAAACAAGAATATAAAATATGGAACCTAAACAATAGAAAGAAGATTAATTCCTGCATTTGCATGCTAGGACAGAAACTCATAATAACAAAGTGGACAAAACTAAAATGAAAACTATCTCAACTATTTTCGCAGTCTTTAATCCTAAACAAATAAACATGGAACAACCAGTGAGCACTGCTTAAATTTACAGCGAGAATAAGCTCATTTATATGAGATTTCTTGGAGAACACATTTAGGAAAAAATCATAACTACATTCGATGAGGATATGATGACTTTGTTATTCAAAGATGAGAACCAAGAACATACTTGTCATATTCAAACAACAATCGTTTGAAGGACCTAGGCATCAATGGTGTCCAGGGTATTAATCTCCTACAGATGTCTAGATCAACAAAACAAAAAAGCATCCAAAAGGAACAGAATAATGGAGAATTGGGAATTGCAGTCAACAATAGCAATTTGGAATTGCGACTGCCTAAGCACAAGATACTTTGCACATCCATCCATTTATCAGCAGCGATCATGACGTTCAGTTGTTTTCAATTGCATTTCACATCCCAGCAAGAAATAAACACAAAAATTGCATTAGATGCCTTAGAAGTAACAAGCAGAGAAACCAAAGGCACGTGTTCCCAAATAAACCATCACTTGGGTATGACAGGAAACAGTAAAAGCACCAAAAGTAAAAACTATGTAGAAGAAAAACCTTGTACAATGATGCTGCTGATTCGGACTGCACCGTCTGAATTGCAACAGGCCCTAAGGACCGCAGGGCATCCAGAGCATCTAAAGTCAGTTGCCACCCACAAAGTGCAATGGCATCAGCACTGGTTCCAGAACCACTGCTGCTGCTGCCAGCAGCAGCTACATTTCCGTTCACCCACGGGCAGAATTGATTGTGATGAGCAATTGGATCAAATTCTGCAGCTTCTTCATAATTGCTCTCCCCTTTAGGAGGTTCTTAATCAAATGAAATAAAAATAACGATAAGAATAAAAACAAAAACAAAATTAAGAATAAAAACAGAGAGTGATCGCACCAGTTTAAATTTAAATTAAAAAAAAAAAAAAAAGGAGAAAAGAGTAATTACATGAAACTTTGAACTTATGAATACAATATCGATAATAATAGCAGGAAGCAGAATGGGTCAGAATGACTTATTAATGAGACATAAAGTAAGCACGATAATAAACAAGTTCCACAGTACTGAACAATAGGTTTAAGAGATATTATTAAAAAGGTAATTCCAATTCAGTGCACTTTTACTTTTTGTATCTGGTCAGTTTGAATATAGGCAGAGATGTTTAGAACCCTAATATAACGCTGATGAGGCCCATAAGCCATGCAGATCAGAAAATATGGAAAACTAAAATGAAAACAAGATGGTTATGTGGCGAACAAAATGCGGACAGACAATACAAAGTTCTTAGGAAAGAGAGAAACAGGGATGCACGAATACGAACATACAAAAATAAAAAAGGAGCGTGAAGAAAGAATGACCTTAGTAGTTACTAAGAAGTATTGAGGCAAAAAAAAAAAAATTTTACCTATCCCATTTGCTACTATGTTATCTGCCTCTTGGTATAAACGATTATTTGTAGATGAAGATTTCCCGCCCTTTGTGACTTCTTGTTTTGTTGTATCATAACCAGAATCTACATTAGCGTTGCATGAAAGAGATGGGTGCACAGAAGTCTCCAAGGCGAACTTGCTGCTCCTACTGATCTTTTCACCACTTTCCACAGACTCGGCCTTAGCAGAACCATCAACCTTTGAGCCACTATCAGCCCTCCCCAGAGATTGAAACATCTCCTGGCTATCACCACGAGGATCTTCCCTATTGACTTCTTCAGGGACGATCTCATCCATTAGGCCAGGATCTGGAGCAGATTCACCTGTCTGGCCCTGAATGTCGGCATCTTCAACTCTGGGTTCCACATCACCAACTACACTCTCTGCTCTATGAACAGAAACATCAGCCCCATGAATTTCAGCTTCATGACTGGCGCACATGCCCACACTTCCCCCGCTTATTCCGAAACTAATCCCATCACGGGCTTGTGCAGTGATGGTTTCTGCATTGAAAATTTCCTCCCCATCATTTGTACTGCTAACACCAATTTCCTCACGAATAACAACAGCAACCGTTCGGATACCAAAGCTTGGCTGAGCTAGATTGCTGTAGTTCAATTCTGACGTCTCATTATTGTCCAGATTGCCATATGTACTTGAAGATGGGAACTGAATGTCGTCAATATCTCCAGGGTAATTTTCGACGCTTTCCATAGAGTCCTCATTTGCACTATGATTGACCGTATCCATTGCAATGACTGATGATGCTCGTGTTGAATCCCCAATTGCTTGGATTCCTACATATTGGTCACTTCTTTGACGATATGAGGCCGCTCTACTGCCATCTGCATAGATATCAATACCCATCGAATGGCTAGGACCAGCACCAGAATCTCTCTGATATGGTGAACAATATGTATCAAAGATATCCAAGTCACGAGCACGTTTTGAAGGCCCCGCTGAATACTGTCTACCGTCTGTGACTTCATCGCCATCACGATCAATGACAGTTCCTTCAACACTATCTGCCTGCTGCACCCTTAGGTGTTGTCTATCATCTGAGCTACCACCTATCTCCAAACTTCGTTTACGAGAACTAGGACCTCGTGACTCATATGAAGCTGCACGATCACCAACCTCACTCCCTGCAGGTTGCCCGATCATTAGATCCCTTCCCATGTCTCCCTCATTGATATTTTCAGACAATGCTCTTCTTCCAAACTGATTAAAAGGTAACCCCCCGGCCATCGTAAGATTCAAATCAACATCTGCATTAGGCAATGACTTTCCATCATTTGTTGTTGCTACTTCATCACGATCTTCAGTCTGTTCTTTATCTGCATCATCAGCAGCAACCCAACCACTGATTCCACTGGCTGCACTTACTCCACGAGTCAACGCCATTTTTCTACTAGTGTCAGGAATGTCAATATTGCTGGAAGAAAAACGAGCAGGTCGAGGGACAGTTAAGAAATCCATAATTCTTACTGTAGCTCCGCACAAGGTGCAATCTAGTAAGGGTGACCTGAACTCACATCTAGACTCCTTTGCCAACACTTTACTCTTTCCAGTGTCTTTTTTAGCTGAAGCAGAAAGAGCTTTCTTGTCTGGTCCATGGTCTTGCAAAGGATGGACCTGGGCATGGCTAGGTCCAAGAGAATTGCCATTTCTCGCTGATTGAGCAGAGTGCTCCTCACAGTCTTGAACATCCAATTGCCACCTTGGTTCCCACCCACAGATGCTTATAAGCTTCTGTGCCTGCCAGAAGATAAAGAAAAATATTAAAACATATGCATATGGACAATTGACACAGTAAAATACTGTTTAGACATCCTATCTTTAATTGGCTTTTTGAAGGAATCATTGGACAATTACTAGCATTCAAATAATACTCAATAACTCACGGAAGAATATAAACTGGTGGCCCCATCCCGAGAGCCTTCCAGTTCTGGAATAATTTCAGGTTTAAAGTCTACTTCTCCTGCCATATAAGTCTGTGACTGGGTGAGGAAGCGATCAATCTGTGGTCCCCGAGAAACTCGCATCTGCTCAATTGCAGATGCATATACCCTTGGAAGAGACTGAAATTGCAGAAGTCCATCACATCTATCCTTATAACCTCCGATTAAGGCAGACTGAGGTGTAGGAGGGAATTGCACCAGGCTATCAGGACAGATGTTTCCTCTCCAAGGACATGTGGCCTTGTGCCCAGAATCCAGCTTCTTCGCAAAGGCTTCACCAGCATTTTGAACTTTACCAGTCAACATAACAAGGAAAAAAAGTTTGTAAATAATAGAATACTTGTAGTGATCAACGTGAAAACTTTTTGGAACTAGTTAAGGAACTCATTAGCTTATAACAATAAATATTGCTACAAGGGAGACTAGAGTGCAAGTTCTGCGGACTTCAATTCCATATTATTGCAAATGTGTGTGTAAATATTTTATCAGTGATCCAAGTAACGCCCAAAAAATAACGTTTTCCTGACAAATAAGTACATATCTTCATCTTCATGATCAAATTTTTAGCATAATAAGCTTACTTGCAGACAACATACAATAAATGATTTAATGTTCAAGATTCGGAGCTCAAAGAGAAGCTGAATTGTCCCTTGGGTGCATCTACTAAAATAGCAGTTAGCGTGTAGCTTGATCCCAAACTTGCAATCCATCTATAATCAAATACATATAATAACAGAATTCTGATGCAATCCTCTCTCTATTTCTCCTTCCTCCTCCTGCCCCATTTCCCCTCTTGAATACTCTACTACATTTTCACTTTAGTTAGCCATCCATCAATGCAAGTCTCAACAAAGTTGATTCAAAAATACCTTAGCACGTGGAGTGCCCTTCAAAGCAACACTATGAATAATTTCCATTCAAAGCATCTATCAGTAGTCTCTCAAACTTTCATTCATTTATTTGTTCAATATTTTTTTTTATTAAGGAAACGAAAAGGAAAGGAAAATGACCAAGAACACTCTGCCAATGCTTACCTTCAGAAGGAGTCCAAGATTGCAACAAAGTAAAACTGAGGTCCGCACCACATGATTCACATGCAATCTTATCAGCCTCAACATTTACCCAACCTTTCTGAGCACAAGCCAACGGACTGATTACCTGCAACAAGTCAGGAATGAAAAAAATAAAAACCATAATAATAAGATGCTCTGAAATTGCTTCAAATTGTTTATGAGGAAGAGGAAATGTAATGTTTGCACTACTATGTATATAGATCCAACTTAAGTCTCATTTTCAACATCTCCACTTTTCCTTCTTCAGCTAGGACTGTGCTCCCCTCTAAAGTCTAAAAAAGTTTACTACAAAGAGAATCAACTTCATGGAAATTTCAAAATCCTAGCAGTCTTTATGAATCAACAATGAGATTCTATTAATGGGCATGCTTTCCTTCTTCAATGGATTTGACAGATACAAAGTAGTTAGAATCCCTTGCAATCAACTTCGAATGATTCTCATTGAAATTGATCTCTTAATTGAATATGGTCTAGTCATTGCATAACCACGTAGTTTTAAGAATCCCATATCTATGCATTCCAATTCCTCTTAAAAAACTATACATGTAAAAGTACACATACTCTACAATCTAAAAGAAGTAAAAGTGAATGTACTATTATTACTCCTTGTAGCTTGTAAGGGGTACTTCACACTTCCAAAATAATATCATAATTTCAAGCCTATGCAAGATGTAGTTCCTTATATGAAAACAAATCATTATACTGATAAAGATAAAGTAAGCTTTCGTTTGGTTCGCCGGTTGGAGATGAAATTTTTAAGTTGGAATTGGATGACTTTTTAAAAGCTAGTTATAATTTTTGTTGACCTTTCAGAAAAAGATAAAAACTGATATGAAAAAGTTCAGTTAAGTGTATGCAACATGAATGATTGCCTAAAGATAAGAATATTTTAGAAAAGTTTATCATTGATCAAAAGAAAAACAAATTAATGCATTGTTTGGATACCTTATATTGCAATGCAGCTGCTAACAAAAATACAAGCATTTTGTACATAACAAGCTCAGGTTCAAACCTTAGGCTTTCCAAACCAATTTGAAGGCTCAAAGGTAGCCAAGCGCCTCAATAGATCCCCTCTTTCCCAAGGTCTACAAGAAGATCTTGAAGATCCAAAGGCAAAACCACCAGCACTTGTGCTCAAGGAAGTTCGTGGTGGTTGTGAACCAACACATGAAAGAGAAGCTGCCTTGGACCCCTGCCCATGAATTGAACCATCTATACTGCCAACATTTGTTGGAACAGCAGGAGATGATGCCCCAGCGGAACTGAAAAGAAGCAAAAAGAAAAAAGATTTTTCACAAGCAACTAAAGAAGAACAAAGATTTTTCACAAGAAACTAGAGAAAGAAAAGAACTTTTTTTCTTGTTGCCAACATCATAATGAGGATAATCTAGGATGAATTGAAGAGAAATTGATACATAACGCCCCTGAGTGGGGGTTAATTAATTAAGGAGATTTAAAATAAAAATAAGAAAAACATCAATTGTTCCAGGAGTCTTTTGAGAGTTAAAGAAACTGATAAAACGACCAAGTGAAGAGAAATCAAGCTGAAGTAAAGTAAAACAACCAAAAACAAAACAAAACAAAAAAATTGCTTTTGCTGCGCAGCTACGAAAAATGAAATAATTTGTAAAATTGTAAGTAAAACAAATAAAAAAAAATGAGATAGCATTGGAATAGTGTCATTCTAGGCAACATCCACAAATAATCATACATCACTAGACTAAGAGTTTAAATAACCATCAAAAATAACAAAATAGAACAGTAATTCAACTATTGACATCCAAATTCAAAAAACTGGTGCAAACAGACTCGACACCACATGCGTCTATCGGATTGGACCAAACAACCCGGAAAGAAGAAGAATATAGGGGATGAGCAAACAATGCCCAGTAGGAAAGACCATTACTTGCCTTTCGTTTTTCTTAGTTACCATATTCAAAATTTCCTGCATGGTTAGTTTCTTTTCAACAAAATGCAATAAGAAAGAAACCAGTGCCCAGTGTATCTGAATCAAATGGATGCTCATCAAAATCCCTTTTCATATATATTTAGCAAAAATATACACGGTAAAACTAGAAATCAACATCCAAAGGATAATCAAACAAAATAACACTCCGGTTGTCCATGAAAACCCCTGAAGGGGCGTGCTTTGGCATCTCAAGGTTGATCGGACCATAAGAATGTCGGGTGAGGGGACAAGGTCCCGGGTCCTCACCATGAGTGTGACTACTGCACGGTACCTTAGGGACTCGCACCCCAGAAAACGCCATCGCTTTCCCCATTGTTCAACCTTTTCGGGTACTGTACCCAAGGATGGAAACGCCGCCCTTTTTATCTCTCACCAAAACTTTTTCCTCACCGTTACACTCTCGGTCTTAGAACTAACCCATGCAGTTCCCATATCGTTTTCCAAGACGTGTCAAAAAAAAAAAAATGATTCGGCCACGGTGTAGAGTACAGGACGTGCCTTGGGTTGCTTTGGTAGGCGAGATACACATAAGTATAACAAAATAGTATAGCATTTAACTTTCTTTCAGATTTCCAGTTATTTAATAGAAAAATATCAGGAGACATAAGTAATGGAATCCCTACCTCGAGTCCAGCATAGAATGAAGCTCTTGTTTTCCCAATCACCACAGCAACTCAATCCTAGACAAGTTTTAATTCAACAAAGAAATTAAAAACTAACCCCAAAACGACAAATTAAAGGTCAAGAAAGGCCACTTCGAAAACGTAAAAACAAAATCAAGGATAAACAAAATAAGAAAACATAAACCACATCAAGATTCCACAATCTCAGTTCAAAATCCACAAAAAAAAAAAAAAAAAAAAAAATCAACCAGAACCGATAATTTTAATAAACAACAAGAGAGACAATATCCAATTCATATAATCGAGAAAATATATCAAATTTAAGGAATACCTTGAAATCAATATAGAAAAGAAACCATGAAATTCACGTTGCAATGCTAACCCATCAAATAAGAAAAGAAAATACCACAGCTCTTTCGACAACAATAGAAATGAGAACAGAACTCAGCCAAAAAAACAAAAAGAAGAGGGATTCACCTTTAAATGAAATAGTGAGCAAAATCCTTAACCAAACGACAAAGATCCCAACCAAAGAGAACGTTCTGGGGAATCATAGGGGGCTCAATTGATAGTTGGGTAAGGCTGAATAGGAAATAATTAGATACATAAAAGAGACGCAGCAAAGTTTGTGACCTTTGGTCGGAGTCGCCGATTCATGGCATGCCAGAAGAGATCTCTACCTCTCTACCTCTACCTCTCTCTCTCTCTCCGTTTTTTTTTTTTTTTTTTTTTTTTTTTTTGGGGTTCTCTTGGCTGTCGGCTGTCGGAGAGGGAGAACAAAGAAGATGAATAAAGAGGAAGGGTTAGGGTTTTCTGATGGGTTTGTTCGTTATTATTATGATTTTTGGGCTTCCTAGCCACAATGGCCCAATGGATAAAAGCAGTAGAATAAAATTTCTTATATTTGGTTGGCATTTAAATTTAACCACAATTAAACTGTTTATTTTTTTTTAATTAATTAAAATTATAATTATTTTTTAAAAAATTAATCAATTTTAATTTAAAATTTTTATTTTCAACCGATAAAATCAAATGCATGGCCAAAATCCAATTGCATTAATTAAATCATGCATGTAATTCTATAGTTCTCTAATAAAAAGGAAGAAAACAAAACTAGTATCTAAAGTTTATCGAGTTCAAAAAAATAAATAAAATAAAATAAAAATAATTTCAACAATACATTTTTTTTTAAATCATAGGGTAAAGCAGTGAGAAAATATAAAAGGTCAAAGTGAGAAACCCAACCTAGATTTTGAAAAAGAAAAAATTTCTTAGGAAACAAATTCCAATCACAATCACACTAACAACTAGATTCCTGATAAATTAATATTAAAATTATAGCTATCAATATCTTCACATGCTATCAATTGAGTAGGTTTGAAGGGTTAATTTCACTTTTAGCACCTCTGAAAAAAATAATATTAAAAACAGCAGCACTTTTTGTTCTATTCAATTTCAGCACTTACCGTGGGGCCCAGTAGCATTTAATGTATATCAAAGTACAGGATTACCCTCATCTCCTACCCACGAAATTTTCTCTCTCCCTCGCATGGCCGAAAAAAGTTTTTTTTTTTAAAACCACCATGTACAGTGGTTTAGAGAGAGAAAACTGAAATCTAGAGAGAGAAAACTGAAAACTTATTTCCGCCTAGCCCCCCACCACCCATTTTGAAACCCGAAGCTTCATATAATATAGATAAACTTCCATGTAAAGAGAGAAACTTCCATTTACAGAGAGAAACTTCCATTTACAGAGATAAACTTCCATGTACAGAGAGAAACTTCCATCGAAAGTTTCTTTTTTTTTTAAATTAGAATTTTTTGACCTTTTTAAGTAAAGGTCATAACCATTATGACCACCCGGTCATAACCGTTATGACCATAACCTGGCTTTTTTTTTCGAATTTTACATTTTTTACTATTTTTTATCAATGGTCATAACCATTATGACCGCCTTGTCATAACCGTAATGACCAGTTCTTTTAATTTTTATTTTTAAAGCATTAAAATTTTTCGTTTGTTTTATTTTAAAAGAACTTTTTTAACTATTAGTTATTTAGCTATGGTCATATCCATTATGACCACCCGGTCACAACCATTATGACCACGCTTTTGTTTTATATAATTAAAATTGTTTTAAGTCGAACTATTTTCACTATTTTTTAGCGGTGGTCATTTCCATTATGACCACCCGGTCACAACCATTATGACCACCCCTTTTTTAAGTCGAACTATTTTCACTATTTTTTAGCGGTGGTCATTTCCATTATGACCACCCGGTCACAACCATTATGACCGGTTTTTTTTTTTTTATTAAAAATTTTTTATTTTTTATGTCGAACTATTTCACTATTTTTTAGCGGTGGTCATTTCCATTATGACCACCAGGTCACAACCATTATGACCGGTTTTTTTTTTATTAAAAATTTAATATTTTTTATGTCGAACTATTTCACTATTTTTTAGCGGTGGTCATTTCCATTATGACCACCCGGTCACAATCATTATGACCGGTTTTTTTCTTTTTTTAATTTTTTTTAAAATTTTTTTGTCGAACTATTTTTTGGCGGTGGTCATTTCCATTATGACCACCCGGTCACAACCATTATGACCGGTTTTCTTTTTTTTTTTTTAATTTTTTTTAAAATTTTTTTGTCGAACTATTTTTTAGCGGTGGTCATTTCCATTATGACCACCCGGTCACAACCATTATGACCGGTTTTTTTTTTTTTTTTAATTTTTTTTAAAATTTTTTTGTCGAACTATTTTTTGGCGGTGGTCATTTCCATTATGACCACCCGGTCACAACCATTATGACCACCCCTTTTTTTTTTTTAATTTTTTTTAAAATTTTTTTGTCGAACTATTTTTTGGCGGTGGTCATTTCCATTATGACCACCCGGTCACAACCATTATGACCGGTTTTCTTTTTTTTTCTTTTTTTTAATTTTTTTAAAATTTTTTTGTCGAACTATTTTTTGGCGGTGGTCATTTCCATTATGACCACCCGGTCACAACCATTATGACCGGTTTTTTTTTTTTTTTTTAATTTTTTTAAATTTTTTTTGTCGAACTATTTTTTGGCGGTGGTCATTTCCATTATGACCACCCGGTCACAACCATTATGACCGTTTTTTTTTTTTTAATTTTTTTTAAAATTTTTTTGTCGAACTATTTTTTGGCGGTGGTCATTTCTATTATGACCACCCGGTCACAACCATTATGACCAGTTTTTTTTTTTTTTTAATTTTTTTTTTGCCACGTCACCATACAATTTTTGGGTATGTATAAAGTCATATATGCCCTCAGCCAACCCTAAGCTGAAAATTTTCGTCCTAGCCCGCCATCCTCACTCCATTCCCTCCACATCCATAGCGACAGTATATAACCAACTGAACATAGAAAATTTTAATTTTTCGTCTCTAGTTTCGTTGATTTTCTCCCACCCAATCCTCGCGAATCATCCCTGGACCATTACCCATTGATCGAAACTGTCTCCCAGTATTAAAAATCCTTCCACATCTTGTTTCACTCTGTTAATCCGGCCGAATCTGCCAGATCTGCGTCAACGGCGTTTCCGTGGACCAGATCTACGACATAAGCCATCCTACCTTGCTTCTTAACTGTTCCTCATTTTTTAAATTTGTATTTAACCCTTTGACAGGAAAATTGTTTGTAGTTTTACAGTAAATGGAGGACGTTTGTGTTTTCATCAAGTATAATGGTCGATGGGACGGCACATTGAGTTACATCGGTGGAGAAATGAAGGGAATATTGGTGCCCGAGACGGCAACATACGGAGGTCTTATTGAGTTGGTCAGACGGGCAATCGGTATGAGGGTCCCAACCAATACTATAGTCATGAGATACGGTGTTCACCCTAGTATGCCTCTTGTCAGGATACAGTGTGATGATGACGTTAAATTCTATATACAATTGAAGAAGAAGGATGTTCATGTGCTTAGTAAATTTCCTATTACCGTCGACGTTTTGGATGATACTGCGGCTGACGTCACGCCACCGGAGGTGGGTGAAAGCAACCACATTGACGGGCAATTCTCCAGAGTGGGTGCACAGAGTGATGAGGCCATGCAAATTGCTGATGAGAGAAATAAAAAAATTTCATCTCCTATTACTCGTTGCCCTCAGCTTCCACCTCATGTTGACGAATTGAATGTTGGGGGTGATGCTCGTAAATCAAACGATAATAGCGTCGACGTCAGCATTGGAGATCATTCTTTTGCCAATAACTTAACATCTCAATCCGATACTGTACCAAGCCCTGACAGTTATCTGG